>CM067219.1:107381636-107831842 GCA_034190945.1 Octodonta nipae | reverse complement strand
AAATGCATAAAGAAGTGTTCGATAGGACATTCAATGGTGGGAAGCGCAACTGATGAAGGTTCCCGACCAGAAACAATATATATTATTTTATATATAATATATATTGACTTGCGTACAAAGGAATGACACCTCGAAGAGAGTATTCAATATCTCTGACAGGTGAAGTAACCTGAAAATTTTATCGTGACATCCTGTCCTAGGAGTTAAGGGAGAACAGCAATTACACGGAACGGTTCCAGATTCGGAACCCTGTGTACTGATTCTCTTGAAAAATCCAAGTATATTATATTTATATAATAATATATATTGTGTCTTGCGTACAAAGGAATGGGAGGTAATTAAAAACAATATTAAAAAATACAAAAATCATGTCATAAACCTAAAAAATGCCATGAATGTCAAAAAAAGTCAAAAATGTAAGAAATATCAAAGGTCAAAAAAATGTTTAAAAAATGCGGATAAGATCGACAAACTCGGAAAACAGTTAAAATTGACAATACACCCTAGCGAAATTATATTTAAAAGTAAACACAGTAGTTTTACAAATCATTTTTGAATGAAAGTAATAGTCATTCTGACAAAACTAGTGATACCCCATCAAAAAACATAAATGTGAAAAAACGACAGCCAAGTTCAGTATTAAGAATACGTATGGTTGACTTCCCGGCAAAAGAATTTGACATCTAAAATGGGTGCTAAATTTTATCGATACTGCTGAAATTTATTTATAAGAACATACAACATTCCGTTTATTCGAACATTTAGAGTCACAGGAATTTTAGTATTTTGAGTTGTGTTTTTTGGTTTTATTTTTTAGTTTGTTGTTTGATTTTAGTGCATTATTTTTTTAATATTTATATTATAGCCCACATGTTTAATGTTTCTGAGAGACCCTGTTTTATGGTATAGTATTGTAGTAATGTGATTATCTTGGGAGTTAGTGTTGTTTGGTATTGGTTGTTAGCTATCGTTTGGTATTCGATTTTGTTTAACTCTTTATTAATAATATTTTCTCTGTAATATTGGCACAAAGGACATTTTTATAACATTGACAAACTGTACCACAACTATTCTTCAGGATATCACTATGTAAAGATCCATCATTCAACTTCTTTCTACATAAATTCGAATGTTGACATTTTTAGAGAACTTGGTATAACTATAGTATACAAAACAGTAAAAACTTTACAAAAACTATGGGACAATCCCAAAGACAAATTAACGATTTCGAAAAGTCGGGAGTACATGAGATAAAATGTAATGACTGTGATTTGAAATATTATGGACAAACAAGTAGGGTATTAGAACTCGATTTAACGAACACTTTGAACATATAAAATAGGCGAGATATGATAAATATAATGTAGCAGATCATGTTTTGGAACATAGTCTCTCCATAGATTTAAATTCGTTACGATTAAATAGTCAAGTCAATAATTGGAATCAACTGGACTGGGACGAAAGCATAATGTTATATAAAAACAATAACCTTATGAATTCGGACAAAGGTCAATTCCAAACAGCCTATTGTACAATTTATTACCTAAGAATCCCTAGAAATTTTAATTTTAAGAAATTAAGTATTTAATAATTCAATTACCGAAGATATCAAGTTGGAAGGTTAGGTACTAACGAAATAGTGTATTGACATAAGGGTTTTTCACACTAATTTACCGATAGTTTTTAAGTATTAAATGTTAAGAAATAACTCTAAATATTTTCAGTTTTGGGTTACTACTTGATGATGTCAGCTTAGCTGTTGAAACAAGCGTTGAGTGAAAAATAAAAGATTGGTATTAGGGTACAAAACCTTGTATTTATCGTCTAAACTCAAGAAACGCCGTATTTTTAATTAAATAAATATTAGGAATTCAAAACAATTAAACTGGACAAACTCTTATTCCCAATTTTAGCATTTTGTTTACGCCATGTCATAAACTAAATAATTTATTACTTATTATACTTATTATATAAATTTTATCGTCTATTGACAAAAATTAAAATCTTATGTGCTTTGAGTTCAGAGCTAAACTCTTGACCCAGCCTACTTCAGCTGAACTATTGATATTTTAACACTAAAAATAAATTATAATTAAATATATAATAATGACCCTTATAATTTTGAATTGGATGTTTGGTTTCTTTTAGCACGTTGTATTTAGTAATGTTGGTGGTCTATAGTTAAAGTAATTTTAATTAATTGTGTAGTAAGATAATGTTTGATTTGGTTTTGTTTGTTGGTTGAATTTTTGATTCACGAATATATATTGTAATGGGTTACTCTGGGTTTCAGTTACATTGGTCTGCCAAGTAATGAAAACTTTAATCAACGAAAATTAGTAACTCACAATACCAATGAACTCATAAATTACAGATGAATGCTGGAGAGGCTAATCTTAACCTAAAATGCATTTATATTTGATAACGCATAACACTTCTTTTCTGTGATTCTTAAAGCAACCAAATATCCATATTTTCTGATTTATAGTACTTAAAATATCCCTTTAGTATGTTATTTCCTCAATTTTCTATATTTTTTAGCACAATAAACATTGCAAAAAAGCGAAACAGACTAAATGGCATGGTTCGTTGTCTAACTTCATAAACAGATATTCTCTAGAGGGCTAAGTGATCCACTTTATGACGTAACGGAAACTTGTTGATCTTTCAATCACAGACTCCAGCTAGTTAAATTTACGGAAAAATATCACTTATAAACTTCATTAGAACGTCACTTCTGCTTTCAGCCAAGCAATCTAAATCACTTAGAAATTAATTGCTAGATATTTAGGTAAACTTCGCAAGCACTATGATGATGAAATAATAAGTTACCTATGCCACATAGTGAACGTACTTAAAATGAAACAAGGAACTTACCAACTAATGGAATATAGTGGGAGTAGAGTATAACGCCGCTTTAAAGTCAATTAAGATAATGCAATTTTCAGTTTTAATATCTGCATTAATTCAGCGGCACGAAAATACGAAATCGAACAGTTATTTATAGGGACCTGAATTACTAACAATTACGAAACAGCATTAAGTTCTATAATTGAAATGTGTAATAATTAATAGGTTAAACAATAAATAGTTTTAATTGTGATATTGCGTTTTGATAATATGATAACTTTTAAAATATTTTAGTCTATCGAAAATATATTTGAATATTAATTTGTTAATCCAAATATGAAATTTATTAGATTATGTTTATTACTAATGTATGCCTATAATGACGTTTGAAAGGACATTATAATGATACATCAGTGACAATCTGTTTCCACAATTTTGCCTTTTCTAAATTTGAACTATATTAATTATTTCATTTAATTTTAGTTCCGTCAAGCTGTAATTTTACGCCTGTCTCAACGAGTCACACTTTTTTAATTAATTAATTTGTCTTCATCCGGTCTTATTTATACGCCATTTCTGATCAACAGTATGTGGTAGTTCCTATTGTAGGTAAAAAATATTCTTGATAGATAAAGGATACAGGGATCCTGTTACGCTTCTTCAGAATTTGGGAATAAATCCTAGATTGTCGGCCATGGCTCAACGCCATGAAGGACAACTTTCGACAAAACTTATTTGTTAACAAAAATAAGTAGATATTGCTCGAAATTTGTTGCAACCTACTCAACATCATCATGCTGGCATGAGTAGAAGTCGACAATTTCCGAACCAAAAATGGTCTTTATAATAATTTAGATTATTTTTAAGACTTAGCAGTTAGAATTTACCAAGTACATCTACCTCCATCGTACATTCAAGAAAAAATGCAAAGAAATGGAAATGCGGACCTTCAGTTTGAGGTTTCCTTAATGCTAGTTCCATTATTATTTTAGCTAAAGATTATTCCCGATACCCGATTTTGTAATCTTACTCAGAATTACGTACTCATATTTTCAAATTCACTGGGAGGCACTTCCATAAGCGATGTGAGCGATCTTTTGAATTTATGTATAGTTTCGGGAGTGATGGATTTTTGCCAACTAATCTATGTTTCTCAACATAATTATTGATTCTGATTTCGTTCATATGTCCAGTTTCATAGGACTGGAACATATGGAAATTAAAAAAGACCCAACTAACGATTTTCAACAACCGATAAAGGTCTGTTTGAAAAACATTCCGTCGTGTTCAATAACTACCAAAAACATAGATTAATTAACAAAAATCCAAAGGCAATGCTCCAGTTCGTCCTCCAGTCTACTTTATAAATACACAAATTGGAAATCTACCACTGAAATTAAAATCACAGTTCAGATGTTTATCTAATTTTAAACAGCAGTTCGCTGTAAGTAATTCTATACAACTTACAAAATAAATTGAAGAACAAAATAACATTAGGTATGATACCCTGGAGTCATTTGTCGTGTAGAACATGTTCCCAATTATCCCAAATCTCCGAAATCCTTAATAACTCCCATAGTACAAGTGGACATGAAATAGGCATTTGAGTTATGGCTGAGTCACAAGATTATACATTCAATGATAAATTTTATGCACCTATTAGTGACTTGATACTCTCATGTCTCATTTAGAAGACACCATAATATCCTAGCAAAAAAGTGGTTTCATTTTGATATAGGGATTTTACCTCATTCCAAATACACAAATAGACAACTAAAGACCTTCCCATCATTTCCTAAAATCCTAAAATTAAGTTTACTCTAGAAACCGATCTGTCAATTATATCTAAACCTCATACCAATAAATACACGAATATTATACAGTAAAGATATTGTACTTTCTACCTATATACTCATTATTACTTTATAACACTCTATAATATATTCAGATGTTTAGCATTTTGTTTAATATTTATTTCTGACGAAGCCTGTCATCAGAGCGAAACAATTGTCAAATAAAATATAATAAATTTGTGAAAATTACCACAGTGGTAGTGTTTTAATATAATTAAAATATGAATTTTCACCAAGGAATGACCGAAACAATCAGCAGATTAAAGTTAGATTTAAATCCCACTTAAAACTCAATTCAATTCAAATTTTTAATGCCTTGGATAAAATAACTGATAAGTTGTCGAAATCTGTAGTATATAAGTTAATATTGTTATATCCTCCGTGGGTTCAATTAAAATTTAAAAACTAATATTCACTACCACTTTCTAGCTACAAGCCGTCGTCAAGACTTTAGTAACCAGATCACAAAGGCTAGCTGACCAGGATAACATCAAACAGGAAATGGACAGTTTAAAAACAGCTCTGAGACAAAACGGATTTACAGACCGAAATATACAAAGAGACCTAAAGTCAAAACCGAGACAAACAGACGAGGAGCATGAGACACCAATAACCAAGGCTTATTTACCGTATGTCAAGGGGACCACGGACAGTATTGCAAGAATTCTACGGAGACACAATATCGATACTATTTTCAATACAGACAGAAAAATAAGCACGGTGTTGAGGACTCCGAAGACGAGGATCCCTTTAGAACAACAGGGAGTGTACGTGATTCCATGTGCAGACTGTCATAAAACCTATGTGGGGCAAACTAATAGAAGAATTCAAGCTAGACGTGATGAACACCAAAACGCTGTAAGAAAGCAGGAAAAAACAACATCCATTGCGGAACACGCCACCACGATGTCACACCGAATAGACTTTGAGAACACCAGAGTACTGGCAAATATAGAACACCCGAAATCAAGACTCGTAAGAGAGGCAATTGAAATAGCGAAGAGACCTCACAGTCTAAACGCACGCAATGAAATTCAGAACTTATCGAATTGTTGGAAAATCCTATTAAACACCGTACCGGCCCGTACCCGTCAATTAACAACTCAACCGGAAATAACAAATCAGCAGGATGGAGCCGTGCCCATTGAGCGCCAAGGGCCAATCACACGCAGCCGTTCACGGTGTCAACCGATAGGCGCCGAGCCGCGACTATATAACAGCGCGCTCGCTGCAGAAAATCTTAGTATTCGAGTAACTAGAAGCGAAAGCAGAAGGCTACGAGAATTATGCGAACCGACCTGAAGAGGGCAGATGTGACTCTGCCGAAACGTCGGCATTTTACCATCGATCCCGGCAGGGATTAGTTATCAACTACGCGGATGAATTCCCGGAAACCACCTAAAACATTTATTGCCCACGAAAACTTAAAAAACAAATATATATATATATATATATATATATATATATATATATATATATATATATATTAAAGAAAATTTTGTATATGATTCTAACTTAGGTGGATCCTCTATATTGTAGACGATCTGAGTATCATCCTTTTTTAGGTCTGTTAATTATACTGACATTCATCTAATAGTCTTCTCTCCGGGGAAATCTATACACTTTTATTTGATATATCAATATAGTACATAGTAGTTAATTATAATTAACATAGTCTGATATAAAATTGAGTGATTATTAAATATAAAGGTATTTAACTTTAACAAAATTTATATTGTTTACCAAACCTACTAAACAATTTGGAACATTTACATGAAGATCTATTGTACAATTTTTAGTGATATGGCATAATTAGATGCATTTTATAATTCTTATTACCCCTGTTTAATAAGAATTTTATATATTATGAAAAGTAAAGGTATTTTTCTTTTAAGTCCAATTCATATCTGCTGACAAACCTCGTATACAGTTGAAAAAGTGACATGTAATGATTGCAGTATAGGTTTCCGAACAAGCAAAAATTTTTGTGAAGAATAACTTTTTGTTTAAATAATATTCATAGGAACCTTTTCCGTTTGAATACAAATTATGAAGACACACTGTTAATAGAAACAAACTGAGAACTTCCACCTTGCAGTTGATTAACTGACATTTGTTTCTATTTATTTCCAGTCAACTATCAATTTATTACATTTTTTTTATATTACAGCACAATTGGATGTAATTTTAAATTCTGATAAACTTTGCTTGCTTACAATTTGATATATTATAAAAAAATAGATATATTTTTTAAACCTATTTTTTTATAGTTGGGAAAGTTACAGAAATACGTATTATACAATTTTTAGTTCAATGGCATAAGTAGATGCTTTTAATTCTAATTACTTTGATTTGATAACAAATTTAGATCTTAACAGAAATGACGATACTTTAATTTGTAACCAGAATTCCTTTATGATGACAAATCTCGTTTACAGTTAAAAAAGTGACGTGGAATGATTTCTGTTTACGTTTTGGACCATGCAAATCTGTTTATGAACAATAACATTTTATCCAAGTTTCTTATCCATTGACAACGGGTCTGACCTAGACCCCGAAACGTTTGGAATAGACAGCAATTTTCTTAACTGTGGTGTTATTTCCCAATAAGTACTTAGACATTGAAAAATATGACACAAATATCATTCAGGAAATAACTTGTTCTCTTAAAGTTATTAATAAATAGAAATCGTTTGATTTATGAATACACACTGTATATACATATTAACTGACATTTATTTTGAATAATACAATTTATTTATAATATACCCCAAGTTCCGAACAGTTGAAACCAGCAACTCCATCAAAGTTTACTGTATAAGAATGGCGTTAAAAAAGTTTTTTCCGATTTTCTAAAAAACGGCACAAGATACGTTATTGAAAAACAACACGGGACCACTTCAGGATACCCCAGAACTAGTCCAATTCCTTTTTAATTCATTATATCCCATGTTCCGAAAAGAATTTTTTTCCATATTTCTAATCCACTAAAATTTACTGCATAAGAAAATCGGTAAAAAAGTTTTTCCCGATTTTCTAGAAAACGGTACAAGCTATGTTATTGAAAAAAAATATGGGACCACTTCGGGATATCCCTGACCTAATCCAATTTCTTTTCAAATTGTCCCATGTTCCGAATGATTTTTTGTTCATGTTTTTAATACCGGCGACCAAGTCATAGAATATAAGAAAAAAGGTAAAAAAGTTTTTCCCTATTTTCTAAGAAACAATACAGTACAAGACAAGCCATGTCAATGAAAAAAATATGAGACCACATTGCAAACCCCCAGAACAGAATCCAGTATAAACAGTCGAAATTTCTTGAGCCGTTTGCGAGTAATCACTGAGCAAACATAAAAACAACATAGATACGACGAATTGAGAACCTCCTTCTTTTTGAAGTCGGTTATAAAGCATCATATTTAAGCTATTTAAAATTTAAAATTTTCCCCATATCTGTTTCCACATTCCTTTAAACAATATTCCCCAATTTTCAGTTAAGCTTTCCTTGAATACCTGGTATACCTATCTAATGTTGCAGAAAAGAGCCAACTTCTTCTGTTTCAAATGTTTTGTCGTCATTCATTACTCTAATTCCAATTAAAAACGACATAGTTTATGTCAAAAGAATACCAGTTCTTTTATTATTTAATTGATAAATTAAAATAAATTGGTGGTATTAAACGAAGTTATTGTTTTTCGACAATCAAAGTAAATTCTATTTCTTTTAAAAATTATCTACATTGAACTTTTGATGGTCTTTCAGATATATTTTCATGGCGCTTAAGAACAGTAAACAGATTAGGTTTTGTTAACCTCATTAGACTATAATAAACAAACTTGTGCAAGGAAATAACTAGTTACAGGTTATTTTCACCACGACTCTTTTATAATTGTTATGAAGAACGTTTCCCAAATAACTAAAATATAATAAACGAAAATGCATATATTTAATATATTAAATGCATATATTTAATATAAACACTGACGCTTACAAAATTTTCCAATCCTTCGTAACAAAGGGCATTAAGATATGGTAAATTATGTTTGAGATATTTTGCCTAGCATGATCTCTTCAAACTGCACTCGTGGCCTTTCTGTGAAATTCTACTTCCCAACGTGTTTTGCTATTTGACATACAACACGTGCTTGTCTGTTTTAATAATGCTTGTAATACATGCGGTATACGTCAGTATATGAGCTCAATAAACCGCTTAAGACAGAAAATACCTTATGCACTGTACTGAATTTTAAACAGAGGCGACGGAGTAGAGTAGATTCACAAAAAGGTAAAACTTCCGCAATAAAACCCAGCTACAAACAAAACATCAACGACGAGGAAAATCGATTCTTCGAAGATTAGATGGTTTTCCATAAACCTGCACCTATACACGTTTTTAAATAGTGTTTATTTCCTTTTGTTGGGATATTTACATATAGACATTAGAAATTCGCATTTAGTTTAAAGAAATTAAATGGTTTTCTTCTTTTATGTTAACATAAATAATTTTTTTAACAAGAATATTCCCGATAAATTCCAGAAACTACTGCATAGATTTTCATGCGGTTTTGAAGTGGATATAGAATTCATGAGAAAGGTTTAGGTATATAATTTGCCAAAATTTTGTTTAAATTGGTTGCAATATAATGATAATTGCTGAAAGTGTCGGAAAATGTCAAGATGTTTAAACCCTTTGAGATATAGCAAAACAATGCATGGTGGGATCTTCGTCATTTATGGATCTGCAGAAAAGTCCAGGATGGCATATGTCGATCTTTTAAGGATAGCTCCACGTATAAAGTCGTAATTGTGAAGCTATATAGACGGATACTGTATTAATTCTTGTCAACTCAAATATGTTAGCTACCTTAAGCATTATTATAATCTGTTATTCCATGTTTACACAGTATAAAAAAAGGTACTTCCCGCCGTTTCCCCCTGTTTCCAAAATATATAGAGTGTTTCAAATTAGGGGTTTATATGTATAGTTTAGAGGTATAAACTAACAGATTTGTACCCTAAGACCTAACATGTATTTTTTCACTCAAGGTTTGGTATTAGAGTACAAAACACTGTGTTTAAACGTCTGTTCCACACTTTCCCAGTATTTATGGTTTATATTGTTGTTGTGTTAATTTTAGTGATGGGATCATTCGAATGAAATATATTCCGATTATGGGTTCAAAGATTCCGAATGAAAAAATCGAATTTTCTGGAGATATGGTAGGGATGTTTCAAATGCATACAAATAAACGGTCGGCAGTTTTGCATCAACAGACATGTTAAACACCCGAAACAAACCGAGTGACGACTGACAAACTATGACACCACCAATGAACGATTATATGAACGACGAGGACGAGATATAAGCAATACCTTTTCCACCATTCGGCATTCATATCGAGGCACTTTCGTTCGTTCTCGCTGTTTTGCAGTCGCTTGTTTACTTCTTTCCTTGGACAAAAGAAATAATTACCTACTGTATTTTGAGGTAGAGCAATTGATGCACTGCAAAGCAATTTGAGGGATTAGCAGTTATTTTAGAATTAAAAAAACATTATGAAATTATTAACAAGTAAAATAAATTTAACTTAAATGAATATATAGGAGAAATTTAAAACTATAATTATATGTAAATTAAATTGTCAGACATAAGGCAAACACATATTATGATTTGTGCCTCAAACAAGCGATAATCGTTACGTTTGAATCATATACGTATAATCCAAGTGATCTGTCACTCAACCGATCATTCGACTATTAAAATTATTCGAGTTGAAGCAATCGATTTTTAATTTCATTCGATTATGCCTATCACTAGTTAATTGGTTTAAATATGACGCAAATTGTTTAAAGAACGCGTATCTGCTAAATTCGCTCTGAGACCGTTACACGAAAGAGCGCATTAACTCAGTTGGTTAGAGCGTATTGTTAATAATTATTTTTGTGGGTATTTAAGTGGCTTCCTGAAATAATAATAAACAACTGAAAAAAGTGGCATGTGTAGATTTCATTGTAGAATTGTGACCATGCAGTTCATGTTATGAAGAATAACGGTTTTAATTAGTTTCTGAATGATAGAGGAGCCTTGTTTGGAATATTCATTGTTGGTTTCTCTCCTCAAAGTGTTCTGAAAACAGATTACGTAATTGAGAAACAAAGTGTTGTACGGGTAACTCATGGAAATTGCCCAAACTAGTTGCCTTCTGATTGAAAAACTCCCTGAGAGAATTAACTGAGAGAAAGATGGCCTATGGATTTGGCAACCAGTCTACTGGTATAATATAATTGGATGTTTAGGAACAATGTTGAACAATGTTCTTTTTTAGAATTATGTTGAAGCACTTTTATTTCGGCTGACTTTTTTACTTGTTAATAGACTATCTCTATAAAGAGCATCCACATATTTCATTTTGTAACACCATCCAGGCACTTTCTTTGATTTTTCTTTTCATAGTATTTTCTTCTTTAAGAAATATTATTGCCTCATTCCTGTTCATTTTGTGCTTCCGTAGATACGCGCAATTTTTGGAACATTGAGTGGGTTTTTCTCATACTCTGAAAACAATTTTAAAATTGTAAACGTAATATCCCATGTCTCCCGTCTATACGAAACGTGTTGGAGATAAATACAAAGTACAAATGATTTTTAAAACAATGTAAGATCCAAATTAATAAAATCAAAACCTGAAATGTTATATTTAATATTTATCACCAATATATTGTTATATAGTCCGTGGGTTCAATTTAAAATTATAAAACTAATATTCAATTTCACTTTTCTAGAACTTTATTTACATCAAATTATACAGAACAGTTGATTTACAATAACATTACAATATACGCTAGCCGTCTCTGTATCACTAACTTGCGATCGTGGGCTGCTTCCTTTTTAAAACCAGCATACAAAATTCTTGTAAAATCAATCATCAATCCTACAGTGCCGAGACATTTCGAGAACAATTTTTTTTCTCAAAGCGATCGGTGTCGTACTGAAATGAAACAGGGTCGGCTTTTATTAAATTTCGTAACACTGCCCCCCCCCTCGGCCCGATCAGAAACATCTTCTCCATTGTAGGGAGCAATCTAAATGGACCACCGTCTCCTTAGACTTGGGGTTTCGACGGATGCGGTAGACGACGTCATTAAGCCTCTTGACCACCTCGTATGGACCATCCCAGGCGGGTGTAAGCTTTGGGGATTTACCCTTGCTCCGTTGGGGGTTGTACAGCCAGACTTTGTCCCTCTCCTGGAACCCGACTGAATTGGCCTTGAGGTCGTATCGCGTGTTCATCCGGTAACAGGTGGCCAACATCTGCGTTCGGGCAAATTCGTGTATTGCCAGTATGTTATGTCGGAGCTGGTTGGCACAATCGTCGATGTCTTGGGAAGGTTCTTCGGGGGAGCCAATTGCCAAATAGCAGGGTAATCGCAGCTCCTTTCCGAATAGGACCCTGGCTGGGGTCAGGCCTGCACTATTATGTACGGCAGAACGATATGCCAACAGGACTAGGGGAATATGCTTATCCCAATCACGCTGGTTATTGCTGACGACCTTGGACAGGTGTTGTTCCAAGGTCCTGTTGAATATTTTCACCATTCAGTCTGACTGTAGGTATAAAGGTGTTGTTCTCGCTTTCCTGATCTTCAACATCGTGCAGACCTTCTGGAATACATTCGATTCGAAGTTACGCCCCTGGTCTAAATGTAATTCTATCGAGTCGCCAAACCTGCTGAATAGTTGTTCTACTAGCACCGTCGCTACCGTGGTTGCCTCTTGGTTGGGTATCGCATATGCCTCAGGCCATTTGCTGAAGTAATCCATTTCGACCAGAATATATTTGTTCCCCGTCTCAGACTCGGGAAACGGACCGGCGACATCGATGGCAATTCTCTCAAATGGGACGCCCACATTATACTGCTGCTTTCTACCCTTCGTCCGGGTCTTCGGGCCCTTACTGGCTGCACAGGTGGCACATTTGCGGCACCAAGCTCTGACGTCTTCGAAGTAATTCACCCAGTAGTACCGCTGGCGAACTTTGTCTAGGGTTTTATTCATGCTCAGGTGACCTCCGGTAATCCCATCATGTACTTCGGTCAGGATGACTGGTACCTTTTTCTTCGGAACTACCAGTTGGGACTTGGTTTTTCGTCCATCAGCGCTTTCCCAAACTCGCTTGAGCATTCCATTGTCTACTCTTAAAGAGTCTCATTGAGCCCATAACGATTTCAGCACGCCTGAGTATCTAGCTACCTCGTCCCATCGTGGCCCGGGTGCCCCTCTCGTTTTGAGTGACAAGATTGGTTCGATGTCTGGATCAGCCATTTGGTCCTGGATGCACTGTTCCGTTGTTCAGTCTTCATTGTCCTGCACTCGGATCTGCCTGAAGGAGATACCCTCTCGCTGTTCCGTCTTCAGACAATGTCCGCTTTCCGCTCTACAGGGTCTTCTGGATAGGGCATCGGCATTATTGTTCAAACGACCAGCAGGGTGTTCCACCTTGAAATCGTATTGCTGTAATTTCTCCATCCACCTGGCCAGTTGTCCTTCCGGTGTCTTCATGTCCAGCAGCCATTTGAGTGCAGCATGATCTGTTCGGATTAAGAAATGACGACCATAGAGGTATTTGTGGAAATGGTCTACAGCCCTTAATATTGCAAGAAGTTCTTTTTTGGTAAAGCAATCATTTCTTTCCAAAATCCACGGCTGTAGTACTCGATCACCCTCTCTTCACCATCTGGCACCTGGGATAGGACAGCCCCCAAACCGGTGTTGCTGACGTCGGTGTCTACAATGAACTTGCCGGACTGTGTAGGAAAGGCTGGAACATACTGCTTCCTTCAGTCGTCTGAATGATGTTTCGCAATTCTGATTCCAACGGAAGATCTTTTTCTCAGTGGTCTGCCGATGTAAAGGCGCGGCAATGGGGGCAAATCCCTCAACAAATCGCCTATAGTAGGAACAGAGGCCCAAGAACCTTCGGAGTTCATGCTTGTCTCTTGGGACTGGCCAATCATGGATATCTTCTATCTTTTCCTCTTTGGTGCGGATTCCTGACTCGGAAACGACGTGGCCCAAAAACTCTACTTTTTTTTTGGAACATGGAACACTTCTTCAGTTGAGTCTCAGGTTGGCATTATTAATTCTGGAGAATAGTTTGTCCAGGTTCTTCAGATGGTCGTCGAATGTTTTACCCATGACGAGAATGTCGTCGAGTATACTAAGCACGTCCCCCATGTTAATCCACTCAGGACATACTCCATTAGCCTCTCGAATGTTGCGGGAGTAATACATAACCCAAAGGGCATGACCGTGAACTGAAACAGCCCTTTACTACTGGAGAACGCTGTCTTCTCTCTGTCGTTTTCGTGTAGACGAACCTGCCAATATCCACTCTTTAGGTCTAGTGTGGAGAACCAAAGGGAGCCTGCTAGTGTGGTCAGAGTGTCATAAATTCGGGGTAGTGGATAGCTGTCTTTCTTCGTGACGTCATTCAGCTTGCTGAAATCCACTCAAAATCGGGTGGCTCCATCCTTCTTTTCAACTAGCACGACGGGAGCGGACCATGGGCTGATGGATGGCTCAATAACTCCATTTTGTAATATGAACTTGATGTTTTCCTATACTGCCTGTTGTTGCCCCAATGGTAGTCGTCTAGGCGGTATTCTGATAGGTTGAGCGTTTCCGGTATCTATTCGGTGCTAGGATGATGTTGGTGCGACCGGTGGTTCCTTCTTAACTGTTAAATATTTGCCAGTGCTTTGTGATACATTGCTTGGCTTTCTTCTGTTCTCTGGTGTCTGGTGTGTCAAATTGCCAGCAAACTGTTGTAGGAACTCTTTACTGGGCCCTGTCTCCTTCACCGACGTCTGGTACTCTTCTTCGCAATTGATGATTGTCTCTACTGGCTCAAAACAAGCTATCTCTTGACCATTGGCAATTCTGATGCCGTTGTTGGATAAGTTCAGGACAGGATTGGTATATCTCGTCCGGTTTTAACTATAGCCCGTCCAACTAAGTAGTCATGACCTGAGTGTACGGGCTCCACCATTCCAACTCAGCTCACAGGATTGCTGTCTAGCTGCCCATGAATCTGTTCCGTTCTAGCTGAAGACTGCCACAATTTTTATGAAGGGGACTGAACTGTTGACTGGCCGTGTCAATACAAATTCCTCATTTAGGAACAGAAGAACATCATATCTCGGGTCGAATATAAATCCATGCTGGCTAATTAGGTCCAATCCCAGTATAAAATCGTCCTCAATATTCGCTACCAGAACCCTATGCCGGATCATGTTGTCTTCTATCTGTAGCACGACATCTGCCTCACCCTGTATTGACATGGACTCGCCGGTGACTGTTCTGAGCTGGACGTTATTGGTAACTGGCCGAATTTCTGATGTTCTCATAACCCTGGACGTGGCAATGGACACAGCGGCGCCGGTATCGATGGTAATGGTTACTGCTCGCCCATTGATAGTGCCTCTGATGACTAGGCTGCCGCTATCTCGGCAAAATCCCCGGATGGATACTGTCCTGTGGGCTGGTGGAAGGTGAGTCAGCATTCGCCCCTTTATGCTGACTGGTTGGAGTTTCCCTGGTTCGTAAGGTCGCTTTGTTAGCTACCCCTGGTTGGTGATCGTTCTGGTAGCCTCACTCGGCAGTCTCGTTCGAAGTGTCCTGTCCGTCCGCAGCGGTAACGTGCCCCTCTGGTGCTAGTTCTTGGTGACCGTTCTAATATTTTGTTCAGACCAACCAGCAGCGCTTGAAATGGTGACTCTGACTATTCCTGGTTGAAGGAAACTGCTCGGACCCTCGGCTTTGACATGTTCATGAGGGCCTCTACTTCCAAAGCCCGAAGTAAAGCTTCATTACTCTTCTTGACGCCACTCAGTCTTAAATTTCTTTGTACTTCCATATCTCTGATGCCGTTTATGAAACTCTATGTGGCCAACTGGACGTTCGTTACCTCTGGCAGGTATGGGTAGGACAAGTGAACGAACCGTCTAATCTCTGCTTCGAATTCTTGAAGGCTTTCACAGGATTTTTGCGTTTTCTCACTGAGTTGGACTTGGTATACCTGGCTCAAGAATTGATTGTCGTATCTCTTGTCCAGAATGGCGATTATCTTGTTCATCAACTGGAATGCTTTGGAGGAGTTCTAGGGCCGGACCTCTTAACAAAATTACCAGAGACGTGGATTTCTCTTGGTTATCCCATCCATTAGCTGTAGCCACGGCTTCAAATTGCCGTTTATACAAGGGTCAAGATGAGCTGCCATCAAATGTGGGTGGTTTGCCAACGGAACATTTGGTACTCATGGTGTTCTGCTACTTTCCTCGCTGTAAGGCCTGCTGCATTTTTTTAATTTCTGTTTCTACCTTGTTTTGGATGGCACTGATTTTATCTTGAACTGTGTTTTGGATGGAATCGAGGTCATCTACTTTTTTTCAAGAGTGTCCACTGTATTTTTTATGGTCTTAATGTCATCATTTATTTCTTTTATGTGTGACTCAACTATTTGCATTCTGTCATTCACTGTTTCATTAACTTGTGCCACTATTTGCAATAATTGTTCAAATTGCAGTTGTCTTTTCTCTTCAGTTTGGTGTCGTTTTAATTCAATTTGTTCTTGTTTCTCTTCAAATACTTTAAAATCATTTTGTCGTTTTAATTCAATGTGATCTTGTTTTTGTTCAAATTTCGAGAATAATCCTTCAATTAAATTATGTTGTTTTTCTTCCATCGTAGTGACAAGGTTTTCTAATTCTATTTTACGTTTTTCATCAAAAGATTTTACTAACCTTTGTTGAATTTCTTCTTGATGTTACTTCTCCTTCTTGTCACGTTTTTCTAGAATCTGGGCTATTTTTTCGACTAGACGTTCCATTTCATTTAAATTAACAGGTAAATGTTTACCAACAAAATGTAATAGTACGCGTTGACTTAATAAGCCCAAAATATATTTATGCATTATGGACGACGCCATGTAACCTTTTTTCAAATTTTTTGGCAATTCTGTATACTATAGATAATTCCACCCCGCCCTATGTACCAACCATCCTGTACATACGACTGCCCACGGACAAGCATAAATTTGTTAGCTGCCTTCTGTAAACTATAGGACGAAGTAGAATCCATCCCATATTTAAGGAGTCAAATTCGTCCTATATTTCAACAATAGTATATAACTCCTTGTGGGCTACCCCATAAATTATTTAATTTTTAACATAAATAAATTGAATAACACGCCCTAAAAAAAGACAATAATGATAAAAGAACAATAAATCAACTCCTAAAAGAAATTAATCTTCTTAATAAAATAATTTCACCTAAAAGATTAAGAGAGACCTAATTATTTAGCTTCTGCACTAAAAATGTATTCTAATCCAACATCGAGGTCGCAATCTCTTTTATCGATAAGAACTCTCCAAAAAAATTACGCTGTTATCCCGATCAAACGTTTTATAGAATTTTAACCTTAAAGAATTGGGAGCTCGAGAAATTAAAGAAGTTGGGCCAAAAATGTAACTAATAAAATTAACCGTTATCGCCCGGTGTAACATTAATTCCTCTCCACACTTTATACAACTTCTTATGGGCTATAAAATAAATGTTTTTTTAATCACACTGTATACATATAATTTAACTCCAGCATATATTGCAACCATCCTGTATATGATTTGCTTATGTCCACATCATATAACAGTTTTTTAATCACTCTATATAATTTTAATTCCACATTTTTATGAACATATTTATACCACCAAACGTCTACTCCAACCTATATTCCAACCATTCTCCGTCCTATATTTCAGTCATCATATAAATGTAACTCCTTCTATCACTTTACTTTGTGATTTTGTTTTCTATAACTAAACACCCTGTGAATAAACGCACCAAATAGCATGTTAGAGTTTGACATGTGTTGTCACTGAATTTTCTGTTACGCCGGGAGAATGTGACAACCAAAAGCACCATCTTCGCAAAATGGAAAAATTTGCATTTAAATAGGTATTTGCCTGGTAAACAAAAAAACGAGCTTGGTACTCATTGATTTAGGGAACCGAAAATACTATGCTTTACTACCCATATGCTTGAGATGTACAAGGAGAATTTTCAAATTCGCAATTCAAACATCCAGTGCCTAAAATTACCTCACTATTACGTTGGAATTAAAATATTTATGAGGAAATGTCCGTTATGTCATTTCGATGACATTTTTTATAAGAATTTTGGAATTTTCGGCGATTTTCTGCAAAACTGCAAGTTGCACGTCCCAGAAAAGTATATGAGATCACCTAAGGATCTTCCTTAATAGATTAAACGTTAAAAAAACTATACACATCCATAAGGAGTTATCGAAAAATCGACTAAAACATTAGAGATATTGGTCATTGGTTTATCAGTAGAATTTTTCTCTAAAATTTGAAGTTTCACCAATCCGGATATATACTCTATTAAACAAAACCATATTCGTTCAAAACGGTGCACCACAGGAGAAGAAATCAGGTAACATACATACAAAAAAAAGCGAAAAAATACGCGACGAATTGATAACCTCCTCCTTTTTGGAAGTCGGTTAAAAAGTAAAGTTTCATGGAATTATCTAGAAACGTTAACATAATTTCATGAAAATGATTAATAAGAGTCCAAATTGCGGTACGTAGAATGTCACATAGTGCCCCATCAGATAAATCGACTAATCTAACATTTCCGATTGAAAACATCATAAACTTTTTTCATTCCGAGGTAACAACGTTTAATTTACTTTCTGTCTGCATCTCGACGGGCCCAAACTTTAGAAAGTCTAATAGAACTAGCGAAGGAAACAAACTCGAACTGATTAACTGTTTTTTTGCCCCAGAATAATTTTCTTTTTACACGTTCCCCATTAAGTTTGTTAGTCGGCACCTACTTGCTAACAGCCAGATACGATTTAACACATTAACAGTTTACTTTTCTTTAGATATCGACGAAAGTTTCGAGAAGTTTGATGAATATCCGGCCTGCTGAAGTTTTTGCAGCAGACATTTTCCTGTGAGTCAACGACGATTTTAAATAGCTAGCTGAAGATTACCAATCAAGAAAAGCTCAATAAAGACTATAGAGATGGTAATAAACTTTATTATAGGAGTAATAGTTATAGTAAAAATTATATATATTGAGCTGAAAAAGAAAAGTAAAATAAAAATTTCCATACACAGAACGAAAACATTAAATAAAGTACAATATCAAAATAAAATTTCTATAAATACATCAATGTTAACAATCAGCAATAACTTAAGTAGAGCCAAAAGACAGAACAGTAAGATTAGATTGGCGAAAGAAATGTTACGAAGATCTATATACATCAATAAAAAGAATTTTTTGATAGACAGAGGAAATAGTTCTCCAAACTGAGTGCTTAGAGGAAATATTAGAAATAATCCTCAAGAAAACCAAAGAACATATACTGGAAAAAATGTAGGTATAAAATACTGTAGTACGTTGATCAGAACCTATTAATCAGGGAGGTGAAGCATTTTTGAAAAAGTTAATAATAATGTTCACGAAATGACTAAAAAAGGAAACAAACTCAATAGACAGTAAACATTACATGACATTAAAAAGTAGATAGTTACTAACCAACAAACCTTTGACCTGGGGTAGTGGGGCTAGGTTCCCGGTAAAGGGTAGGTTAATAGATTTGACCTGCCGAAAGCTATCTTAAGTAAACTGCTTATTCCGATACCTTTCAGTGTCCCCATCACTGTCAGCCTATATAGGCCAGTGTAGTATATATTGTAATTGTATAATTAATTTTGAAATGTTATACAGTTTGTATTGAATTTTTTTTTGCCTCAGGGTTTTTTTGCTTGGGTTCAATAAAATTATCAATTCCTAATAAATATAAATCGTGTACTTATCTGCTTAATTTTCATATGGTTCCAGGTTCTTCTTTGCTCTTGAATAATGGTTTCACAGTTTAACACATTTAATGTCTCTATATAAATTAAATTTTTATTATTAATTTACTTGATGAATGTGCAATAGTATATATTTTTTAAATAAATACCAAATTCTTACTTATTTACATTTTTATTTCTACTCAAAAAACAAACTTTTATAATAAAAATCCAAAAATGTCTAATTATAAATGTAATTAAATAATTATTACTAACTAATACTTCTGACAAATTGATACATAATGAACTATAACAATTTTATGAACAATAAACTATTGAAAATTATTTGAATGATAGACTAAAGAAATTCTGTGAATAATGAACTTAAAAAAAGTCTGTGACATTTTTTTAAAATATAATCTTACATACCATGTGTCAAAAACTCACTGATTGTTTATTTATATTTTGGCCTTCTAATTGGGGGTTCTTTATTTATAATTACTTGCTGCTAATTTTACTTCCAAACTATATTGTTGTTGCCTTTTAATTCTTTAATTTTGACCATCTATTGATTCCAAAGTATTTTTTTTTGATTTCCCAGGGTAAATTATTATTCTGCCATATCCTCCAAAATATGCTATATAAAGTTTTCAGGACTGTTAATCACGTTCTATCTGTCCTTTATTTATTCACTTGATTTAATTTTCCCATAAATATTCTATTTCGTTCCAACTTTTGATAAAATAATGATGTTGTCGTCAAAACTGTGATATAAATTTGTAGGTTACGCTTCTTTCAATGTGCTTAAAACGTACACTTCTTGAAAACAGCACAGAATGCATAAAAAATCGTTACCATGGAGATTTCATGAAATTTTTACAAAGAAGCCGTTAATATGCACTCGTTACCAGCAACTTACAAAGAGAACTGTCAGTGTAAATTATTTGTATTTATAATCTCAGAATTGTCATCAGCAAAGGGCATTTCCGTTAATAAAATTGTTATTAATTTGGGAATATTTCTTTAATTAAATTTTGTCACTAAATTTATAATAAAAATCCTAATTTAATTGTGATACCATTAGTACATTTTTATATTTGCCTAAATCTTTCAACTCTATGTTTTTTATTCTTAATTTGACCGTACCTAATAAACTGTTAAACCACCAGTTGTTGCAGGTACTTTTTAAAAAAATTATTATTTTAAAATTCCTTTAACCTGTACTTTTTAATTATTAATTACCTTTGTCTATGATTTTTAATCTTACTGCAGTCTTGTGATCTAAAAGTTTTATCCCTGTTTTTTTCATGTTTATAACGGTTTTGAAATTTTAACATTTACCAAATATATTTTAACAATTTATTAAACAATTTTAAGTAAAAATGATGTAAATCTATGTCATTTTGTTCCTAGATGCCTAAATTTGTGAATTTACTTGTTTCGCCAACTCTAAGAATGCTTATAAACTGAAAGAACTTTATGGATATGTGATCTTTTATTATGGTCCTAGCAACTTTATTTTTCATGTAAGTATTAATATTTTATAGAAATTTGTATTATATAATCCCTAGTTTTTGAATCCTAACATTCATTATGACAATGATTTATTTTTGAAACATCTATACGTTTTTACTTATGTAACAACGTGATTATAATTTTCATTTTTCTTTATATGGAATAACAATTCTTTTAAAATATGAAACATCCTATCATTCTTCCCCTACCTTAAACCTATTTACAATTAATTAAATATATACATAATAAACTATATATTTTTGCAATACCCTTTTTTTATTTTTAGTTTCTCCTGACCCTAATATGCTCAAAATTATCACCATAAGTATTTAATCATTTAACGTAGTTCAATTATATACTACTTTATTTAGTGTAATTTATCCTTTTACTGTATAATGCCGACAAACTCTTTCCATGAAATACACGAACTAGCAGAGAGAATAACTCTACAATAGCTCCAGAATGTCTGACCAAAATTGCTACCAAGTAATAGATATTGAGAATCGCTGATTCGATCCGAGCAGCCAGTACCGCCGACACATGCATATTGCAAATGAAAATATTTGACACTTGAAGCGCTTGAACTGGAAAAAAGCAAATAAAATGGAGTCTTGGCCGTAGGAGCGAAATCAATGCGTAGGCAAAAATTATGTAATATTAAAATATATGAGGAGCGAGATGTGACGTCTGAAGGTGGAGTGGAATTCATAATCTTGATTGCCAAAAATTGCCAAAATACCTCAACCAATGCAAGGGTCCACGATTAGTATTAATTCTAAATAAATAAGTTAAAGAAGATCTGTAGTCGATAAATCATTCAAGAATAGAGCCAAACAAGAATGCAAACGAATGAAGTGAAGATTGATTACATTATCCTGCAAGATTACCGCATTTTCGCAAGACGCAATACTAAAAATGGACATGATTTAGATACAGAAACAAATATTAAATTAGAAATTACATCAGAGTTCTCAACAGTCTCAGCTGGAACTGACAACAAAATGATATTTACTAGGTAAAAAATCAGAAAAGAAAAATCTAGCCAAAACGAAATATAATTAACCCAGAAACACACATTGTTCTAAAGCTCAGCTTTTTGTCCACTGTGGGCTTTATATATTAAGTCTTATGAATCGCATAAAAATGGTTTGACTTAATGAATTCTTGTTTCATTGTAATACGTGTTTTTGGGGTAAAATCAGGTTTTGACAATTGGAATAAATGAGATCCAAAATTATTCAGATGCTGCGACACCAGTGCCACTCTGGTCATTTCTTGAACTTATTATTTAATGCATTTAGCTCGGCAATTTTTCAGTTTAATTGCCATATAGGATTCACATCGTTGTCTTTGCTATCTATCAACTTGGTAATGTTGCCCATTTCTGTGGCGTTCTAGTTTGTTATCCTTGTCTCTACCATCTATAAACTTTGTAACTTTTTTGTGGTGTTCTAATTTCTGACATACCTATGTCAGGCCTCCAATTTCAAATATCGCCTACCGGAAACTGTATTCTTTATTAGAACGAAAAACAAATTTTGTCCTGGTAAAGTATATTCATTACATGTTATATTAGTTAATTAATATCATTTATTAATTTTCTATAAACTGAATTATATGGGTATTTCAAGGTCAAAAGTGTCATGTCCGTTAGAAGTGTCGCGTGTAGGTTTCCTTTAAGAATCTTTCGCTTCAACAAGTCATCAAAATTAGTCTAGAGAGTCAATGAGAGAAGCAGTATAAACCATTAATGCTGTAACCACGGGTTATAAAAGAGCAACGCAACAAACTAGATTAGAGCGCTATGTTGCAAAACCTAAATAGGAAGCGTCAGAAATGTATTTAGCTAAGCCGAATAGTTGGAGATTATCAAGTATGTGAAATACATTTTGTGTGGGTGTGATCCAATATGATTTAAGAAATTAGAGTTACAAGTTATTAATCTGATAGTCAGCATTAGTAAAAGTCTTATTGCACATTTTTTAAACCATATTTTTGACTTCTACGGTATGCCTATTGAATTAAATTTTACTATAAATGGTTTCTTATCCAGTTACTAATTCCATTGTCTGGTATCGGTTTAACTTCTAATTTCTGGAATTAAGCCATTACCCGTCTCAACTCGTTTCCCATGGTCTTTCCATGAATCCTGAAACCGATTCTATCTACGGTCTTCTCCGACCTAAGGCTATTTTCGGTGACATTTGCATACGTCCCTTGTTTGTTATTCAACATCAAGTGCCGTCGTACAATTGAGGCTGATCCAATTGACTTCCGAAACCGCACAAACACCCTCAGCTTAGAGAAACCGCCGTTCGAAAATGCCTACCGACAGAATGTGTTCATGTTTCATTTATCGGGCCGGTGCAACACTAAATGCATCGCATACACGTTGCGAGATTTCATTTCTCAAGTTTCAGTGAAACCCTTTTGTTTCACGAGACTCTCTCAATAGTTTATTGTCGCAGCGTATAAATCACTCTTCGGAACAATGTTGGCAAACTTACGGCTTTTATCTGGATTGAATATAATTCTTGATAAAAAAAATAAACAAATACAAAACTGTTTTAGTATACGATGTACTGCATTTCGGTTTCCCAGAACAAAATAATAGAAAACTGCAGTGAGGAATTGAATCACTTTATTTTGCTGTTGACGTAAGAAGTCAAGTAGATCCAATTGCGCCTTGAGATGTTCTTGTTTGGGTTGCGGTTGATTTATGACTTTTAGTGAATACCTTGCGAAAATGTCAGGGAAAAGAAAAAGCTTTGCGATTTAAATATGTTTAAAATTATTATATATTCTCAAAGTGCACACAACAAAACTTTTATGGAATCAAGCGTTGCCCTCCTAAAACAACTCACAGGAAAATAAATAGTATTTTATTTTTTAAATGTTATTCATCTGTACGCAAGACAATATACAGTAAGGGGGTTAAATTATGTAATAAATTACATAAAAAGTAGTACTTTATTTTTTGTACACACTCCGAAATGGGTGGTTAATTTTTCACCCGCATTCAATTTTCTACAGTGTAATTCTACAAACCGACTCGAATAATAATGTATTTTATAAACAACTTCTGCTGATTTGGATAGAACTTTGACTTAGGATTACAATAATATTATTTCAAAAAGTATTCAGTAATGAGGAGAATAGGAAAAAAGTCGTTTTTGATATTGTTATGTAGCTGTCAATTAGATTTTAAAGAATGTTAGTTGACCAACTTGTATCGTAGTGGGATACAACATATTCGGGATTAAGATTCTTATTCACTCGACGTATCGAAGTTGTATTTATTGTTGGGCGTTGATTTAACAGTAAAGTGCAGCAAAATGTAAGGTAAAAAGAAACCAAAATTTAATGTTTTCATTGCATTTTATAACTAATCCTATACTCAAATAACTGTTTATTATGTTAAAAAAGTTTTTAGTTTACATCAAATTATTGCATATAAGCAACCAGGATTTTTTGGAAAACAAGGGAATAAAACAGGTTCTAGTGGTTCGCCCCGGCATTCTCTGGCAGCACATTGAATGATATGATCAAGTCGGACCAGTAAAACCCGTCATATTTTATTTTATACGTAACTTAAATTCCATTATTTCCCAACTAGTTTTGAATGTACATTCATTAAATGGTATAAGTTGTTTATCTATTACCTTGCAAAATTAATATTTCTAAACTTTTAGCCTGGTTAGCATACCAGTTTACCATAACCGAGCCATCACTCACTCAAAACCTAATTAAAAAAACATGTGCATTTGTATTGTTCAATTTTTCATGCATATTGTTATAACTTTCATTTTACACCTCCAAAAATTCCTTCGAGAAGTTAATCATTCTAATAATTTTTTCGAATACAATAATAGATAACGGCCGAATATAAAAACAAGAGCAAAAACGAGTTCCCCGACAGTTCCATTGATAGTAAGGACTCTCCGATTTCATATCCTGAATGAAGATAATATACATTTAGGAAAATCAGAGGTGACCATGGAATTCTCTTATTTTCGGCCATACCTATTTAAGTTCAGTTGTCTTATGGGGCAGGCAGTTCATAGTGAGTGAGGCGTGAATTGAATCGATAGAGCATAGCAATCAGCTGTTTCGATATGAGTCAGTCTTGTTTTGTAAATCAATGTGTTTATTTTGTTCGAATAAAGACATTTGTTGTGAGTGTAATTTTTTTAAATTAATTGAACCAATGGAGTCTAGTATTTTTAGTGTTTGGTAGTGGAATTAAGTGCAGTTTGAATTATCAATTGATTTATGGCTACAACCCAGGTATGGCAGAAATGGGCGAGACTAGCAAAAAGAATATTCAAACAAGTTACCAACAAGCTGGATGAGAAAACAAATCATATCTTGGAAAAACGAGGTAAAAAGGAGAAACAAAATCAAGAAAAAACCCATCAAACACTAATGAAAACCATTGATGAAATAGGTAAAATTGAATTAGGAAATCTTGTTGCTAACATAGATGAAAAGAACTAAAACCTTGTTCTGACCATGAAAGATGAACAGCAACACCTTCTCTCGACCATAAAAAGTGAACCAATATATTAATTTAAGGGTTATTTGCACAACTTTGAATTACAGAAGCGAAATGAACTTAAAATATTAAATGAAAAGTGAAACGATGAACTTAAAATATTAGAAGAAAAGAGACCATATGGTCGAAAGATGCAAAAGGAACAAGGAGAACAACTAATGCAATTAGTAATTCAAGGAAACGACGCAGTTAACCAGAAAATAGTTATTATAGAATATGACATGAAAGAGACAAACTGTGACAAAGGTCCCAGAAAATTGGGGGTTTACCGAGATAGTTTGTCATCAAGGGCATCATCAATGGCCGAGCAATCATCATCACCTTTGACACCGGCGCCAATGTGTCCATTGTGGGGTCCACAGTTTTGAGGTCATCAGAAATCCGGCCAGTTAACTACAACATTCAAATAAGGACAGTCACCGACGGGTCCATGTCAATACAGATGTAGTATTACAGATAGGGACAACAGAATCCGGCATTGGGCCCTGGTAAAGGATATTGAAGAAGATTTTATGCTGGATATGGACCTAATTCGCCAACATAGGTTCAAGTATGACCTGAGATATGAAGTTCTTCGATTCCTAAGTGAGGAATTTCTATTGTCACTGTTCGGGAACAACTCAGCGACTTCCATAAAAATTGAAGCGAAATCCTCAACCAGAATTCCCTGTCGAACGGAACAAATTATTCATGGGTAGCTAGACAGAAATCCTGGGAGTTGCGTTGAAATGGTAGAGCCCGTACATTTAGCCCATGACTAGTTGATTGGACGGGTTATGGTTAAAACCGAACGAGACATACCAATTAGAATCCTGAATAAGCCCATCAGCGACATCCGAATTGCCAATTGTCAAAAAATAGCTTGTTTCGAGCCAGTATAAACCATGATCAATTGTGAAGGCGCTTACCAGATATCGACAAAGGAGACAGGTCCCGGTAAAGAGTTTCTAGAACGTTACACCAGAGGAGCACCAGAAGGCCAAGCAATTTATCCTATTTCACTAGCAAGATTTTAATAGTCAAGAGGGTACTACCGGTCGTACAAATATCATCCAGCACAGAATAGATGCCGGAAAGGCTCCATCCATATCGATACCACCTAGTCGACTGCTATTGGGGCAACAACAGGCAGTCGAGGAAAACATCCAGTCCGTGTTACAAAATAAAGTTCTTGAGCAGTTATATACTACCCAGAATCGATAACACTTTTACCAACCACCAGGGCCATGTTGCTTCTCCACACTAGGCCTAAAGAGTGGATATTGGTTTGGTTGAGCTACTAAAAACGACAAAGAAAAGACAGCATCATCCACCTGTAAAGGGCTGCTTCAGTTCACGGTAATGCCCTTTGAGGTCCCTCTATGTAAATGACGTATGTGTTTAGCGGGAGACATGAACAACGTGCTTAGTACTCCTCGACGACATTTTCATGGGTCATACATTCGAGGAACTTCAGAAGAATCTCGGCGAAATATTTTCCAGTATTAGGAAATCTAACCTAAACTCAGCCCTAAGTAGTGTTCCACGTCCCAAAAACAGGGGAGTTTTTGGGCCAATTCGTTTGGGTTAGGAATTCGCACAAACGAAGATAATCCAATCGTGATTGATCGGCCCTGAGAAACATACATATACACTTTTTGGGTCTCTGTTCGTGCTACAGGCGATTTGTTGAGGGATCAGCCGACCACTGAAAAATGTTGTCCATTTTCACAAATAACTCTATGGTCGTCATTTCCTAATCAGAACTGATTATGCCGGAGTAACAACTTGTCATAAAGACTCTGTAGAGCAGAATGCACACATTCTCTGAAGACGGAACAGCGAAAGGGCATACCCATCCGACAGATTCCGGTACAGATGACGGCACAAGGAACAATGTATACAGAACTAAATGGCTGACAAAGACATTGAACCAATCCTGTCACTCAAGAAGAGAGGGGCACCCAGACCACGACGTAGCTAGATACTCAGGCGTCCTGAAGTCATTATTATCCCAAAGGGAGTTCCTACGAGTAGAAAATGGACTGTTAAAGTAAATTTCGGAAAACAATTACGGCAGAGAACTAACCGAAATACATAATGGGATTACTGGAGTTCATATGGTCATGAATAAAACTATGGACAAAGTTCCCCAGCGGTACTATTGGGTAAATTACTGCCTGGAAATGTGACACCTGTATAGGTAGAGCTTTAAGAAGAACAAAGGGAAGGTTGCAGCAATAATTGATATCGGCGGTTCATTTCCCGAGACCGAGAGTGGGCACTAACACATACTGGTCGCCACAGGATAATTCAGCACCCGGGGTGGTTGTTGCTCCACTACCGGGCGCCTCCCCAGGTGGCGGATAGGGGAACGCTCTCCAGCAATGGGGAGTACTGAGGATTTTCTCAGGGCGGACCAAAATCAGATAGGGGAAGGAACCCCGAAAATAAACCATTTATGGATATGGGTGATAAGGTGAACTTAATACCCCAGGTGGGTACCTCTGCAGAGGATAATCCCACCACCGGTTCCGATCGAGTGAAAGCCTCGGTGGCCGGTGCACGCTCCACGGATTCTGGGGGGAGCGAATTATCACTGGTTCCGTCACATAGTGACAAGAAGAAGGAGAACACCGTTAATGGTACAACATCGACCATTAAAACTAGAGCTGGCAGCAATACACTATTCAGCCAAGTCCTCCAAAAGGCGAATAGTGGAGTTGACGTCCCCCAAGGGGCAACAGATGAGAGTGGCGCTCCAAACAAATTAGGAGCAAAGATCGATGAGCTCTTGACGTTCATTGGGCCTAGGCACAATGTACATCATGAGATCAAGAAACTGGCACGCGCCATTAAGTCAGAATATGACAAATATCTGACGTCAACGACGCGGCTATCTCCTGTAGCGAAACCTGCTACAACACAGACATCGCCAGTAAAGGTGTCAAACACTCAGACACAAGGTGAAAAGCAAAAGGAGGTCCCAAAAGCGGCTGCCTCAAAAGCAGTTAACTCAAAACCGGCTGCATCAGCACCGGCGGCCCCAAACCAGGCGGCTTCAATATAAGTAGCCTCACTGCCGAGAGACTCGGTAGCAAGGACCTCGCCACCGAAGGCCTCGCCTTCAGTAGCCTCATCAAGTAAGGCACCACTACCAAAAACTCTTAAACCGGTGCTAGCTAGCAAGCTAAAGCCCGGTAAAGAAGGTTGCCAGAACATCGGGCAAACCACCCAGGCAACAACAAGTAGGGTGGTCAATTCAGAAGCGAAGAGAAACAATGAATTAAAATCCAAGTTTAAACCGCAGACCAGAAACAAACCTTCAAACCAGTTGACTGACTGGCAACTGGCAAAGAGGAAAAAGGCCCCGAGAACCAATAAGCAAAAACCAGCGCCACATTGTACGCTGCTTATAAAGAAAGGCGAGAATAGCTCCCATGCAGATATCTTGCGAGATATCAAAAATGATCCCACCTTGCAGGATATAGGCAAAAAAGTCAATAAGATCCGACGAACAGCTAAGGGAAATCTCCTGTTTTTATTCGCGAAGGCAGACGCTCAGGAGATGGAGTGCTACTGTAACGTCATCAAGAATAAGCTCCCAAGCGGGGCCACTGTACAATCTCGAATACCGCAAATCGAGATTGAAATTAAAGACCTGGATGAGATCAGTACAAAGGAAGACGTGGTAAAGCTGCTCAAAGATAATATCGACGGCCTGGCAGAGATCACTGAGGAGGCAGTGAAATCACTTCGACGGGCATATAGATCAACACAAACGGTAGTTGTTTGTCTCCCAGAGGTCCAGGCCAAGAAATCCATCGCACTTGGAAAGCTGAAACTTGCGTGGGGCACAGTACGTGTTCGCGAGAGGATCAGCCTTCGACGGTGCTTCAAATGCTGGCACTTTGGGCACAACGCCCAGGCGTGCAGAGGCAAGACTGACCGAAGCAGTTGTTGTCACAGATGCGGAGGCGCTGGTCACAATGCCTCGGCTTGTCAACAACCTGCCAAGTGCCTACTCTGCAAAGAGAAAGATAGTAGGTCAGACTGCCGGCACGTTGCGGGTAGTTGGAAATGTCCGATCTACCAACAGGCGATGAGAGCAGCACAAGCCCGTAAATGAAAGTACTGCAACTCAACCTCAACCATTGCGAAGCTGCCCAAGACCTACTGGTACAGCGGGTGCGGGAATTGGATTGCGACGTAGCCATAATCTGCGAGCAGTACAAAAACTTCGACACCCTGTCCTGGGTAAATGACACAACGGACAGAGCAGCGATATGGGCTTGCGGTAAACTTCCGTTCCAACAACTCCCAAATACCCCCGAACCATGGCTTGTGAGAGCCAAAGTGGGAGGGGTTCACTTCTATAGCTGCTATGCACCTCCTAGTGCACAGCTCGAGGAGTTCGAGTTATTCTTGGACACCTTGGCGGAGGATGTACGGAAGCGTGAATCGGTCGCCATCGCAGGTGATTTCAACGCCTGGGCAATTGACTGGGGATGTCGGGAAACGAGCGCGAGAGGACGAGCTCTCCTTGAGACCATGTCTTCGCTCAACCTGGTACTTCTCAACACAGGAGCCGTAAGCACATATCGCAAAGGCACAGCCAGCTCCATTATCGATGTGACATTCGTTAGCAGCAACCTAATTAAAGGGGGCTGTGAGTGGTGGGTCGATGAGGAGTTTACTAATAGCGACCACCAAGCTATTATATGGGAAATCAACACCACTCCCAAACGAAGATTGTGTGTCAGTCGTGCGAGGTCACAGCCAGTCGGTTGGAACAAAAATGCTTTCGATGCTGATTCATTCGCCTTGATTATGGAGCAGGAACCATTGTCAATAGCAACAAGCGCAGAAGCCACTGCCAAAGAGGTAATGACAAGCGTTGTCAAGTCCTGCGATGCTTCCATGCCAAGGAGACGGCAGAACAACAGCCGCCCACCAGTTTACTGGTGGAACGACACGATCTCACAACACCGACGAGAGTGTCTCAAAGCACGAAGGCTGCATCAACGAGCACGGAGACGCTACAGGGTCACAACAGAAGAACTAAGGCTCGACTATGAGATCAAAAGACAACAACTACGAAGAGCCATTCTCTCAAGCAAGAGATCCTACTGGAAGGAGTTGTGTGACGAAGTTAATCAAGATCCATGGGGAAAACCGTATAAAATCGTGATGCATAAAATAAAGGCCCCCCCCATGACATCAACGAACTGCCCCGAATCATTGCACCGCATTGTCACTCACTTGTTTCCTGCGAAGCCTGAGCTACCCGCCTATCCTTCGTGGCAGGTGAGGGACGAAGATATACCACCAGTGACTATGAGTGAGCTGATGGGCGCGTGCAACCGGCTCCAAAACGGTAAGGCTCCCGGTCCAGATGGCATACCTAACATCGCGCTAAAATGCGCCATAGCCAATAGGCCTGACATGTTTCTACACATGTATGAGACCTGCCTAAAGCAGGGGGTTTTCCCGACTAAGTGGAAAAAGCAGAGGCTTGTGCTCCTCCCTAAAGGGGGAAAGAAACCTCCCGACGAACCGTCATCATATCGTCCCCTCTGTATGTTGGACTCTGCGGGAAAACTCCTTGAAAGGATAATAGCAGATAGGCTGGAGCCCTACGTTGAGCCGAAACTTTCCACCAACCAATTCGGGTTCAGAACCATCAACCATCGATGCCGTGACACTCGTTACCAACATCGCCAGAGAGGCTATCTCGGGAAAGAGATGGAGAAGAGGTGGAAAAAATTACTGTCTAATAGCCACCCTGGATATCAAGAACGCCTTTAACTCGGCCCGCTGGGACCGCATTTTGGAGGCTCTTGCCAGGATGGAAGTTCCGCAGTACTTGCGCAGAATGGTTTCAGCCTATTTCAAGGACCGCGTCTTGTTGTACCAAACTGAAAATGGGCAAGTAGACTATAAGATCACAGGAGGTGTACCTCAGGGCTCTGTTCTTGGCCCACTTTTATGGAACGTAATGTACAACGACCTGCTCCTGCTCGGTCTGCCTGAGGGCGTCAGGCTAGTGGCATTCGCCGATGATGTGGCATTGATCATAGTGCGCAAGCACATAGAGGAGATACAAACAACCTTCTCATTCGCTATAGCCACAATTCAGCATTGGATGCTCGCAGCGGACTTGAGTTTAGCAGAACAAAAGACCGAAACACTTCTTGTTAGCAGTCGAAAGGCAAGGGAAACCATCACCCTCAAAATAGGCGACTCCTACATACAGTCGCAGCCCTTCATCAGCTATTTGGGGGTGCTCCTGGACACACGGCTCAACTTCAAAGAGCACATAATCGCGGCCAGCAAGAAAGCAGCTAGGGTACAGGGGGCATTATCTAGAATAATGCCGAATGTCGGAGGCCCTAGACAGATAAGAAGACAGCTACTGGCAACAGTAACTACTTCTGTTTTGTTGTACGGGGCACCGGTATGGGAAAAATCGCTCGAGCTACCATCGTATCGCCGGAAAATGAAATCAGTCCAGCGGCTCTCAGCGATTCGAGTGGCATCATCCTACCGCACTGTGTCTTATGAGGCGGTGAGTGTGATTGCCTCTACCCTACCAATCGACATCCTGGCTGCAGAAAGGGGACGGCTTTATCGCAGAAAGTTAGAGAAAGACCAACCGACAGGAAACAGCGATGAAAGAGCCATGAGTCTAGGGCAATGGCAGGAGAGGTGGGACAGCTCTACTAAAGGCCGGTGGACATATCGACTGATACCTAACATCAGTCGTTGGGTCAACCGCCAGCATGGGGAGGTTGGGTTCTACATCACTCAACTCCTGACTGGACATGGATGCTTTCGAGCATACCTGCACAGGTTCAGGAGGGCAAACTCCCCAAACTGCCCACACTGTACGGACGTGATAGAGGACGCGGAACACGTGTTCTTCTCCTGCCCCCGGTTTCAGGATCAACGTGCTGAAGTGGAGAGGATTCTGGAGACTAATATCGTTCCAGAAGAATTAGTAGAAGCCATGCTGAAGGGCCCCCAAGCCTGGAACTTGGTATCAGATTACGCGGAGACTATCCTCAAAGAACTCCGCAATACGTTCGAGGAGTAGGCTTTAGAGGCTTTCAATGTAAGAGCAGTAAGCATCTGCAATGAACCACCCTTGCGAAGTAGTATTGACTAAGAGTGCCGCAGGGGACCATGGTTGTAGGAGAAAGAGGTTAGGGTTTTAGCGGGTATACGGTATACTGGTTTCAATGCAACGATTTACTCTTGCTTTGAAGTCATTGCATCGGAAGTCCCGCACGACGGCCAGCACGTGCTAGCTAAGTACGGAATGTATTTCCCCCCTCTTCGGATAAAAAAAAAGGATAATTCAGCAAATAACTTGAGGTATATGCTATACCTAATCAAGATGCAAACATGATGCCGACGGTACTTTTGCAGCAGTTACTCAACAGGTTTAGTGTTCCGTTGAAGTTTCATTCAGACCAAGGGCGTAACTTGGAATCCAACGTATGCTGGAAGGTCTTTATGATGTTAGGAAACGAGAAAACGAAAACCACACCTTTGCATCCACAATAGGATGGAATGGTGAAACGATTCATCAGGACCATGGAACACCATCTCCCAAGGTCGTCAACAACAACCATTATGATTCGGATGAGCATATTACCCTATTCCCGTAGACCTATCTCTCAGCCGTAACCAACACCACAGGATTCCAGCCAGAGTACTAGTCGGAAAGAAGGTGAGAACACCTTGTTTTGGCCTTTGGCACACCAAAAGAACCACCCCAAGAAGTGAATGGCTACGCCGATTAACTGAGACACAGAACGCTGGCCGTACACGAACACAAACTAGCCCGAACGATGACGTTGACCACTAGCGATCGTATGAAAACCCGCTATGATCTCGAAGCAAATAGAGTCGGGTTCCAGGAACGAGATATCGGTCTGGCTATACAACCCCCAGGGGAGCAAAGGCAAGTCGTCAAAGCTCACACCAGGCTGGGATGGATGGTAGTCAAGAAGATGAATGATGATGTCTATCGTATTCGCCGGAATCCAAGAGCTGAGATGAAGAGAGTTCATTTGGATTGACTGCTCCATACCATGTAGAGAATGATTCTGATCAGGAACCTCAGAATTGAAGAGGGCAGTGTAATAACATTCATTTTAAAAATTAAGAAACCTTCGAGAAGTTAATCATTGTAATCAAAATATTGTGAATACAATAATAAAAACCAGAACACTTCGATTGATAGCAAGGATGCTACGATATCATTTCCTTTTGCATACCAGAATTGACCATCGAATTCTTATATTTTCGGCGAGACCTATTTAAACCCGATTGTAGTTTATGGAGATTGTGGCGTGAATTAAATCAACAGAGAAAATCGATCAGCTGTTTCGATAATATTCAGTTTTGTTTTGTAAATAAGTGAGTTTTCGATTAAACCATTAACGCCCCACATTCTTTATCAGTTACTATTACGCATTAATAAAACGACATTTTACAGCGTGGCTCTTCGTCTTTTACAGAAGTGAGAACTAGAATAGGTCATAACATTTCACTGGAGGCATTTAATGCCAGAGAAAATAAGTTTCGATGGGTACATATATAAATCTAGACTGAACAACGACATTAGGGAAACGAGCTAAATAGGGTTCGCAATTAGTGGTCCTACTGGCATGATGATTTACCCATGTGGTTCCTAAGTTAGAAATTAAGCAAAAAATCCGAAGATAAACAAACCTTTCATAGCAATTGTGATAATAATAAATCATTAAAGACTTAATAGCCTTTTCAACACAACCGGATTTATTGTTCTATTGAAGCCTTCACAGTTGCGCCGGAATTAATTACGCATTTTAAACATATTGTTATAACTGAATTTTAATAATCATCTATAGAAAAACAGTTTGTCTGAAGTAAACATATGCCGGTAAAATGTATTTCATAAATACACGATGGATGTTAAACAAATATGAAAATTTCCAGTGCTTTACTAGCGAGAACGGAACAATCGAAAGTGACTGCGATGAATTATATATGCGGCCGTACAGCAGCGGTAGAGTTGAGTAGATAGTGATATAGTGAAACAGCTGATACAGTGATATGACCTATAAAAAGTAGTTAGTTAACCTTCATTTGCGCTTCCCACAATTGTTCCTCTCGAACACTTCTTTATGCATTTGATGCATTTAGTTAAATTTGAAGACGCGAGATGTAAGACCGACATGAATTTGTGGGTTCCGTGTAAGAAGAGAGTATTCGTGTGTCCTAGGATCTATTTCTCCTAGATGTGTCTTAATTACATTGTTTGAACCCACGGAGTTCCTCAGCAATATGACAGATATTTTTGAAAAATTCTTATTCAAGAAGGGACCAAACTGTGTAAATAAGCACGTCTACAGCAGCCCACTTCAATTCATTCACGGAACAGCTAAGAACTGCTAAATGCTGAAATATCTCAAAACCCATCACTCCAAAAAATATCTGTTTGTGGCACAAAATAACCAAGGCGGTAAAGTTTTGGTAACAAAAATTTTATACCATCGAACACATTCGAGGGCGTGATGGATTTTTCTGAGACAGATAAAACCGGTCGATCTTTCTGAAAAATGCATGGACAAATAAAAATGACCAAAAAAGAAATGATCAAGCAGTTTGGTAAGTAATAGTCTTGAGTTAATTTCGAAAAGTGTTTAAGTGACAGGAATAGTATTATGATTTATTAATTTGTGAATGTTTTATTGCTCGAACCCAGATAATTTACAAATCTACTAAATTTTACCCTGATACCAGATTTGAAAGTCTTTAATTGCTAATTTCCGGGAAACCGTTAAATGTTTTTCATTTTACGTTTAAATATCTAGTCTTATAAATCATAGATTTACGTTACATAGAGATTTTTCCAGATGCAAAATTTCTGAGAAAATTTGAAGATAAAGGAACTTCCTTTATCCAAGAAACTTCTATTATAAAATCTCTTAAGTTTACTAAAAATTACTTTTCCAAGAATGTGACTATTTGCTGGTATTTTCCGTTTTTCATTCAATTATGTGTCTTTGTTTGATTATGGCAAAAAATATACTAATGTTTATTCAAATGAAAAGAAAATTAAATTAGTAATTTTAGAATACAAAAAAAATTAAGTTAACATAAGATAACAAATGTAATGTTGATGAAAAGGTGGGTATAACTAATGTGCCTTAAAGTATTTATATGATGTTTCGAAATATTGTTTATTTAAAAAATAATCAATACCCAGAGGTTAAATAGCTATTAGTTCATAAATACCCTTTCAATATTGTATTGAAAAATGTAATTATCGTAAATAATTACACCACATAGTAATTTATATATTAACGAATTGTAAAGAAAACTCTTCTAATTACATTTTCTGATCAGACTGAATGTCCACAGTGGAATCTTTCTAAATACTCAAACAACGATTACCCGAAGCTAATAGAATTAGAACTCAACTGGCTGTCAAAGTTTTCACAAGAAGTTGTTGAACATAAGCAAAGTTTTGACAGGAAGTTCCTTTACATAGCCGAACAGAATATTAGGTTTCGTTGACAGAGGTGGGAGTTCAATTTAATCAATCAAACTAATCTTAGTCGATGGAATGAAACCGATTCGCATTTCGGATATTTGGAAAGTTTTCCGTGTACACAATTTTGGTTCATAAGCCACAGAATGATTTTGATATTCAATAAAAACAAGTGCATATAATTAATGATTTTCAAAATGTGAAAAAACAACAATATGATTCGTATACGAGGTCAGTAGCTTAGCGTTTGAAATGTTTGCTTTGAAACTAAGTTGTATATGGTCTAGTTGTTTCCACAGATCATACAATAGTGAAGTGGTTTCGATTTCCGTTTTCGGTGTAGGTGTGTAGGGAATACAGTTCACTTTTTCGGCGCCCTCTGTAACAGTCATAGAAGCTTAGGGTTCAGCGAAATTCCTCGTGATGGCGCCATCACAAACGTGATTATCAATCATTAAGATTTGTTGCGCAAGCGTGTTTGCGTTTTGCATGCTGTCGGCTGCAAACCTAAACAAGGTGATTTATGAAATATATTTTGAAATGAAATGCACTGGACACAATATCAATTTACTGATTGTCTGCTCACAGTAAATGGACCTGGTATGTATGTATTTTTCGGTTATGCTTTCACCAAGGTTTCATATATCTTGTTATTTCAGGTAAGGGAAGAAGTGCAGGACACAGTTTTTCCAGACGGTCATTGATGCTTTTGTGTATACAGTCGCTTTTAATTCATTTTTGCAATGTTTTAATCAAAATGATTAATTTAGAAGGTTTCTTAATGTTATAATAAATTTTATAACATCATTATAATATTAGTTTACATGTTTTAATATTAATATAAATAAAATATAGGGTAAACTCTATACTTTTATATATTGCTTTAAAATGGATAATTAGTAATAAATTAATGATTAATATTGCAACGATTGATCCCTTACAATTCGTAAGATGGTAATGGGCAGGGGACAGTGTTATAAATAAAAAAATTATTTGGGGTGACGGCCCGTTACAAATATATATATATATATATATATATATATATATATATATATATACACGTGTATCATGCACTCTGGTACTCCGATGTTAACGTGGGAACGCATCGTGTGAATATCTTTTCGCTGACTTCAGCTATTATTAAATCATAAATAGAAGAAGAAGATATTTTATTCTGTCCAGTTAGTTTTAGTTTCAATTTACATTTCATTATTTTTTTACAAGTTTAAAGTGTTAATTTTTTGATATTGTGTTTTAAATAAAATATATTTTTTTAAAGTCTAAAGTGAAATCAAAGATATAAAATCAGTCAGTAGGATTGTCCAACACAGTTAGAACACGTGCATACTAACTGACTGTGGAGATTTCCAAATCATCGTGGACAATACCTACCTGTTTGAGACAACAACTGTAGCAGCAGAGACCAGGAACACGCAACGATACAGCTAATCAGTCGACTCTTCCGCAGAACAAGTCCTATGGCTAGGGTACTAATAACGTATGTAGAAACATTTCGTTTTTGATTTAATTATTTATCAATTGAAACGATTTTTATATTTATTTTTATATTATTATTATTAGTTCTCTCGTTTAAAATTTCCATATACTTCTTATTCCTTTGAATTACGTTTTAAGCTATTGAATAATTTTTGAAACGAATTTATTATTATTCTGCATTATTTTACCTCGCTTTATTTTATTTTATGTTCGCAAACTGTTGAATTTATTTAACCAATTTACTAATACCTTAATTTTGAATTTTTATAAATTATTTTGTGTTACTTTGCTTACTTCCATCTTATTAAATTTTTTTCGTTACACTTGAATATTTGAAATGGCAACTACAAGACAAGGTACTGCGACTCCTACTGTAGAGCCATACAAAATATCCGAAATCTCCGCAATAATTCCGGAATATGACGGAAACCCTATATTCTTGAACACTTTCATTTCTTCATGCCAAACTGCATATAGTATGGCAACTGACTACCAACAAGTACTTTTAATATTGCACATAAAAAATAAACTTCGCGGCAGAGCTGCCGAACTTATAAATTCTCGCAACCCGACTCGATTAACAGAAATTCAGACACTCTTAGAGAACCACTTTGGAGATCCTAGAGATCTTTCAGCCTTGATTCAAGATCTTCAAAGAATGAGGTAATTAAATACTGAATCACCCATAACATTTTCAGCCCGACTACAAACCCACCAAGCAAAAATGCTTGCTGCGGTTAACAAACAAAACTTGACTCAAAAAGAGATACAGGCACAAATCGACTTGATCGAATCCATGGCACTAAATAGCCTCCTAACAGGTTTAGAGCCAAAGATAGGACAACTAGTTCGTGCTAGCGATCATAAAGACATTCTTACCGCCGTTTCACGCATAAAACGTGAACTCCAGCTCCATCACTTAGAATCTCAAAAATTTTCAAATTTTAGAAACCAAGGTCCACCTTCTCGAAGGCCCAACCAGTTTCCAGTACAAAAACAATGTTCCTTCTGTAAAAGAATGGGGCATACTGTTAAAGAATGTCTCACTAAATCGATCAAATGCAACAAAATCAAAACTATGGGCAAAACTTTTGAAACATACGTCCTAACCCATTTTCACAACAACCGGGCCAATTCCAGAATCGGCCACAATTCCAACCCAATACTCAGAGTTTCCAGCAGAACAGAAACTTTCAACAACCTCGTCCTTCGACCAATACACAACCCCAAAGTTCAGGTCAATATAAACCCAATCAAAACTTTTTCCAGCCACAACGAACACATCACTTAAACAATTCTTATAATTATGGGTACGATCAACCCAATAATAACGTATATGAAACTCATTACCAAAATACCGATTTTGAAAGTTATGACCAAGATTACTGCGATTCAACACAAACTGATTACGACTACTACACAAAAACAGGTAACGCAGAATGTGTTAACCACGTTGAAAATGAACACGAATTTTCATCCCTAAATTTTCAGAACCTCCCTTACCAAACGGAACCCCCGGAAATCACAGAACTCCAGACCCAAATTAAAACACTAAATCTAGACAGTTTCGACCCGAATTTGAACTTCCCCGAACAGAGCTTTCTATAAGACCGCTTCTGACCGTAAATTCTAAAATTTAAATTCTTTACTACATCACAGATTCTTCTAACACATATAAACTCTTAATAGACACCGGTGTTGGTCTTTCTATTTTCAAACCAGACACTTGCACACGCTTCAGAGATAGATTTCAGGAATATGTGGTAATTCAGGGAATTACCAACCAGAAAATTCTTATAAATGAATCGACCCTTGTCCCTTTCAACATACAAGATCCACATAAGGTTTATATATGTAACCTTGATATAGAATTCGACGGTTTTTTAGACTCTGACTTTCTCGAGCACTACAACTGCATTATAGATTTTGACAAAAAACAACTAATAACGAACTTTAAGACACTTCCTCTGTATAAAGTGACAGACGATACAATCAATGCCACTAAATCTATACAATGTCCCCTTCTTATACATCCATTAATAAAATTTCACAAATCTTTAAACTTAGCTGTGAACTAAGAAACACCGAAGCCCTTCTAACCGGTATAGAAATTGAAAAAGTTCACCTCCCTAATGCTGTTGTTACAGTAGACAGCAAAGGCCAATTTCTCACATCTATTCTAAATGCGAATGCAATCCCTAAAATAATAAATTTTTCAAATCTAAAACTCGTACCGTTACAAAACTTTTCTGTGAATTCTCTCTCACAAACTACTCCTTTGAATTATAACGAACCCGGCAGACAAGAAGAATTTGTTAAACAACTCCGACTAGAACATTTAAACGACGAAGAGTCAGACTCAATCTTACAATTATGCCTTGACTTTTCAAACATATTCTACCTCGAAGGCGATCATTTATCATTCACAAACGAAATCAAACATAGTATTGATACCAACAACGCGAAACCCGTTTATACAAAATCATACCGTTATCCCCAAGTACACAAACAAGAAGTTAAGTCCCAGGTAGCAAAAATGCTCGATGAAGGCATAATACGACCCTCTAATTCGCCTTGGTCCTCTCCCGTCTGGGTAGTGCCAAAGAAATTAGAAGCCTCTGGAAAACAGAAGTGGCGTGTTGTAGTAGACTACCGCAAACTTAACGAACTTACAGTCAATGACAAGTACCCACTACCGAACATCTCAGACATACTAGACCAACTAGGCAAATGCCAGTACTTTACGACTCTTGACCTCGCCTCTGGTTTCCACCAGATAGAAATAGACCCAAAAGACATCGCGAAAACTGCATTCACTGTCGAGAACGGACATTTTGAGTTCGTCCGGATGCCCTTCGGATTGAAGAATGCTCCTTCTACCTTTCAAAGGGTGATGGATAACATTCTTATGGGAATCCAGAATGAAAGATGTCTGGTTTACATGGATGACATAATCATTTATTCGCCTACAATACATGACCATCTAACACGACTGACAGACGTATTTAAAAGACTCAGAAAGGCTAACCTTAAAAAACAGCCTGACAAATGCGAATATCTCCGCAAGGAGGTCGCTTACTTAGAACATCTTATAACTAAAGACGGTGTAAAACCCAATCCATCAAAAGTAGACTGTATTTTAAACTTTTCCACAACCAAAGAACCCTAAATACATAAAATCGTTCTTAGGGCTTGCTGGTTACTACAGTAGGTTCATTTCTAAATTTGCAAAGATCTCCAAACCACTGACAAAACTATTACAAAAAGACCAACCGTTCAATTTTAACAAAGAGTGCGTAAAATTCTTCGACGAATTAAAACGAACATTGACTTCCACTCCTATACTCATTTACCCAAATTTTGACGAACCGTTTGTACTGACTACAGACGCCAGCGCTTTTGCTTAGGCGCCGTGTTATCACAAGGGCCAATAGGTAAGGATTTACCGATTGGATATGCTTCTAGGACCCTTTGTAAAGCCGAAACCCGGTACTCCACCATTGAGCGAGAGCTCTTAGCCATTGTCTGGGCGGTTAAGCATTTTCGTCCGATAATCTATGGCCGTAAGTTCCTACTACTAACCGATCATCGCCCGTTAACCGTTAACGTTATTTTCTATAAAAGATCCCGGTAGTAGACTTGCCCGATGGAGACTCAAACTAGAAGAATACGACTATGAAATTATTTACAAGCCTGGTAAAGTTAACAAGAACTCTGATGCTTTATCACGGATTACAATCAACCATCTTGACGAATGATCATCATTTTCAAGTAAGATCGAAACTAACACCCTTCAAAGTCCTACCCCTAAACGACGAATCCGAAGACGACAGTCCTGAACCCGATCATAATGAAATATCTCTTGAAACTATGTCCGAAGAATTTAAAACCTTTATAGAACGTTATAAAACCACTTCTTTAATTGACTACAGCAAAATTGAATTCTCCAACTGCCAACTACTAGACAAAACAAATAAAAACATTTTAATTTTCCCCCAATCATCAAATCTTCAGAAAATTCATCATGACATCTTCGAAGATATTTTCGAAGAAGTGGCTGACTTCGAAACCTTTAAAATTAATGTATTCGCCAGTAAAACCGTAAGCAGAAGGCAATATTTCATAATCCCACTTCCAAATGATCCTGAAATTGTCAATAAAGTTCTTTTTGCATCAATATATAAACATCAAGATACTTTATCTCCATCTAAAACATACTGTGTCCAAAACAATCTCGATCTTCCGATTCTTGAGATGCTGTTTCATTTTCGCTGAAAAGCAAATCAAATGGAAAATTTGCCAAAATATTACAAAAACCCCCGAAAAGGACGAAATACCGCTGATCCTTGAACGATATCATAACGGGAAAAATAACTTGCACCGCGACATTAACGAAACCGTCCGCCGTATTAAGGAAATGGACACCTGGCCTAGTTTCACAAAAGACATTGAAAATTTCGTTAAGAACTGCGAAATTTGTCAAAAAACTAAAGCGTGTCGCAAAAACCTAGACAATCCCCTCGTCATTACGGAAACGCCTAAAACACCGTTTGAGCGAATTAATATTGACATACTAGAAATACCTAACAGAAACTATATCTTATCTGTAAGAGACGAACTGACAAAATACTCACAAGCTTATGCTTTAGCAGACAAATCAGCCAAATCAGTTGTCAGTACTATGATGTTATATTTCCAACATTTTGGTACGCCATTGCGTATCCATTGTGACTATGGTAGGGAATTTGACAACGCCATATTCAAAGACTTGTGTAAACTGTACGACATTAAACTAACTTATTCAAGCGTAGGACATCCGCAAACAAACGGCTCTGTAGAACGATTTCATTCTACTTTGTTAGAAATGATTCGAATCCATAAAGCCGAAAATCCAGATGAACATCCCCTAAATGTACTCCCGTATGCGGTTATTGCTTACAATAACTCGACAAACAAAACCCATGGCTTTTCGCCTTATGAACTAGTGTTTGGACATACGTCCAGCAGACCACCAGAAACCACCTACAACCATAAGGAACTGATTAGTTAATATATACGAGACTTGAACAATCGCATCTCCTATTATTACAAAGTAGCCCGCCAAAAAACTGACTTACAAAAGCAAAAGGCTAAAGAACGTTTTGATAAACACGTTTGCGACAAACTTCCCGAATTTAAAATTGGTGATAAAGTTTACGTCAAAGAATCCCAAATTAAAGACAAACTTCATAACAAATTCAACGGCCCATTCCAAATTTTAGACATTCACAATAATTCAGCCACACTCTTAAATCTCAAAACAAACCAACGAACGAAACTTAACTTTGACAGAATGAAACACTATTCTGAAAACTAACTTTCTTTTCAGGTTACTACTGCTGTTCGGATCAGCAGTCTCACAGTTCAACATCAAACCAATAACCAACACTCTTGGTATTTACTATCACGACGAAACTAGAATAGTCATCTCCAACTATAAATGGACATTACTAGTTCATCGTAACTTGACGATACTCAAAGAAATCTTTGAAAACAACAATAGAATCCTCAAAACATTAGAAAACACTGTCGATCCCATCCCAGATTTCAAATTTCATGACACATGTGCATTCCAAATTGATGTACAAACTCAAATCAGTCTCTTACCCCAAATTTCAGATTTAATTAAAACTAAATTCCCAGAAATATTCATGGACACTAAAAGATCCAAACGAGGACTAATTAACGGTGTAGGAACTTTAAAGCCATCACTGGAAACCTTGACGCAACCGATGGTGCATTTTTCACAGATAGTATCAATAAACTTAACCAGGGACAATTACAAGTAAAAAAACAAATAAGCGTAACTACTTATATTACAAAACTTTCAATGAAACCATTCAGAAACTCCAAATTGACGAAGCAAACTTTAACGAAAACATTGACGCAATCAATTTGGCAATACATTCTCTAAACGACAAAATAGCCCTTATCCAAGCAAAATAGTCATTTTTGGGAATATGCGAAAAATTAATGGCAAGCTATTTATTTCTTGAGGATAACCTCAATGATATTTTAAATTCCATAACATTTGCTCCATTAAAAATAATTCATTCCTCAATAATCACACCTGATCATTTGATAAAGTCACTACAGGAAATTTCGCAAAATCTTGTCAAAAACAATCTACCCTTACCTGTCAGATATTCAAGTGTCGCCCAATATTTGGAAGTAATCGAATTAGACGCGTTTCAAACTAATTCAGATTTCGTCTTTATTTTAAAAAATTCCTCTTGTAGAGCAACAACAACAACACCGCCTACCACTTATATCCTATCCCAATTTTTGATGACAGAGCTGGTTTTCATCATATTCTTTCATTCACCCAAAAATATATTGCGCGAAACGATGATTCTCTAATGTACATACCCATTAAGGACTTGAGTGTATGCAAGCCACTAACTCCATAACAAAAACTGTGTTCTGAGTTATATGCCTACCCCATCGACTCCAATGCACCCTGCGAAGCTCAACTTCTGAAGAACATCCGTAATGTACCGGAGAGTTGCCAAAGCTCCGTTGTATTCAGTGAAGGATACAATGTCCAAAGACTAGAAACTAACACGTGAATTGTTATAGTGTCCGAACCTTACATGTGACAATTAATTGTGCGGGAATGGATACTAAGACAATAGTTTTAACAAACAATACCATTATTAGCTTACAATCAGACTGCAGTGCTTTCGTGGGAATCACAAAAATACAAGCGGAACCTCAAAAACTTATAAACATTTCCGACAACTCATACCCTGTATTAATCCCTTACAACTGTTGCAGTTCTCACCCCGAAAAACTAGATATTTCAGAACTCAAGCCCCTAAAGCGGAATGACTTGAATATGGACGAACTATCCATAGCGAGCTATAAATTGGATCAATACTCCAGGGACCTGGACAACCTTATCAACCAGCCATTTGTAAACAGAAACATATCCTGGTTTACATACGCTACGATTACAACATTCATAATTCCACTTCAGACAACCTAAGGACCTTCCCAAAACCACTGTCCAGACTCGTGCCAAAAATTGAGGCCTGTGATTCAAGATGGATCCCAGATGGACAGTTTGATTTAAAAGTTGATGTTATAACATCAACTTTTCTTTATAAGGGGGAGCTGTTAGGTGTGAATTGTACACACGTGTATGATGCAAGGGTGTCATATTACGCTGACAGCTTCCTGGTACTCCGATGTTAACGTGAGAACGCATCGTGTGAATATCTTTTCGCTGACTTCAGCTTTTATTAAATCATAAATAGAACCGAAGCGATCCCACGGTCGTCATTATAATATTTTATTCTGTCCAGTTAGTTTTAGTTTCAATTTACATTTCATTATTTTTTTACAAGTTTAAAGTGTTAATTTTTTGATATTGTGTTTTAAATAAAATATATTTTTTTAAAAATCTAAAGTGAAATCAAAGATATAATATATATATATATATATATATATATATATATACAATACGTAGCAATTAACGGCTAAGAATTTGGATACAATTTTGGAATTTCCAAAAAATAATGGGAAGTAGCCAAAATTTTTTTATTTTATAAAGGGCACTAAATTAAGTGTACTCTATTATTATATCATGAAAGCTTTCGAAATTTATTGATTTCTTCTTCAGTCAAGTTACTGAAAGATTACACAAATTAATAGTAGTATTACTTAATCTACATGGTTAAATTAAACCTACAATATAGAGGTTAGAAGATTATTAAAGAAGGTTTTCATTGCAAGTAATGTAAATTGGGTAATGCGTTTTGAACAAACATTACAGACATATTTCAACAATCTAATAAAACATTATTATAACCGGATCACACATACATTGAATACAATTTTTAAGATTAAAACAGAATCACATCTTAAAAAGTTATATACAAGCCATTTGTCATATTGTAACAGTGACATAGAACGCAAACAAAAGCCGAGACTCGATGTTACACTAAGATTCTTAGGTCATGGGGTGTGAATGCAAAGACATTGAAAGAATTCGTAGAGAGAGAGTCTAATGGAATACTGACACTATGATATATAAACAAATATATATACATACGCATACACACATGTACATATATACAAACATATATAACGCAAAAACAAGGGAGATAATATATGTTAAATTACAGTTAACGTTTATGATTTTTGTCCAACTCAAGTAAATTGCAGTATATTGTTTTTAGGTTTTTTATGTCTGTTTTATTATTAATACTAATGTTGTGTCGATATATGCAAACCATCTCCAGAAACTGTCTTTTGAAGGTGTTGGATTCACAAGCTCAAAACCCCTCGGTTGTCAAAGTCAGGGGAGTGGTTATTCTTCAAACAATGTTCGGCCTGAGCACAGCTACATTTGTTGAGGCTTATATCACTTTTATGTGTTCTTGAGATTTCTTGAAGTTTGGCCTATGTAACTGGACTGACAGTCTTTATAATCCACCTTGTATACTACATTTGTCTTTAAAAGTGTTGGTGTCCTATCTTTGACCTTGCTGAAAATGTGACTAACTGTTTTGAGAGGTTTGTTGGCCCACAAACATTAGTATTAATAAAAAAACAGACATAAAAAACCTAAAAACAATATACTGTAATTTACTTGAGTTGGGCAAAAATCATAAACGTTAACTGTAATTTAACAATATTATCTCGTTTTGTTTTTGGGTTATATATGTTTGTATATATGTACATGTGTGTATGTGTATGTATATATATTTGTTTATATATCTTCGTGTCAGTATTCCATTATACTCTCTCTCTACGAATTCTTTCAATGTCTTTGCATTCACACCCCATGACCTAAGAATCTTAGTGTTCTGTAACGTCGAGTCTCGGCTTTTGTTTGTGTTCCATGTCACTGTTACAATATGACAAATGGCTTGTATATAACTTTTTAAAATGTTCTATTTTAATCTTAAAAATTGTATTCAATGAATGTGTGATCCGGTTATAATGTTTTATTAAATTGTTGAAATATGTCTGTAATGTTTGTTCAAAACGCATTACACAATTTACATTACTTGCAATGAGAACCTTTTTTAATAATTTTCTAACCTCGATATTGTAAGTTTAGTTTAACCATCTAGATTAAGTTATACCATTATTAATTTGTGTAATCTTTCAGAAACTTGACTGAAGAAGAAATCAATAAATTTCGAAAGCTTTCATGATATAATAAAAGAGTACACTTTATTTAGTGCCCTTTATAAAATAAAAAAAATTTGGCTAATTTCCCATTATATATATATATATATATATATATATATATATATATATGTACCTTTTAGTGAGGGAACTATGTTTATTTAAAATTAAAAACTCGAAAAAATTCAAAACTAATACAACAGTAATATATACATAGTATGGAAGTGCAACATTATTTTCACATTTAATGGCGAAACTTGTCACATTAAATATATAAACGAAATTATGTATTTTATGACTTTATGTATTTATTATTGATAAAATAAATAACTTTAATTCAATGAATTTGGTAGCTAATATTTCGAAAGTTCAAGAATGTATGTGGATATAATAAATAAAATGTATTGAGCTCTGAATATTTTACTTATATCAAAAAAGCAGATTTCTTCGAAAAAGGATACCCAGGTATTATTCGATCACAAGCGACTAGTAGCATATAAAATAAACACACCCGAAAAGTTCAAGGAGGAAAGAAGACTGTGTAAGTAACTATAAGCTTGCAGACCATCCAAAACGAGAAATTAACGAATCGTACAGCTTTCCTATAAAGTATTTTAAATTAATTATCTTAGATATTTATTTCCATAAAAATATGTTACCAAAATAAGTTAATATTATTCGAGTAAAAATGGAATTTAAAGTCACCTGTGGTGGAAATTACAAACAAAAACTAATATCAATGACCATGTCATTGGTAAATTTGGTCGATATGAAATGCAAAAATATGGGATACTATACCTACTACTATAAGTAAATATTTATTCAAGAACGACGAAATGCAGATATACCAAGAAAGTGGTTAAAACTGACCAGAAGAAAATACGACGAAATGCTTGTAATTTCACCGATAGACTGTTTCGAACACATTGACATAACTTTATTCTTAGTATACATAGTACAATGTTAGTGTCTAAGTAATTTGTTTTTAACCTTCGATTAATACAGATTGTAAACGAAAAAAAAGGCTGATACTCCAGTATTTTTCGAGAGTAATTTTCTAAAAAACTGACAACATTGAAATAACAGATTTTACATTGTTGTCAGTTCTACAAGATTGTATTATAATGATGGGATTTTTTTAAATGAACTTGTAAGACAATATTACTGAGATCGTCTAAATAGAATAAAACTGGTGTTGCAGCAACCACTCAAGTATAAACGTTTTTAGGTTTTACAATCTTTTTCTAACGTTTATTATTTAAAGTTAATTGTAAAGTTGCAACTTCTTTAAATTAAATAAATAATTGATTGACATTAATTTTATTTTCCTATATCAACAAATCAATTCCGTCCGCATAATATAGTTTAATTTGTACTTATTAAATGTAATTAATTTGATTCAGGGTTTCCCGGAGAAAATAAAATCATAAATTAAATAAGAATGTTTTAACGTGAAAGTGTTTATGATTATTTTTCATTGTCTATCACTAATTTGTCCCATGTTTAACATCCAACAGTTTCATCGGATACTAAATCACTGAGACATTTCTTGATCATCAAACATTGTAACTTGTCGATATTTCACGAAAGGCTGCTGCAAATTTACTACCCGTCAAATACTAATCTTTCAATTTATTACCAATTTTTCCTTTTATTTTCGAATTCGTAAAACGTAAGTCTCGTCTAGCAGAGAATCGAGATAAAATATGATTTATAGGTTTCCACATATGTTTTCACGCTTCTAATGATATAATAATATTGGCAATACAGATATGATGATGCATTTTCACTGGGTTCTTCTCAAAACGAATTATACTGCAAATTCAATTGACCGTTCTATTCTGAAGATTATTTTGTTAGTGAGGATTATATCTCGCTAGGTAGTAGATGTTATAATGAGAGTACATTTAAGTTTATATAGAAGGAAGTTGATACATGGACGAATAGAATAAAAAAATGATCCATTGAACTTAATATGTTTAATAAGGACAAATTGTCATCCTGTCTCTTTGCCATTCAGTTATGTACTATGAGCAAAAACTAAGGGATCAAAGAAGAAGATCGTAGATTTTATAATGATTTATAACTCAGTGTTACAACACACAAAAGGGCACTGTCTTCATCACATACATTTCCATTAACTGACTGAAATCTCAAATAGTTATTTATATATTTAGTGCACTTAATTATAACAGAGACCCAAAATCGGAAATATACTGTGTGGATCGACGGTCAAAATTGCTGTCGCCATATCTTGGAAAGAAACTAAAATATGCCAAATACATATTTGTTGGCTACTAATAAGATAGAGATCTTCGCATTTAGTACGATACAGAATATATTTGTAAGAGTCCTTATGCCTGCAATGCTGTATTATGATGAGTAATATTTGCAAGCTTAAACAAACTACTGTTAAATTTTTGAAAAATCATTTTCTGCTTGGCCTTTCAGTTCTTTCAATATGATTCAGTTAACAGCTTTTGCTTTACACCCTACAATCCGAAAACCGTGGAACCGTTGGTGTATCACAGACGTACAAATACATAGTTTGCTACCCTAACACCAAACCTTTCCTACTTCACTCAACGCACGTGTCATCATGAAGGAGTAAACCAATACTGCTTTGGTTTAATCTTGGAAGAAAGTATTCAATCGTGGAACTCTGGATGCTTTTGTACAGAGGTTATTGATTGTATCCAGTCTAGAATCACTGCGTAACTGGGCAGGGGTAAGAGGGGCACTTGACTAGGGCCCAGAAAAGACTCTCAGGAAAATCAACTGCATCATTGTAAAACGATATAAGATGATTAAGTTCGCCAGTACCATAAAAGTTTCAAACACAAAAAGTCTATTTTTACGAATTAATAAATATTTAATCTTTCAATTATATTATCTTCAATGATATACCAGTATTTAAGAGGAAAATTCTTGAAGCTCTTAACAAAAAGACTTCTTCAGATGATGACGGTGTGGTCTAAACTTTTGAGATTCAGAGCGATAAAGAAATGGCAGGCCATACTTTCTCATAAAATAAAAAATATATTTAAAATCTCCATTCATATAAAAGAAAATTTGATTTCTTGAAATTATTTCAAGATTTTAGTTTAAAAAAAAAGCATCGAATGGTACATTAGTTCAAATTTTCCTGGTGTATACCGTTCAATTTCACGCAGTTCAACTAGTCGCCCTTTCAAAGCTTCGAATGAGAGAACGGTAGTTTTAGACTCCAGGGTTTTAAGAAAACCACATTATTGAGATGGGGGATCTTTCTGGTCAATGCCGAAGCTCTCCGTGACTAGAATAACTAGATTTATATGTTTACAAATTATTACCCTTTATTTTAAAATAATTGTTTTAATGAAGAATGTGCTTCAGATTTTTTGCAATGTGCCCATGACACAAAACGATTTATATTTTTTTAATCGAAAACCATGCCTCGGCCGAAACAAAATCAAAAGATCATGTTGTGCTCAGAAATACTTTAAGGTTTCACTACTAATTTTTATTTTAAGACGGAGCAGTGGCACCATTTTCTAAACAAAAAATATTCAATACAAAAACCCATAGGGACGCCTCTAGTAAAAATAATAAAATCGATGCATACAAGACACGGTTATTATAAAAAAGTATTATTTTGGAAAACCTACCACCCTGTATTTCAAAATTTAAGGCGTTTAGATCATTTCTTCATATAAAGTTTTTAAATTAGGATGAGTCCAAGTCTCACCCCCTTAAATATTAATATATAAGCAACACACAATTGAAAATATAAATATTTTGTTTATTTATTAAGACTGTTTTACCCAATATTGCAAATATAAAGAACGGAGTTTCAGAACTATAGTATATGCATATAAGTTGTATTATCACTATTTTTCATTAAAGGGCACAATTTCAAAGTTTTATTTCTAATGTTTTGAAAAATATATTTATTACCTAGATCACCAAGATCTCGTATTATTATACCAATTACTTAGGTTAGGTTATGTTTTTTTGGGCAATAACACCACAATAGAAATAAAACGACGTATATTGCAGGAATACCAAACGTTTCAAAGTCTATTCTGACTTCGTTGTCAATGGCTTTATATTTATTGATGTAGATTGCAAAATGAAAATTGAATTTATGACATTTAAAATTGACATTAGAAATTTTTTTGTTTTTAGATATACAGGTAGCACAAAAAAATCTAAAGATCATGAATTGTAGTTAACCAGCTTTCAAATTAGAAGAATTTGAAAGAGTTGCCTTTAGAATTTATAAGTGGCGTTCCTAGGTACTTTGTTATAAGATAGCGCATTCGCCATAAATGCGATCAAAGAATTCTATTGTTTCAGTGATCCCATTAACCTCATAAGGGAAAACCTAGGAAAAACCTTATGAACTATCCCGATATTGGGTTGTTCAAAAGGAGGTTACCATTAATAATTTCTTCCATAATTGTCGGTAACCAGATACGATTAAATTCTACAGAAGTAGAAGTGATACAATCGTCTTCATTTAAAAGAATTAAGGGCAGACTCTTTTATTTTTCGTTTTGTGTTATGTTGTTCTTTGTGAAGTATAGTTGAATTGTCAAATTGTATTTTAGAGCCTAGGTCCCAAGCATGTTCACAAATTTTTGAGTTTTCAAATTGTCGTTTCTTTATGTAATTCTCGTGTTCATTTATTCGTACGTTTTAGAAGACAATTACTTAGGGAAATTATGAATTAACTAATAATAAATTAAAAATACGTATGTATGTAATCATTTACAAGCAAAATTGCACAAAGTCTTAACCAAGAATCGTGAAAATCATTTTTCATATCATCATCCAAATATTTGAAATTTCCATATACAACTATTACCACAGTTACCATAAGGAAACAATTGGCGGATTCAGTAGAGGTGTAAGAAAAGTAACTACTGGATACTCGAGTACTCGTAACTTGCCTGGATCCGAAATAACTAATACAAAACTCACCAGCGGTATAGTTATTCGAGTACTCGAAGGTTTCTGTAAGTATCGAATCCTTGATGTTGATGAATGGTAATGTAAACACATACTCGACATGGGTTGAGTTAATTTTTAGCCGCAGAACCGGTCGAGCCGTATGACGCCGAGCAAAATGAATACTATGAATAGTGCCATAGATCAATATTTTAAGAAAGCTTCTTTGAAGTAATTACAGATTTCTTATTTATAATAAATAGATCAAAAAAATGTTTGATATTAATAATCAAATTCATAATTGATTATGTGTTATAATATAAAAATATATAGAAACGATAACAATAAAATGTTGGTTTACAGTTGCGCGCCGCCCATCCCTTAAGAATTCGAACTTAAAGACGTCCAAAGTACACGATTTAGTGAAAAAGAACAAAGATGTCAGTTGAATTTTGAATTATTTGTGGTTGTGGAATTTGTGGATTTAGTCTCTGCGTTTGTGTTGTGTGTATTTTTTTTCGAAAAATCTCTAACTGTATTATTGTAAATATTATATATTCATTAAAAAATTCGGTTTGATTTCGAAATAGAATATTTTGCCAGGTGAGTGCCTCGGAATACTTCTAAAGAAAAATAAGTTTTTCTGTTGAATCTCCGATCGTAACATATAATTTACATTTCCTTAGCATGACTGAAAATCAGAAACAAATTGAAATTTGGAATTAGTTTACCTTGTTATCCAATGAGAGGACAAAATAAAGGCCTTTTTGACAATTTGCGCCACTAACAGTTAGAAAAATAATTGTCCGCAGTTAACTAATTATTACGAATTTATTTTTTAGATAAATACATCTATAGGTTTATTTTTTTAAATAATCACCAGGTTGGATATCTGATTTTTAAGAGTATTATTTCTTTTTTTGGTTAGATGCGAGTTACTTAATATAATAAGAAATGTAAAACCGTTTTTTGAAAAGGTATACGTAGGACCCATGCACTGCTAAATCAGCGACATACCAATAACAGATAAAATGAGAATCATGCCTACACCATTTACCACTATCTAAATATCTTCTACATTTACTCATATGATCTTATCAAACGTCGTTACATCTGATACAAAATACCGAAATCGAGAGCCTTAATATTTACACCGCATATACCGAACGAGTACTCGAGTAACGAATATTTAGAAACGAGTACTTAACTGAAAAGTAACGAATAGTTACGAGTACTGAAAAGTAATCATACTTTACACTTCTAGCGGATTGTAGAGAAACGAATTAGTTTGTTTAATATCACTAATTTGTTTATTTATTCATTAAATTAACAAACGATTTGAACCAGACCGGAGAGGGGGTTTTGTCTATAACAGTAGGTATATGTTGAATTCTCGGAGGGATTACATAAACGTCGGATTTTTGTGTACAAGAATATTGAAATAGATACAAAGTAGGAAACCCATTAAGAATATTTAAATATACCATATTTAAGAATTAGTTACTTAAAATCTCAAATAGGATGCTCTTTTCATACTCTACCTGCTCGTTAACTAGTAAATTATAAGAAACGAAATTATTGTGGCTTTTGTAAATTTCTATATTGTCAAGTGTTTCAATAAATGGCTTAAAATTGTTATAGTGAATGTTTCTTATAATTGTAAATATATGCTTTTTTATGTTTATTTACTTAATATATAAATAAAAAAGTGATATAAAACAAAGTAATTGGTTTCTCTACAACCATACTGATAGTATATAGTAATGCCTTCCACCACGAACAATCGACTGAGTTAATTATATTTTCACCATCTAAACGCTACTCATATATTTCAGTGTAATAACTTAAACATTGTTCTCATCGTTTCTTGAGATTTTTAAAATGTTTGATTAATTTACTGTTGACGCTTTTGAACACCTAATAAACAGAAATAATGGACTACATAAATCGCCTGAAAGATTTAGCATTGAAAGTTGTTCAACCGATAAACCGACACAGGAAGTACATTATTTCACATATATCACTTACCCAACATTTGACTAATACAATGACAAAAGGGACTTTCCATAACAGCCACTAAAACCTCAAGGCTAGCCTTAAAAGATAAATATTGTATTAAAATAATTTGCTCATTAAGTTCACCATGATGTGAAAAAAATTACAGTTGACCTAAATGCTGGTTTAAACAACCATTTCAATTCTAATACCAGATATAAAAATATATGCAGTTTGGGTGAAATCCATTACGATGTAGAATAAATAGTTAAGGAATTTAATTAGAAACAAATCTGGATTTAAACGATAAATTTTAATTACCCTGTGTGTAGATCGTGGATAGCATGGCGGGAATAGACTTATTTCTGATTCCAGTAATTTGAATTCGACAAAATCAGGATAACTACCATTTTAAATATGTTTTATACCTCGATTTTGATTTGTAAACACATAATTTGTTTAAAAACATTTTTTTATTAAAATTTAACGTTTATATTTCTGCACATCTATAGTTATAAAATAAAAGCTTCAATTTAAAATACTGACGTGCGTTAAAACTACTTCGAAATTGTGGCACTCCATTTTTCTTATATAGTTCAAAAGGTATGAATTGCATTTTTTATGCTTCTTTATGTTTTTTATGTTGTTTATATATCCAATAACACTCCTTACTTTATAGCCGCTTCTATTTATAAATGACTATGTTTACATATGTAAGTTACCTTGTTGCCTAATAATTACCGTGAAAATATTTGGAGAAGATCGCATTTCATGTCAGCAATGTTTGCACAAATTAGGTCTGTAGACAATTTGCGAAGGTTAGATACCTTTTTCGTTAATTACCCTATACAATATTCGAGGTGTCATTTTTGTACGCAAGACAATATATATAATATATATTGTTTCTGGTTACGGAACCTTCATCAGTTGCGCTTCTCAGAATTGAATATCCTCGCAACCAATTCTTTATGTAGTTGATACATTTCGTTAAATTTTTCTCGCGTCTTTAAACATGCGGGACTTTTCATGTTATATACGGCATATTTTGACAGGCTTAGCATTTTAGGTGTAGTTAACATGATAGTGAAGTCAATTTGAACATCATATATTCCAGGCGAAATTTATATAAAAATCTCTCGTAAGAACATCAAAATGGAGCTCTCATCACATGCACTATTTATAATATTTAGTTTGTAAAGTCAATCAGAGACGCGACATATGAAAATTCAAACGAAACCCAGAAACTTAACATAAATTGATGAAAATGGTCAAAAGTTTTATACAGATTACGACATGGCAAATTACATTAATCACTATTTTGTGATTATAGGTATTGAAATGGAAAAAAAAATTCCAATTCCGGATCAAGGATATGATTTTGGGCCTGGTGTAAATGTTTCTATGTTTCTCACACCTCTTACAAAAAACGAGTTAATTAGTCACATATATTCATTAAAAACTAATAGTTGTCCGGGCTATGATGGCGTTTCGTGAGGAATCATAAAACAAACTCACTTGGAAATAATGGATGTCCTACTACATGTAATTAACTTAATTTTCCAAACTGGTACTGTTCCAAGTATTTTTAAAATGTCTATTGTTACCCCAATACATAAATCTGGATCGCCTGAAGATATTAGAAACTACAGACCTATAAGCCTCATTAGCAACTTTGCCAAACTATTTGAAAAAAGTTTAAAAGATAGATTATATGATTTTTTAATAACCAACTCCATCCTCTCTAATAAACAATATGGTTTCATTAAGAACTGTAGCACTAGTGATGCAATGCTTGGTCTGGTTTCTGAAATTGTCAAAACCCTAAATAATGGTAAACAGTGTTTGAGTATTTTTATTGACTTAGCTAAACCCTTTGACACTGTTCCCCATTCCAAACTACTTAGTGTCCTAGAACATTACGGTATTAGAGGCAAAGTATTGGAACTGATAAAAAGTTATCTGAATGAAAGATATCAGATAGTTAAAGTAACTAAAAAATTTAGTCACAAACAAAAAATTAAAATAGGCCTACCACAAGGCACCGTATTAGGTCCAATTCTGTTTATAACATATATAAACTCTTTACTGCAATTCGACACGGGTGGATTAACAATTTCGTATGCAGATGATACTGCTCTTGTTTTTGAAGCAAAAACTTGGGATGAATTAAAAACCAAATCAATAAATGGATTCCTAAGCGTACAAAACTGGCTGCAGTCGTTCCGACTATCACTAAATTGGAGCAGAACTAATTATATGGTGTATTCTTTAACATCTGCAAATAGACCCAACTTTCCTGATATAAGGATAAATGATCATACTATACAAGAAACATCCCATACAAAATACCTTGGCATAATTATAGATAGACACCTTAAGTGGGGCCCTCATGTTGATTATTTGTCCAATAAAATTCGTAAACTGATACATAAATTTTATCTTTTGAGAGAATTTCTAAGTGTCAAATTCTTAAAAATTGTGTATAGGACTTTTATAGAATCTCTCATACGATATGGAATTTTAGTATGGGGTGGCATGTATAACAATTCAATACATAAATTGAAAACAATTCAAAACTGTATTTTAAAACTTATTAATAGGAAAAGCAGAATGTATCACACGTATCTACTTTACTCTGAAGACATTTTAGATATTAGATCGCTGTATATTCTAACTGTTTGTTCATATATGCATAAAGCAAACAATACATGTAGTTATGTTAAACATATATACAATACATGTAGTAGAGCAAATAGAAATATTCAAATAGCTATTAATCATAATAATATTAACCTAAAGTTTGCAACCTTCTTGGGTTCAAAATTTTATAATATGCTGCCTAGAGATATAAAAAATACTCGAAATAGTAAAGTTTTCATCAAAGTATAAGAAATTCATCTTTACTAACTACAATATATTAAAAGAAATATTTAACATTTAGTTTTACTTTAGTTTTAGTTTTTATTATTATTCATATTTTTAATATGTTCCAGTCTTCTATTTTTGTCCATAGAATAGGTTATGCCTTTATATTATTATTTTGCTTGTAATGGTGGGGATGATGACACATACAAGTGCAATAGCACTTAGGTGTCAGAATTACCGATCAAACACAAATTGTTGTAATGGTAATTGAAATAATTGTAATTGTAATTGTAATTGAAATTGTAATTGCAATTGTAATTAATTGAAATAAAAGCAATTTAGAGATTTTGGTGGTTTTTCTGAGATTATATAGGATTTTCTCAGATAATTTTGAGATTTCACAATTTCTATATTCATTAGAATTTTAGATCTTTCTGTGGAAATATAATTTGGCATTTTGAGACTTTTTTATTAATGAAATATACAATATTTTTTCAACCTGTTTAATACATTTAATTTTAGCAAAATGACGAATATATTTTACTTAAAGATATTATGTAGTCTATCGATACCAATGAGAGCATTATTTTCGGTTTTTAAATATACAGGGAGTATATCGAACAACTAAATTTTCAGAATATGGTAAACCCTGTTCTGGTTATGTGAAGAGAAGTACATTCATCCTAATTGTCACGTTGTATCACTTTAAATTTTGCGGAAATCATAAGCGTAACAATGCTTCGGGGGAGGGGGTATAAGCCCATCTTAAAAAAAGGATTTTAGTTTGTAGTTAAATTTTATTATTTAATTAATAATCTCTTGTACAGTAGTTCGAAATGCTTAACTGTAATTATTGTAAATGCAGATTAAATGAATGTTTTGCTTATTTAGTGGGAAATTGTACCCCTTAATCTCCCTGGGTACGCTTATAATTCCTATTAACTTGAAAATCTTTCTAAAAATTTTCATGACTTGATTATTTAATGGATACTTTCCCACAATGATTTAGCTCCTTCTAATTGACCTTCGAAATAGAATGAATGTATGACATAATTACACTTTTGACGAAAGAAACCCATCAATATGCAAATTTTCTTTCTGTTTCTGTTAATGGTGTTTTGCTAATATTAATTTTATCAGGTACGTTGTGATTATGTCAGACTAATTAATACACTGAGTGTACTGTGGGTGTTTGAAACCATTTTACTATTTTACTTGATTCTAATTCTAAGAACACTTCACATGTCCGTGAAGTTAGCATCACTGTTTTTATCATTCAGTCGGAATTAAAATAAGTCGAAATTGTTCGATTTTTTTTATTGTAAATTTTATCAGGCGATCACTTTTCTCCCCTAAAGTTGGCACATCAAATTTGTAAAGAAGAGTGCAGTAATATGCCCGCATTATTGAAAAACATAATTTCAAATTTATAGTTTCTAGGGAGCGGTGATTTCGCAGCAATTTTGAAAATTTAGTTACAAAAAAGTTTGTCTGAATGTGTCCGACATGTGCCGCATTGTAGGATTTCTTTTAGTTGTGTTATTAAATATCAGTAACAACATTTCAAAATTCTAATGTAGAAGGTATCCGAAATCTTCCCCTTAACCTATTGATAGTAATATAACATATTTTGTGTTTCTTCTCCTTTATCATATAGCATTCCCCTAGTAATACTAATACATTTCTCGATATATCAGAAACCTTCGAATTAAGGCCACCTCACAGGAAAAAAGAATAAGCAAATATTTTGTGATTTCGTTGATGTGGATCCACGTAGTCCAATACAGCTTCCGAAAAAACAGTATTTAAATAACTACGATCTGTTGGTGCTTATGGGAGATTTTTATGAAATTCTTGTGGGTAACTCGTAATTACCACAGTTTTTGCAGCTGCTATTTCCGTGAATTCAGTATCCAACATACTGAAACATTGAGATTGACAAAAAAAAATTAGTTAGATCAACAAGTGGTTCCTCTAAGTTTCCTTGGACTTTCATCGTCTTGAAATAGTTGATTTCACAATAGCTTTCTATCTGCTATCGTCATCAGATAAATGATAGGAAATTCAGAATATCCCTCGTATTTATACCCTTAACCGGTTTGCGTCGCCGGTCCAGTTAGCGTCGGGGTACCTGGCGGCTGGTTGTCGCTGATGCATATAGTGTCCGAAAAAGGAATCTCCAAACGTTTTTAGTTTGGACGCTGGGCTCGCTAATTAAATTTTGGTCCGTGTGATTATATATGCGGTCTCTATAAATTTTCTTTCAATCCTGTGCTCTTCCTTGTGAATTACCCTGGCCCAGACTTCGTTACTTCCGTCCTTTGAGTAGCTATGCAGTGTTCCTTAACCCTGCTGTCCAGCGGTCGCTTTGTCTCTCCAATGTAAAGATTGTCATATTCACAAGCTATGCTGTGTATACAGTTATTTGGTATTGCTGGATCGTCCGACCTCGTTCTTGTAATCATGATTCTCAAGGTATTGCTGCTTGTGAAGATCATTCTGATTCCACATTTGTGTGCAATATAAGTTTCTCCGTTAAGCCTTTAGTATAGGGTAATAGTAGAGCTGCTATCGTGGTTTCCTCATCCTGCCTAGTTAGTTTGTCCAGTTCATTAACAAGGCGTTTGAAGATCCAGCTTTAGACTAACTAAAAGTAGTGATTAATTCAAATTCATATCTACCCCTAATGAGTACATAGATGTACCATTTCTTATTAGTCTAAATGTTTGTTTCAACCGCACAAGTATCTATATAAAACGGTTGTGCATCAATTATTTGTCAACTTGACACAGGCTTTAAATAGACCTCAGATTTCATTGCTTCAAAACCATCCGTTTTGACAGGAATATTTCTCTAAGTATGTAGGCTCTCAGGCTTCCATTTATTCACTGCACCGTGGCAAATATTTCTGTGATGAGCTCAATATCGTAGCGACTTCTACTCAGATGTTTAAATGTAGTTATTTTGAATTCCCTGATCTGGAATCAGTTGAATTCAATAGACTCAAATGCGAATAGGCCAAATATGTGACATATTTGACAAAATGCCATCATCATCATTATCTGTGGAACTACATGTCCATATTCGCAGTTTGTGGTAAATCATTAATGAATGAAAAAATGAGAGATTATTTCTTTCAACATTACGTGTTTGTATAAAATTTACCCGCCATAGAAAACTAGTTTTTCGATAATTAACATTGAGGCTACTTTATTACAAATAGAAATATGAAATCCAGAAAATGCATATGCTCTTCCCAAGCTAAACTTGATACAATTTGACTGTTCAGTTTAGAAATACATTTTTTTTAAATATTAATATTACCAACAAAGATCACAATGAAATTTTGTTGTAGTTATAAGTAGGGGGAAAAACAGAAAACCCTTAAAAATTGAAGCAGGGAAAAACTTTATTACAATATGTACTTAGAGAAAAAAATGAGTTTACCAATTTGTCTTCTCTTTTCGAGATGGGCCGTAAAGTTTTCATGCAACCAACGAAGTTTTTAGGCCTTAACAAAACATAATTTACGTTGTTCATAACAAAATGTTTTCCGCAGTTCACCAGGTGCTTAAATACTATGGGATTTTATTACTGCGCTATTTCTGGTAGACCAACAGACAGGATAAAAGTCAATTAGGCGTTGTTTGTCAGGAGGACGTAACTTCCTGAGAAGTAAAGCAATCAGTGGGGATTATCCTGCCTTAAAACACCTTTAAAATACTGCGGCGAAGAATGGTTTGGTTGTTTTGTTGGGGAACATTTCCATTGTTACGAGCTAGTGAATTGCAATATTGATTTAGCCTGAATATTAAGTCGGATAAGCCACTGGGAAAGGAAACTTGCAAATACTAGATTGATCGAGGTGAATATATTATAATAATCAACTAAACTTTGAAGTATTAACATTTTATTTTTATGTCGTCATATATGGTTGTTCCTGATGTTTAGAATTTAGATGGTAACTTCTTTCATCTGATAGTAAAAAAGACGTAAAGTCTAAGATCCCATCTTTAATTGGAATGTAATTTCAATGTAGACTTATGTCTTAAGCCACATATGGGACATAGCTGTACCTCAGCCATTAAAAGGTGTCATATTTTATTGGTAATTAATTGCCCTTTACTGCCCAAAGAAAATTGCTCAAAAAATTTTGAAGAAAGTGGTTCTGAAGGGGCTTAAGCAACTAAATTGTATTGTTGTTTTCTGAAGGATACTTGTGGCATATTTTTCAATGTCTAAGTGTTTATTGGGAAATAACACCACACTTTAAAGGAAATCGCTGTATATTCCAAACGTTTCGGGGTCTAGATCAGACCCCGTTGTCAATGGCTAAGAAACTACGGATTAAAAAGGTACAATTTCAAGATGTAAATTTAAATATTTGACAATGTTTATTATTTGATTTTGACGTAACTAAGAGAATTTTATTTGAATATACAGGTTAGCACAGAAATTTCTAAAGATCATATAATCATAAAGTTCCTTTCAAATTGGAAGAATTTGATAGGGAGATCTTCAGAACTTTATGTGGCGCTCCTAGGTGCGACTTTCTTATAAGATAGTGCATTCGCCAAAAATGCGACCAAAGAACTTTGTTGATTCAGTGATCCCATTAAAATCATGAGGGAAAACCTAGGAAAAAGCTTATTAACTATCCCGATATTGGGTTGTTCACAAGGACATGACCATTAGCAATTTCTTCCTTAATCATCGGCAACCAGGAACGACTGAATTCTACGGAGGTAGTAGCGATACAATCGTTTTCATTTAACAAAATCAAAGTAGACTCTTTTAGTTTTCTTTTGGTGTTGTGTTCTTCTTTGTGTAATCTAACTGAATTTTGAAACTGTATTTTATGACCAAGGTCCCAAGCATGTTCACAAATTTTGGATTTTTCAAATTGTCGTTTTCTTATGTAATTTTTGTGTTCGTTTATTCGAACATTCAGAGGTCTAGAGGTTTCTCCAATATAGAATTTATTACATTTTTATAAAATCCCGTGTGAATGTAGGCCCAGACTTTACCCCCTAACAGAAAGAGGAAGCAAGCTTGGACTCTTAAACAAGCGGATTCTCATCAAGACAGTCAACTTGTCAATGCTGAGGTACGCTTTAATAGTATACCGACACACCAGCAAGAGCAACAGGCAGTCCAACCAAAGGCAGAAGAACCTACGCCTACGCCTCGCACTCGAGGCTCCCGGGTTCGTTCGTAATACGGCAATTTTCAACAATTTACGACACCAACCAGTGTTTGCAGAAAAAAGAGGAGGGCCAGAGAGGCTTACGTCAAACTGGAACAGCACCCAAACCTCCACCTACTAACAACAACTAATCGACTACGTATGACCCCAGATTTATTGACAGATACAAACCGCCTAAGAACCAGCCCAGCCTAAGCAAAGGAGAAGAAGCCCAGAAGTAGAAGACAGGTGAGTACCCGGCGGGGGAAACCAACCGCATCAAACATAGAGAAGACGAGAAGAACACACACCCACCAAAAATCGAAGGCAACGTCACGCCCACAGAAGAGTAAATAAAATACGCTATATATGATAACAAAGAATGAGCCACGAACCACAAATAAGATAATTGCTCTACTACCAATAAGGTAAAGCAACGGAAACAACTTCGTCGTATATATATTTATTTTATTGGGTGAGTATTATCGTATCCTCAAAATACAGGTACTTAAAGGTAGTTTGATTTGAAGACATGTGGACAAATCAAATTTGGCCAATCATGTATTAACGAGCACCGGCAGCTATAGGAAAACGAAAAAAAAGGAAACTTAAAGAAGTCAGTTGTGTGATGATATACACGAAATCGGGGCACCTTCAGCCGACCTTCATGTGGACTGGAGGAATTTACTGCTAACAGAGCAAAAAAACGGTAACCTCAGCGTCAAGTGATCGCCAAATGACAATTTTTCAGTGTCAAATTTTTTGACAAACAACAAATTCAAGTTTAAAGCGAATATTTTTTAGAAAAAACCTCGAAAACAACACTAAACTCCAGACTCGAAGTTGAAACGTCTCCAAACACAGATAAGTATTAGACATTATACAATACATTACTTATATACAGGAATACTTACTTATATACAGGAATACTGGTTGATCATTTTGTAGACATCTCTTTCTCTCAGAACAACTGTGAGGAAGAATCTCTGTACAGACAGCCAGTAATCCGGGCAATTATACGAAATTGCCTTACTACACTTTGTTTTACATATACAATTTTTAAATACTTATCTGTTGTAGGAAAAAATGTTGAGAGAAAACCCAATGAACAGACAAAACAATTTAGTGGGAAGTATTTACCTTAGGACTTTCTTGAACAAACTTGCTCCTACAGAAAAATTTAAATCCTAAAACAGATTAGTTCTGAGAACATTCTGTATAGTTCAAGAGAGTGATAATTTGAACGCATCAAATCATAATCAGTTCATCTTTTTTTATCCTAAAAAAGTCAACAGTCTCGATTGTATTAAATTTTACTCAAAGATATCACATAAATCTCATGCGCAATCAAAATGTAATAAACTGTTTCTGAATCTTACAGGATCCCATTTACATCAAAATGGAAATGCTTTCAGCTCAGAAATGATATTTTCCAAAAATATTTTGATATGATTTAGTTACACAAGCAAAATTTCGAATTCATTTCATGGTCTACTTAACTTTTATTTCACGGCACGTTTATATTTACCGCAGTATTTAGTTTTGGATGAGTGCACGACGAAAGTTTTCATAATTTAAAATACATCTGGCCTTTTATCGTCTCGTCCACATTCATGTTGTTACAGTGAATGGCACAGTTTTACTGGAAACTGTACAACCTGAAAAATGTATTTTAATCCCTTATTACAAAAATTCGGTTATATTTACAAGGTGTAAATAGTTTGAGTGTATATATTTTAGGTCGAGATAGTATACACGAAATAAAACAAAAACTCTTTATAACACTATGGTCTATAGGCCTTAATAAGAAAGAAAATTTCAAATACATGTTAAGTAAATTATTTTTGATGCGGAAACGTCGCTGTAAAATCAAATTCACTTTTAGCGGGAATAATAAAGAAATGATTCACCACAAATGTTTTACTCGCAAACGGTTCAAAGAATTCCAACCGTTTATAATGGCTCCTATTCCGGAGGATCGCTAAGTGATCCCATTTTTTTTCATTAACTTAACTTGTACCGTTTCTTAGAAAATAGGGAAAAACTTTTTTACCGACTTTCTTGCTTTGGTGGAGTCGCCGGTATTAAAAATATGTAAAAAATATTATTCGGAACATGGGATAAAATACTAAGAATTTGGATTAGTTCCAGGATATCCCGAAGTGGTTTTACATTTTTTCCAATAACATAGCTTGTACCGCTTCTTAGAACCGAAAAAGAATAAGGACATTCTTATACATTAAAATTTGGTATTAAAAAAATGGAAAAAATTTCTGTTCTGTACAAGGTGTATAATAAATTAAAAAGATTAGATTAGTTCCGGAGGATCCCGGTCCCATATTTTTTTTCAATAAGATAACTTGTACCGTTTTAAAGAAATCTTTTTTAACGACATTCTTATACAGTAAACTTTGATGGAGTAGCTGCTATTAACTGTTCGGAACTTGTGGTAAATTGTGTACTCATAAATCAACCGATTTCTTTTTATTAATAATTTCAATAGAAACAAATTTTCATGGCCTAAAACTTAAACAGTAATCATGTCACTTTTTTAACAAAGAGAATTTTGAACACAAATTAAAGTATCTTCATGTTTGTCATTTTTGATAAGATCTAAAATTGTTATCAAATGGAAGTAAAAAGTAAGAATTAAAAACTGCATCTTAAATTATAATCAAATAAAGTTTATTCGAATTGAAAACTGCATCCAATTGTGCTTTATTACTAAAAATTGCAATAAATTGAAAGTTGATTGGAAATAATTCGAAATAAATGTTAGTTAATGAACTTTAAGGTGGATGTTCTCACTTAGTTACTATATACAGTATGTCTTCATGAGTTGAATTCAAACGGAAACCGTTCTTATGAATATTCTTTACAGAAAAAGTTATTCTTCATAAAAATATTTGCATAGTCGGAAATGTAGACTGCAATCATTACATGTCACTTTTTCAACCATATACGAGGTTTGTCAGCTAATATGCATTTTTCTTAAAAGTTATTTTTCACAATATATAAAATTCTTATCTAAGAAGGGTAGAAGAATTACACAATGGATCCAATTATGCCAAATCAGTAAAAATTGTATAATAGATCTTCATGTAACTTTTCTAAATTGTGTCCTAGGTTTGATCAGGAATATAAATTTTGTTTAAATCAAGTAGTTTTATTTTTAATAATAACTCAAATTGTTATCAGACAAAGTTAATTAGAACTGAAAACTACGTCCTGTTATGCTATATCAATTAAAACTGCATAACGATTAGTTATATCCTTCCGATATTAAATTAATGTAAGTATAATTAATATACCTAAAAAATGATGATACTCAGATCATCTACAATATAGTGGATCCACCTAAGTTAGAATCATATACAATATTTCTTATTACAAATACATATGTAGAAAACAAGTTAGTCTATTCCACAGTAAACGAGGTTGGTCATGCTAATAAATGAAAAGGTTAATTAGATTTGAAAACTACGTCCAATTAAGCCATTGCATCACTAAAAAATTGTAAAATAAATACTTAAAAAAACAAAAACGACATCAAAAAAGTTAACTAATAAAACATTTAAAAAAATATATAACCGACTTCCACCTATAACTAAAAAGCTATAAATAATTATAACAAAATTCAACTCTAGCAAATAAAGAACACAATCAATATTGTTAGGTACCTACCCAGGATGTAAAAAATGTAAACATTAAAAGGTGCTCATTCTGTACAAATTAATTACCTACCAATCTAGTATATTTTTGAAGTCGGTGCCAAGCAACAATCAAGTTTGATGAATTAGTAGATAAGTGCGCAATGAAGGAATTTAGATTTGCTTGACACCGACTTCAGAAATATACTAGATTGGTAGGTAATTAAGTTGTACAGAATGAGCACATTTACTGTTAATATTTTTTACATCCTGGGTAGGTACCTAACAACATTGATTGTGTAATTTATTTGCTAGAGTTGTATTTTGTTATAATTATTTATAGCTTTTTAGTTATAGGTGGAAGTCGGTTATATTTTCTTTAATGTTTTATTTTCAACTTTTTAGTTTTTTTTTAACTCAGGTAGTTTTCATTCTATATTTTTTATTTAGTATGTATAACCTCAATAGACAGAACCAGATAACATTGAAAGCCTCAACATTACACAATGATACATTTTCATTTAAATTGACAGGTAAATGTTTACGAACAAAACAAACTAGTACGCGTTGATTTAACTTAACTTAACTTTTTTCAACTTTTTTTTAACAACTCTGTATAACTATAGAAAAATCCACTCCGCGCTATGTATCAATCATCATGTACAAACGACTGGCCACGGACAAACATAAATTTGTTAGCTGCCTTCTGTAAAGTATAGGACGGAGTCAAATCCGTCCTATATTTCAACCATAGTATATAACTCCTTGTGGGCTACCCCATAAATTACTTCATTTTTAACATTTTATATTATCGCCCTGTTTAACATTAATTCCACACTTTATGCAACTTCTTATGGGCTATAAAAGAAATAATTTTTTAATCACACTGTATAAATATTATTCAACTCCAGCATATATTTCAACCATCCTGTATATGATTTGCTTATGTCCACATCATATAACAGTTTTTTAATTACCTTATATAATTTTAATTTCACATTTTTTTCAACATTTTTATACCACCAAACGTCCAGTCCACCCTATATTCCAACCATCCTGTATATACGGCTGCCTATGGACCACTATCATTCTACTCCGTCCTATATTTCAATCATCATATAAATGCAACTTCTTATATCACTTTACTTTGTGATTTTGTTTGCTATAACTAAACACCCTGTGTATAAACGCACCAAATAGCAGTTTAAAATTTGACATGTGTTGTCACTGAATTTTCGATTAGGCCGGGAGAATGTGACAACCAAAAGCACAGTTTAAATAGGTATTTGCCTGGTATACAAACAATACGAGCTTGGTACTCCTTGAATTAAGGAGCCGAAAATACCATGCTTTACTACCTATATGGTTGAGATGTACATTGAAAATTTTCAAATTCGCAATTAAAACTTCCAGTGCCTAAAATTACCGCACTATTACGTTGGAATTAAAATATTTATGAGGGTATGTCCGTTATGTCATTTCGATGAAATTTTTGATAAGAATTTTGGAATTTTTGGCGATTTTCTGCAAAACTGCAAGTTGCACATCGCAGTATATGAGAGCACCTAGGGATCTTCCTTAATAGATTAAACGTTAAAAACTATACATATCCATAAGGAGTTATCGAAAAATCGACTAAAATATTAGGGATATTGGTCGATTTCCATGCACGCATGTGTTCATTCACAAATATTATCACTTTACCAATAGAATTATTTTCCAAAATTTGAAGTTTCACCAATCCGGATATATATTCTATTAAACAAGACTATATTCATTCAAAACGGTTCACCACAGGAGAAGAAATCAAGTAACATACATACAATAAAAGCAAAAAAAATACGCGACGAATTAATAACCTCCTCCTTTTTGGAAGTCGGTTAAAAAGAATGAAATAATTTTTTGTTACAACAATTAAATACTTTTCTGAAGTCGGTGGCAACTTATAAATGTACTTCCCAAAATAGATTCACTTTATCTTGGCACCGACTTTATAAGAAGTATTTAATTGTTGTAGCAAAAAATTATTTCATGCTTTTTACTTAATTTTTTGTAGTCGGTTTTTGTTTTTTTTTAATGTATTTATCTGTGTATTGAATAATTTATATTGTTAGGAGTGCCGTTAGATTTATTTAGGTAAATCAAAGCTCATGATAATATATTATTTTGACAAATGTACGCTGTTAATAACTATGTATTGAAATAAATATTTATATTTGGCGATTTATTTTATGCATTAAGTTGAAGAAGGGAGGATACAAATATGTTTACATATGATATAGAAATAATTCGATACAGAGTATATTAAAGAAAATAGTTTTTATGTGTAGTTCTTTTAACTGTTAAAGTATTCGAAAAATAATTATTATTCATTAAATTAATATTATTTATGTTAGACAAATAAATACATGTTTACTTACAGGATATGTCATCACGTTAGAGCTCAGGAGAACAAACGGATTCTTCATAGTAAGAATTCAACATTCTTGCTATTACATATATTTCCCCACAAATTAATAGCATGTCAGGTCTTTTAATAATTCTATAATCTGCCATTATTTGTCAGAAACTAATACTCTCGCAGTAGATTTGACAATAAACAACCAATTTTATTTGTTTTTCCAATTTTTTTTTAAATGAAAATCAAATTAGGAAGCCTACATCTAAAATCACGCAAATCACTTTCTGATACCACAAAAAAACAATCGTGTCGGCGGTCAGCTATAGTTAAAGGAAACATGTACTAAGCTAGGCATGTTTATATCCCACGTTGCCACATCTGTTCGGAGAAACGTACGGCAAATTATAACAGAATAAATTATAATTTTCTTTGTTAATACAGTTAATAAAGATGTATAAAGCTATCGAGTATTTACATATTTAGCTTTAGAAGCATTTTGAAGCTGAAAATAGTATATTATTTACTGTAATAAATGCTACCTAACTTCTAACTTTTGTATTATTTTTTTGCCAAAACTACACACACAGTTACCACCATGTACCGTAAACAGAAGATCGCTAACGTAACAATTTTTCTTTTCCATACATTTCACTCGACTTTAAGCTCCTTAAAATGAAAACCCTTACAAACACCCTTTACGATATACTTTCATTACATATTTATGACGAAAATTTGATATTTAGATCGATTTTCACCGTTTTTAACCGACTTACAAAAAGGAGGAGGTTATCAATTCGTCGGCAATTTTTTTATGTACGACAAGCGTTTCTTCCAAAACGGCTTGGGCAATTTTGATGATTTAAAGTGCATTACATTACGGTTTTGCGGAAAATCAGAAAAAAAAGTAAATAAGGGACTACATTTCAGTGAATTTCAATGAATCTTCACTGTTTTCTTTAAAATTGCTCAAGCAATTTGAATAGTATAAGTTGTATTCTACAAAGATATGTTCTATCTTGATTCCTGTCTGTAAATATTAAAGTAGCAGTAACTCTCTTAGTTACATTTATCAATATTGCCAAATTATACACTTTCTTGATTGCCATGGTGAACATTGAATTTTTAAAATTAATTCAATTAATTTTGTTATTGACATTAAGAACTTAAAGCTTATACTTTTGGAGGTGGCCGGCAATAAACAAATATCGTGACTTGACTAAGAAGAGAAGGCAACAGAGAGAGAAAGAAGCTATTTTATTCTGTTGGGAGCTGATTTCAATTAAATCAAATAAGACCAGACTGTAGTTCATTGCATGCTTCCACTTACCAAGTGAGAGAACAGTATACTCTGTTTATTGCTCCCTCTTTCGTGTCTTGTCATGATAGTTGTGCATTAGAGACTACCCTCACATGTTCTAAGATTAAGGAGGAGGTTTGTCCCTGAAACGTTTGGAACATTTGAAATATAAGGTGCTGCTATTATAATGCAAGAAATTAGCTTAGCAAATTAAAATCTAAATATTACCTAATATTATTGCAGATTTCTCTGGATTTGAATTACGTGGATCTTCCAATTAGTGCAAGATTTGCTTAACAATGATGACAAATTTCAGCATGGAAGCATACGTTTAATGCCAAAGTAAACTGACTGCACTGAACCCAACAAAAAACTAAGGGGTACTGATCTCCTCTGTCTCGGAACAATATTTTATATATTTGCTCATTGAACAGCGTTAAAGTAAATTGCTTAATGAGCAAAATCGGTATGTTTGGAATTTTCTTGGAATGTCAAATACAACTTTCTATCTACTTTATTTATTTACATTATAATGTATCAAATGAGCTCCATAACACCAAATTATTGTACCATCCAAACCACACATACCTATAAATTGATTTGAAAGATTCGTTACATAGCCAAATACAGCTTAACTTAATAAAAACTCCCATTATTGGTCCATTTTTACCATGATTTTATTCTTTTCCGAAAACTGTTGAACAGCCCAGTATACATTAAGATGTTTACTTGGAAAACGAACGGTCGCATTCCTCTCGATTCAATTCATATCCTCAAGATACGTCTACAAAAAAACTGATGATGGTCAAAACAGTTTCAGTAATGGTGTTTGAAACAGCTTTTATCTCAACAGAGGAAACGGTAAAATACGTATTTATCAGGAGCGGAAACCGATTCCAAAGCTCCGAAATACGGACTAAAGAGATTAGGAGTAAGAATGATAATCGTTAGTTAACTTTATGGTCACGGTTTTTGCCGTTTTTCGATTGCTTTACTCTCAAACTCTGTCGTTATAAATGTTTTTCTTCACCTTTCAGGTTAAGGAAAATCTCTTAGTCTTTTTTCTATCTCATTTGAAATAATATCACCTTTCTATTTTGTTATCCGAAGAAGAATGTGTAGGCCTTTCAGGTTTATAATAAATTACAAAACAAACAAATAAAAACAAATTTATTTGAAAATTCAATTCCATTTGAGTTAGGTATTTGAATTTCCAGTGGATTTTTTTCATATCTGATAGGATTTCACTAAAAATATGTGAAGAGAACTTCAAGAATTTTAGAATGTCATTCTCTAACAGCCAATAACAACGTTTTTGAAATTTTCATATAACACGTTACTCGCTAAGTGTTAACTTGTTGGCAAGGATTATATCTGCAGTGCATAGTAAGTGTATTTTTTTTAAATATGTACACGCACCGGTATCTGTTTAATGCTACTAAAAGCTATTAATATTAAATGAAAAATGATTTCTAATAGTCCCTTTCTCGAAAACGACAATGAAGATAGATATCAGGATAAACTGACAGAACCCTGGTGACTGATAACGCCACCATTGTATACATGCTAAAATACAAAATAATAATATAATATTCATTTTATAACTAATGCTTCCTACCTAACGTTTCATCTGCTGCTGTAGCAGACATTTTCAAAAGCGATGAGCTATTATCTAAGAAGTGGCGGCTGGTGGGTTATGAAACTGGTGGTGCACTTTAATGGTGAAATATTGAGAGTCAAAGATGCAACAAAACAAACCATAGCTTTGCTAATACTGCATTTATTTTTTATTAATTAAAATATTCGTCGACTTTCTTCGAAAGCGAAATGTTCAATGACTTTTTATTAAAGTCTGGCATTGATTGAATATATATATTTTCAATACTAAATACAGAAAGAGCATTTAACCAGTCCTGAGACATCGTATTTCTAAGAAACGTTTTAATCCTTCAGTCCAGTTTCCGTCCAAATTGCTTCCCCGCCATAAATAATGCTAGGAAAACAAAATAATGTATTGATACTGTTATATAATCCGTGAGTTCAATTTAAAATTATACAACTAATATTCACTTTCACTTTTCTAGAACTTTTATTTACATCGAATATATACAACAGCTGATTCAAATATCACAAAAACAATTTTACATATAAGCTCTTCGCTCCACTAACTTGCGATCGTGAGCTGCTACCTTTTTAAAACCAGCATAGAAAATTCTCGTAAAATCAATCATCAATCCTACAGCTGCCGAGTCATTTCGAGAACCTGTTTTTTTCTCAAAGCGATCGGTGTCGTACTGAAATGAAACAGGGTCTGCTTTGGTAAATTTCGTAACAATAGAATCACATCCACACAACCATTTCTTTTTATTATAAATTTCTCTTCTAAAACTTCCTGTAAATACATTATTTTTTATTCTGCACTTTTGTTTTCAATTAAGATATGGGCAAGCCAATGTGATATTTAATTTGTTTAAAAACGATCTATTATTGTTTTTAATATAGTCAATATTAAAGTTGATACTAATTTTCACAATTATGTAAACACACACACACACACTCTGTATATTAAATATTCTTTCATAGACTACGAGGACAAAAATAAATTAACCACTAATTAAATCACGTAAGCTAAAATTTGAATTATTGGAACGTTCGGATACGTCCGGTCAATATCAGCATAGCTCGGTGTCTCCGGACGGCGTACGGTAATCAGCTCATTACTCCATATAGTTTGCATTAACTATCTTCTATCTCACGCGCTAAGCATGTTATATCGTATCTCATAGAGGCTATATAAGTTTCACCGTGCACTAGCCGAAGTGTATGGTGAAATATTCTTTCAAAGGAATATGTCTTAATAAATAAATAAATAAGTTTAGATTAGAGCTTAAATTGTTTTTTGACAAATTCGTTGGTATTGAAATGATATTTATTAATCATTTTGTGTAGATTATTAACATTATTAAAAGTTTATTAAATTTGGTGGTTCAGCGCACGAGTGCACTTAAGGGACAGTCGCCCCTGGATGTCAGTGATATTCCCCGTGGCTTCCCAGTGACTTAGAGAGTCCTTGTAATCGCTGTGGCTTTATATATATATATATATATATATATATATATATATATATGTTATATCACACTTTTCAAAATTGAGTTTTTAAAAAAGATTTATTTAACTTGTACAAAAATATAACGTTTGAAATATAAAATGAAAAATAACAAAATAAACTAACTACAGACAGAGTAATAATGAATACAGTTGGAAGAGAAATTCTACAATATATAAGTTTAAAGATGCTGAATAGGCATAGTTGACACGGCGTTTCTCACGGATGTCGGCGGCGCCGTAATCTGACACCACACGTGTCGCTTAGTCAGCTGGGAAAGTTGAATTGTCGTTGCGATATAAGTCCGTGCTAAGTTCATAGTATAAACTTATATAACAACTCCCATCCATATGAAAAAGTTGATGGTATAGCATCAACTTTTACGTCAAGTTCTGGAGTTCTGTATCGTCGGTTGGATTCAGGAGGCTGTGTAGCTTTCCTTTGGGCTTAGTGTTTGATGGTGCTGTCGGTGGCGTCTGCTGGACAGCGGAGTTTGGTGTAGTGGTATTCTTGAACCTCTTCTGGATTGACTTCATTGTGAGGAGTATAATCACAATTACTACTAAGGTGGTCGTTGTGATTGTGAGCCAGGACGTATGCTTTTCTAAGGGTGGTTGTTCCATCAGCTTTTCCAGTTCCTTAGAATATTGGGAGAGCTTATGGTTGGCAACATCTAGGTCTTGTACATCTAATTCTTGTAGCTGTAGGGGTGTCAGGTTTGGCATCTCATTGGCGGCTGGCATGCCGTTGCAGCAGTTGAAAGGAATGTCCACTGGATGGTTTCTGTATGTGATGTTTTGGACATTTTTAGAAGTTCTTGTAGCATGGACCCTTGTGTTGTCGATAAATGCATTGCAGTCGGGTTGGATTTGCAACACTGAATTTGTCGATATGGTTTGTGTCACGACATCTTGCCCTTTGCATTTGATGGTGATGGCCAGGGGTCTTGAAATCGAGATCAACCAAAAGTTTATGTCAATCTCCTGGATATTATAGTCTGCTGCATATAATATCAAACTTTTGCAGGTTGCTGGAAGTGTGGCTGGCTGTCTGAGAAGCTGACCTTCGCAGATGGCATCTTTGTCTATTGGATGTGATATAGCTTTGGAACAAATCTTATGATGTTTAGTTAAAGGCTTGCAGTCACCCAGGTCTTCGAAGGATGTGTATAATAAAGAATCGTCATCTCTCGCGATAAATTTTGTCTTTATTGAAAGTATATGATGAAACCCTGTTCGATCATCCAAAATTGGGATCGGATAAAGGTGGTAAAGGGTGTAAATCTCAGGATCAACTAAGGGAATTTTGAGTACAAAAATGATTTTGGTGTTGATTTGAAAAGCTTCCAATTCTATCAAATCAATGTACTGAGCAACATTTGAACTGTAAATAGGAAGTGGTAAATTATTTTCATGTAGTGACTGAGAAATCTGTTGAAGGGAATCGACCAAATCTACTGGGGTTATGATCGAACTATGTAAAATTTTTAAGCGGGCGAAAGAGACTGCAGTTAAAACATCATCGAGAGTGTTTTCGATAAATATGTAACTCTCCATTAGGCTTTCACACAGATCCAAGATATTGATTTGAAATTCATGAAAATCAAGATCATTTGAAATGTATAAAATTGACTGCCTTATTTTTTCAATGTTATTCGAGAATAATTTCTCCTCGGATTGAAATTTTTGTAAAGTTTTGTTGAGGCTCGTAATGACTGAGGTTGTTACAGATATTTGTTTCTTTACTAAGTCCTGAATTTGGTGTTGGTCTTTAGTAATTTTAGTTATACAGTCATTTATGTATTCACCATCTGTTGCGTCTAAGTTTCCTGAAATAGCTTTCCAAACTGATCCCAGTCCGTTAATAAGTCCGCGTTTTCTCCTGTTAGTAGGGTAAGTTTGAGTGTCAGCGAAGATGTCTGTATATTTAGAGTTAACGGATTTAGAAATTTGTTTCAAGAGGCTAACATGTGTTTGTATTTTTGGTTTAAATGATTTCGTATTAGTTGTGTTTTCGTTGATTGTCTCTAAAATTCGGTTTAGTATGGCGTCGTTATTTGAAATAGCACCTCTGAAAGGACTGAGGTCTTTGAAGACAAGAAGTGACCATTTGTCGTTTGAAATTTTAAGTGTGCCTTCTTCATGGAAGAAAACTCCTATTGTATTGTTAACGGGTGTAAGAGAGTATTGTTGGAGGTTCACGACTGAAAACAGTCCACAGAATCTGAAAAGAAGGGATTCATTCAAAATATGGTTTTAGTCTGTCAAAGTTAATTTTACTGATTTGGTTAGTCTGTAAGTTTATAACTGTGGCAGAGTTTTTTCTAATCGCGGTAATTTCAAAAGGTCCATTGAATTTGTTTTCAGATTTGCTTTTAATCTGAGACTCTTTCACGTAAACTTTGTCGCCTACTTTGTATTCTGGTTGGTTAGTCGAAACATGTTTGTCAAATCTAACTTTAGATTTTTGTTTTTGTTGGTCGGTTTTTGCGCGGGCAAGTCTATAATAGTAGTTCATTCTGTTGTTAAGGTCCCTAACATATTTGGAATAGAGTTTTTCCTGATCGTATATTGTTTCGGGGGGTCTACTAGAAGTATGCCCAAAGATAAGTTCATAGGGCGTGAAACCGGTAGTCTTGTTTTTAGTATTGTTGTAGCAGATAACTGCGTAGGGGAGGACGTTGAATGGATGTTCATCCGGATGTTCAGCTGTATTTGCCCTTATCATTTCCGCTAAAGTCGCGTGAAACCTTTCGATAGAACCATTTGATTCGGGATGGTGGACACTTGAAAAGGATAGTTTTATGTCATATAGTTCGCACAGGTCCCTTATGAGAGTGTTATCAAATTCACGTCCATAATCACAATGGATGCGAAGGGGTGTACCGTAATGTTGGAAGAATATTAAGAGGGTGTTTACGACTGTTTTAGCTGTTTTGTCACCAATAGGGTAAGCTTGAGTAAATTTGGTGAGTTCATCCCTAATAGTCAGTGCGTAGTTTCTGGTTGGATATTCGAAAATATCAATGTTGATACGTTCGAAGGGCGTTTTTGGTGTTTCAGTTATGACAAAAGGAGCACTTAAGTTTTTTCTACAGAACTTTACCTTTTGGCAAGTTTCGCAGGACTTAATAAATTGCTCTACACTTTTGATTAGTCCAGTCCAATTATACTTTTCTTTTATGCGTCGGATGGTCTCGTTAATTCCACGATGAAGGTTATTTTTGCCGCAGTGGTACTGCTGCAGAATAACGGGAATCTCGTCTTGTGAAGGGGTTGTCACAATATTTTGACAAATTTTAAGTTTTACGTCTTTGTCTGCAAGTATAAAGGATAGTGTTTCAAGAATCGGTAGTTCTACGTTGTTCTCAATACAAAAAGTTTCGGATTCGTCGAACTGGTCTTGTGTTGTTATAGAGAATGTTGAAAAGATGTGCAACAACTGTTCCAGGATCAAAGGGTAAAGGGACAATTAAATATTTTCTATGCCTTACAGTTTTGCTGGCTAGAACGTTTAGAGTGTCAGTAGTGAAGTTTGGGTCTTCTTCGAAAATATCTTCGATGATTTTGTCGTGCAAGTCATTGAGTTTATTTTGCCAGAAGAAAGTGACTATTCGTTTGTGAGATTTGTCTAGAAGTTGGGCGTTAGAAATTTCTATTTTTGAATAGTCGATTATCGACTCGGTTTTATACAATTGAACAAATCTATTAAATTCTGTTGTCATGCGTTCGTCATGATTATCGCGTTCTTGATCATTGTCGGAGTCGTCGGAGTTATCGTGACTAGTACCTGGATCGGGTTGTTTTGGGTCGGTTTCGTTATTTGCGAAAATTTTATCTTTGAAAGAAAGTCGGTGCATTGTTTGAAGTGATTAATTTTGATACGGGAAAGAGCGTCTGCGTTCAAGTTTACCTTGCCGGCTTGTATTCGATTTTATAGTTATACTCCTCTAGTTTGAGGCGCCATCTGGCAAGACGACTGCCAGGGTCTTTGATCGAAAAGAGCCAAGTAAGCGGACGGTGGTCACACAGGAGTGTAAACTTTCTCCCAAAAAGATACGGTCTGTAGTGCTTGACCGCCCAAACAATGGCTAGCAGTTCCCGTTCGATAGTGGAATATCGAGTTTCTGCACCGCAGAGTGTACGGGAAGCATATGCTATAGGAAGATCCTTTCCTACGGGGCCTTGTGAGAGAACCGCTCCAATTGCAAAAGCACTAGCATCAGTAGTGAGCAGGAATGGTTCTTCGAAATTTGGGTAGATCAAGATAGGGTCAGATACAAGGGCTTGCTTCAGTTCGTTGAAGGAAGACTTGCAATCTGCGTCGAAGATGAATTTGACGTCTTTCTGTAGGAGTTTCGTTAGGGGCTTTGAGATCTTGGCGAAATTTGGGATGAAACGTCGGTAATAACCGGCGAGACCAAGAAAAGATTTAACATCTTTAGGAGTTTGGGGTTGAGGAAAATTCTGGATGCATTCAACCTTTGAAGGGTTTGGTTTTACTCCTTCTTGGGTGATCAGATGACCTAGGTAGTCAACTTCCTTACGGAGAAACTCACACTTGTCAGGTTGAATTTTCAAGTTTGACTGTCTAAGACGCTTAAAGACTTCTGTCAAACGGGACATATGCTCATGGATGGTTGGTGAATAAACGATAATGTCATCCATGTAAACAAGGCAACGTTCATTCTGGATGCCCAGAAGAATGTTGTCCATGACCCTCTGAAAAGTAGAAGGTGCATTTTTCAAACCAAATGGCATTCGAACGAATTCGTAATGGCCATTGTCAACAGAGAAACCGGTCTTGGGAATGTCTTCCTCAAGGATTTCCAACTGGTGAAACCCGGAAGCGAGATCCAGTGTCGAAAAGTATTGACACTTACCAAGTTGATCGAGGAGATCAGAAATGTTGGGCAGAGGATATTTATCGTCTACAGTTAGTTCGTTTAACTTCCTATAGTCGATAACAACTCGCCACTTTTGCTTACCAGAAGCATCGAGTTTCTTAGGGACGACCCATACGGGGGAGGACCAAGGAGAAGAAGAGTGCCTGATAATGCCTTGATCAAGCATTTTGGAAATTTGGGTTTTGACTTCCTCCTTATGGACTTGAGGATATCTGTAAGATTTTGTGTAAACGGGCTTGGCATTATTGGTGTCAATTGAATGTTTTACTGCGTTGGTAAAAGACAAAACATCGCCTTCAAGATAGAAAATATCTTCGAATTCTAAACAGAGGTTCGTGATAAGTTCTCGCTCTTCGTCATTAAGGTGTTCTGTACGAATTTGTTCCCTGATAGTTAAGTTTCTGTCCAAGTTTATAGGTTCAGAGTAATCGTGTGTATTCATATTTAAAAGGGGGTGTGTTTGGTCAAGGGGTTCTAAGTGAAGGTCGGAAAAATTAACAGTTTTAGGCATCGCGTTCGCGTTTATTATTGAGTCAGAAATTCTCCCTTTGAATCAACGCGTACAACTGCGTTGGGAAGTCGTACTTTGTCAATTACTTGTGTCGGTAAAATTGCGTCAGTATTAAAAAGGTCGCACTTGAGTTTGAAAATTTGTTCGGTTCTTGCTGGAATAGTTATTTGATTGTTATAAGTACAAGTTGGCATTTTAGTATTGGGAATGTCTGTCGGTTGTATGTTAGATTGATTGTGATCGGGGACTTTATGTAGAGGAATAGTTTTGAAGTTCGTTATTAACTGTTTTGATTTTAAGTCAACAATACATTCGTAATGCTCAAGAAAATCAAGACCTAATATTCCATCAAACTCAATATCTAGATTGTAGATAAAAACCTTATGGGGGTTACTTAAGGCAAATGGAATAAGGGTGGATTCTGAAATCGGGATTTTCTCGTGCGTAATACCTTGGATTGTCACTTTTTCGGGAAATCGTTGACGGAAATTCTTAACGGTGTTTTCTTTAAAAATGGAGATACCAGCTCCGGTATCGATGAGAAGTTTAAATTTTTTGGAAGCATCGTGAATGTAATAAAGATTTTTAGAGTTTACCGTTAAAAGAGGACTTAGAGAAATGCTTGTTCCGGGAAATTCGCATTTGGGTTGAAATCTTCCAGATTCAAATTCTGGATTTGGGTTTGAACTTCGAAATGGTAGTCGTTGAACCCGGGGCTGATCTAGGCTCGGAGAGCTAGAAAATCCTGGTATTCATCGGTATTGAAAGGTTCAATGGGGTATCGTCTGGTATTTCTTCGAAGTCGGGGCTTACATAATTTTGACTGATATCGTCAAAATAGTGTTGGTTATTATCAGTATAATAACCGTAATCGCTTTCAGGATGTTGAGAATATTCACCATTTTGATGGTGGTTAAAATGATGTGTCCTTTCTGGACGATAGTGAGGGTTAGTCTGTATTACAGACGGTCGGAATTGATTTGGTTTAAACGGGGGTCTTTGGAAATTTGTCGGTCGAAATGGTGGACCTTGATGGTTGGGATTATTTGTGGTTGGATTTGGCCTCGAAATTGATTTGGCCCTACGAAATTTGGTCGGAAGTTTTGAGTTGAGGACTGAGAGTTATTTTGGTATCTTAAACGACAGTCTGTGGATATGTGGCCTAATCGTCCACAATTTAAACATTTGGGTGGCTGACTTGGTTTCCTAGCCGGAAATGAGGGCTTAGGAGGGGCAGATTTGTTTATCTTCTGTTCCTCGAAGTAAGACAACTGAAGCTCTCTTCTTATGCGAGAATGTGCCTCCAGAAGGTCTTTGGGATTGCTGGCACGAATTATTTGGCCTAGACGTGGTTCTAATCCTGTAAGGAGAGTGTTTAGAACCATGGTATCAACAAGTGAAGTCTGAGCATCTTTTTGCTCATTGCTTAGATTTCCTGATTTTTGAATACATGAGTGCATTTTCGCACTCAAGACCTGAAGTCTGTTGTAAAATGTCAGGGGAGACTCATTGGCTAGTTGTTTTAGCCGTTGGAGATCGTGAATTAATGAAGAGAGATCACGAGAATCTCCGAAGTGTAGCGTGAGAAGCTGTTTAATCTCAAGGTACGACGCAGGGTTTCTAGAGTTTATTAACTGCGCCGCTTTGCCTCTTAATTTATTTTTAATGTGGATCACTAATAGGTATTTTTGATCCGCGGTAGACATGTTGTAAGCACAGTTACAAGCATGTATGAAGGTGGCCAAGGAGATTTGGTCTCCCTCAAATTCGGGAATGATTGAAAATATTTCCGATAACCGGTATTTTTCGGTTTCATCGGAAACAACGTTGTTTGTTGCTTGTGCCATTGTGATTTGTTAGATTTAAAATATGTACACAAGTTGAAAGAAAAACAATAAAACAAACGAGGGAAAAAATAAAAAATTATTAATAGAGTGTATGTAAATTGGGAATAAACGATATTTGGATAATAGAACAGTAAAGAGTGAAGTAATAAAATAAATATGTAAACGTAAATCAAAATATCAAATAAATGTTTCAATTCGAATAATCAAATAATAAATCAATTCAAAATAGTGTATCAATATTATCAAATAAATAAAATAATCAATTAAATAAAAATCAAATTATCGAATATATCAATCAAATTAATCAAGTAAATTATTAAAATCTTAAACGCTAGACCATTCACTACTACTCACATCAACAGGAACATTGGAAGATCCGTGTTCTCCTTGTTATCGCAGTTGGGACTTCTTCCAGGTTCTTTGCTCCGTTGAGGGATAGGAATCCGCCGCTACCAGTTAGAAGTAAGCTCGTGTTCTAGTAACGTTGACGGATCCTACTGACTGCGCCAATTTGTTATATCACACTTTTCAAAATTGAGTTTTTAAAAAAGATTTATTTAACTTGTACAAAAATATAACGTTTGAAATATAAAATGAAAAATAACAAAATAAACTAACTACAGAGAGAGTAATAATGAATACAGTTGGAAGAGAAATTCTACAATATATAAGTTTAAAGATGCTGAATAGGCATAGTTGACACGGCGTTTCTCACGGATGTCGGCGGCGCCGTAATCTGACACCACACGTGTCGCTTAGTCAGCTGGGAAAGTTGAATTGTCGTTGCGATATAAGTCCGTGCTAAGTTCATAGTATAAACTTATATAACATATATATATATATATATATATATATATATATATATATATATATATATCCACAAATCCTCGGCCTTGCAAATGTGGTCTATAAAAAACTATAAAACAGAAACAGTACCTCCCGGACTGAAAGGCTTATCAGAAATTCACAAAAACTAACGTCTCTTTGAACCTAATAGTTAGCAAGATAGAATATCCCACTTATGACATTACATAGTTCCTTGCTACAAGTAATTGCTCTGCTAGCAATAGATTTTTTCAGTCCAAGTGAAGGTCAATTGAAGGTGCCCCGATTTCCTTGTTGTTTATCAACATACAGCTTGCTTATTTAAGTTTTCTCTGTTTTAAATTTTACTCTTTCAAAAAGTTATTTGTTTTATCCCAGTCTATCATATGGCTGCCGAGGCTGGTTAATACATGGTTGCCCAAATTTGATTTGTTAACATGTCTTCTGGAAATGTTATATTGGTGTTCTCAGTGTCAAGTGATCGCCAATCCAAAAGTGTCACTGTCAATTTTTTTGCAAACAACAAAATCAATATCAAAGCGAATTTTTCTAGAAAAACTCTCGAAATACAATATAAAGCGATTAACTACGACTCCAGAGTCGTATCCAAACATAGATAAGTACAACACAATATACTACTTAAATACGGAAATACTGGTTGGTCATTTTGTAGACTTCTCTTTCTCTCAGAATAACTGTGAGGAAGGATTTCTGTACGAACAGCCAGTAATTAGGGCAATTTTACGAAATTGCCTCATTACACTTTGTTCTCCATATACAATTTCAAATACTAATATGTTACGGGAACAAAATTTGAGGACAGAAAAACACAATGAGCAGGCAAAATAATTCAAGACCTCCTCAAGAATCATTTCGAAATTAACACTATTTACGTATTATTAGTATAAGTGAAATTCTAAACTTAATACAAATTTATATTTCTAGTAATTCAACAAAGAAATACCTGAATGCAGCACGTAACCAGTTCTGTAACAAGTAACAGCGAAATTCAATTTCAATTGCAACCACTTTATACTAAATTACTCAGAGTAATAGAATAGTGAATTCCGTCATAGTTAATAAATTTCATTTTGGGCCCTTTACTCTTTCATTGTCATTCCACATAAGCCTGAGATATACACATGATAAACTCCAGTTCACTTGAGTCTCACGTCTCCTAGGTGGTCGTCCTTCCAATACAATCTGTTGCCTGCTGCAGACGTTGTGTAATCGCCTAGAGAAACGTTTCATATGTATGATGCTTTTGAACGGATTTTGCCGTTATGAAAATTGAACGAACTACAACAGATAATCCAAAGATTGCATTATGCGCTCGGTAACATCGCTCTGTCAGCGCGCTTCCGTAATTTGAAAGATTGCTCTGGATGCAATTTTATAGAGCATAAGTGGAAACCGAAATTGACTTTTCGATCTCTTTAGATCGGCGGATGTTTCATGCCGTTATACGACTTTAGTTGAATAAAATTTCTAATGTACCTCAGCGGCTTTATAATTTTATGATCAAGCTACATAAACTGAGTCGTTTTTAACATAATAAAGTTAGGAATTTAAATATGGGAAACATGATAAATATGAACTAAACCGCGCTTATTCAATAATTTTGTGTGTTTCTATAATGCCAGTAAGAAAAATTAAAATTCTGCAATTATATTTCACTTATTGGGCGACAGAGAGTTTAAATTATTTTAAATTTATAAATATACCTCATAAACTATCAACCCAGATATGGAATTTATTACTCGTTAGTTCAAGAAACACTACACTCAAATCATTTTTAAAAATTCTGACATGCTTTACATATTCTTATGCATTTCTCTAATTCAAAGCAGTGCTTAGATCTTACTCTTAATACTTTTCAGTGCAACGAATATTCAGTGCGGTCAAGCAAATAGATAATTAAATTATCGTGATATAAAATCAAATATACACAATGCCAAAAATATTAAAATTACACAAAATAATTTGTTAAATAATGAAATGATATCAATTATGACAAATTAAAATTTGACAGATTATAGGCCCACAACTAATTATTTCATAATAAGAAAATATGTCAGAAAAATTGATATCATTTTTCTACCTAGAAGAATAATTAAGAAAATGTGTCGACAAATTACTCACCTTGTTTCAATCCTCTACACTTAAACATTTAAATCACATTCAAAATTGATAGAGGCACAATAAAATTATTTGGTACGAACCAAATCGCATAAATTCATATAGTATACCAAGAGATATACACTAAAATCCCAAACTAAACTCATTAAATTAATTTAAAGGTAAACCGAAACATAAAAATACTAAAGTTGAAACTCTACCATAGGAAAACCAAATTTGATTGCAAGAATTAATCTTATATGTTTCATCTTTTATTCAAAACGGCTCCGATTAATAATCCAATAAATTCAGCATAACCGTTCGTACAACTCTGACATAATGGTACGAACGATTATGCTCCAACCAATAATAAATAAAATATCGGCATTTTTAGAGGTCTTCTGTTCAACCAGAAATAACTCAAGAAGACATGGCTAATACTACATCTGTACTCGAACGGCAACCAAAATATGTCTCTTTTGCTCAACATCTTAAACGAGAAAAACTGGATATAAAATAATAACTGGGGAATTGTCTGATTTATTTGGTTATTATATTTGATAACAGCTTTTATTCCTTAGCTGACTCGGGCTTGGCGAATTTACCGGCCAACAATAGAAGAACAGCAGGTTGAATAACTCTGCTGGTAATACTATATCGTTTATTGTATTGTGCCAGTCTGGAAGCTTCAGCTGCAATATGTTTAAAAATATCGTTGACTAAAACTGTTCATGATGCTCATCGTCTTACTAAAAATACCAATATCATAATATCTATTTAATATTTTGTAAATGTAAATGGCATAGTTTTCCTTCCTCCTCTGGTTCTTCTTTTTGGCAGCGTTTGAATTGTTCTTTTGAACTTTTCCGGCTTTCTTAGCAGCTTTCGAATTTTTAACGATGTTTAATAAATGAGCCTCGGAAATTAATGAAAATATTGTAAATGACTCGTTACAAAATTATTTCAGAAAAAGGGGTGTTAATTCCCGTTCTTGTTTTCAATGAAAAACTAAGTAATTTCAGTTTACTCCATGATGATGACAGTATTGCTGTTATAACGGCGTTGAGTAAAAAACACTTTGTGTTTACACGTCTGTAACACACCAAAGGACATATTGTTAAAATATGGCACAAAACAAGAAATAAACTACATTAAAATTACCTAAATATTTTTTAAGTTGTTAAAAAGCTTTAGATAAAATCTGAAGAATATGAAATGTTAATAATACACCCTCTACTTAATAGTAATAATTTTCGGATTTTATTTATTTACCAGATACATAAATACTGGTAGAACTTTCCCTCAGCGACCTTGCACAATGAATGTACTATAATAGTTTAGAGCGTATTCTTCCTACGATGTAATATAAAAAACTTCTCTAAAGAGAAACATTACCGCAGCATGGAACGGTAACCAAAACGACATACGGTTGCTTTTATGTCTCTTATCAGATACCGCATTTTCCTTGAACGGTTTTTATTATTATGATCCACAAGTTTACAGACAAGATAGGGGAAATTACATTATGGAAGACATAACAACTTCTGAAATTGAAGAATCGTATTTCCAACACAAACTTAATGTACATTATAGGTTTTTTGACACTTCAGGGCATCCCGTTATTTTGTTACGGCATGAGAGAAGTAAATTTATTTGTGATTGAGTTGTTACTCCAATGATGCCCTCTGGTGGATTTTTTAGGTTTCGTATTTGATGACTTGATAAAAAAACATGTTCAAACAGTTAGTGTTTTGCGACGTACCAAGATTTCAGAAAGTGAAATAGTAATAAGGTGTATACTTTAGGTGCCATCGATATACAACATATATTTTTGGTATTTGCAGTGGCTCTGATTTTCTTTCGTTTTTGCATTTGGTGGTGCAAGATTCTGTTGGTGAGTACGTTAGTATCTGCTGCGGTAGAATATACTTCTGATATGTGTATCCACATTTTTTTCCAAACCTTGAATTCGCAAGTGAAGTTCTGTTAACCACATATTAATATATTAATAATTAAAGTAGCTCTGTTTTGTCTATAAAAAAGTTAGTATCTATTGATAAATTCATCCAGTTACACCATTATATCACTAAAAAGCACAAAACAAATAGCTTTTTTAAACACTAAAAAGTAAAAAATAATGCAATGAGAGATTTAAAACAAAAGATATTATATGTTCTATAAGACTGCGTCTGAAGTTAGTGCCAAGCCTGAACAATATTGTTATAAATTCCGTGGCTTCAATTAATTAAAATTTAAAAACTAATATTCACTCTCACTTTCTAGACACTTTAATTTACATCAAATATTAAAAACAGCTGATTCGGATATATAAATAATTACCCGACATACGCTCTTCGCCGCCTAACTAACTCCTGCGATGATAGGCCGTTCCTTTTAAAATCAGCATCGAATTCTCTCGTACATTCCAGTGTCAATTTTACAGTTGTCGAGTTATTTCAAGATTAATATTTTTGTCCTCTCAGCGATTGATGTATTGGAATGAAATCAGGGCCGGCTTAGGTCAAAATTCGTAACACTTCCCCCCCATTAAGCCTCTTGACCATCCCAGGCGGGTGTAAGTTTTGGAGATTTTCCCTTGCTCCGTTGGGGGTTGAACGGCCAGACTTTGTCCCACTCTTGGAACCCGACTGAATTGGCCTTAAGGTCGTATCGCGGCTTCATCCGGTCACTGGTGGCCAACATCTGCGTTCAGGCTAATTCGTGTATTGCCAGCATGTTAAGTCGGAGCTGGTCGGCATAATCGTTGATGTCTTGGGAAGGTTCTTCGGGGGAGCCGAAAGCGAAATCGCAGGCTAATCGCAGCTCTTTTCCGAATAGGACTTTGGCTAGAATCAGGCCTATGCCAACAGAAATAGGAGAATATGCTCATCCCAATCACGCTGGTTATTGCTGACGACCTTGGATAGGTTTTGTTCCAAGGTCCTGTTGAATCTTTCCACCATTCCGTCTGACTGTGGGTGCAATGGTTGTTGTTCTCGTTTTCCTGATCCCCAACATCGATCAGTCCTTCTGGAATACATTCGATTCCAAGTTACGCCCCTGGTCTGAATGTAGTTCCATTGGGACGCCAAATCTGCTGAATAACTGTTCTACTAGCACCGTCGCTACCGTGGTAACACATGGTTGGGTATCGCATATACCTCAGGCCATTTGTTGAAGTAATGCCTTGCGACCAGAATGTATTTGTTCCCCCTCTCAGACTCGGGAAACAGACCAGCGACATCGATGGCAATTCTCTCAACTGGGACGCTCTCATTGCACTGCTGCATTCTGCCCTTGGTCTGGGTCTTCGGGCCCTTACTGGCTGCACAGGTGTCACCTTTCCGGCACGAAGCTCTGACGTCTTCGAAGTAATGTACCCAGTAGTATCGCTTTCGAAGTTTGTCAAGGGTTTTGCTCATTCCCAGGATGGCTGGTACCTTTTTCTCGGCCATCAGTGCTTTCCCAAAGTCGCTTGAGTATTCCATTCTCTACTCTTAGAGAATCCCATTGGGCCCATGGGACTCCATAACGATTTCAGCACGCCCGAGTGTCTAGCTACCTCGTCCCATCGTGGCCTGTGTGCCCCTCTCGTTTTGAGAGACAAGATTGGTTCGATGTCTGGATAAGACATTTGGTCCTGCATGTACTGTTCCATTATCCAGTCTTCATTGGCCTGCACTCGGATCTGTCTGATGGATATACCCTCTCGCTGTTCCGTCTTCAGGCAATGTCCGAATTCTGCTCTACAGGGTCTTCTGGGTAGGGCATCGGGATTATTGTGCAAACGGCCGGCACGGTGTTGCACCTTGAAATCGTATTGCTGTAATTTCTCCATCAACCTTTCCGGTGTCTTCATGTTCAGCAGCCATTTGAAGGCGGCATGATCTGTTCGGATTAAGAAATGACGAGGTATTTGTACAAATAGTCTACATCCCTTATTATTGCAAGAAGTTCTTTTCTGGTGATGCAATAATTTCTTTCCGGTTTAGAGAATCCACGGCTGTAGTACTCGATCACCCTCTCTTCACCATCTTGTACCTGTGATAGGACGGCCCCCAAACCTTTGTTGCTGGCGTCGGTGTCTAAAATGTACTTGCCGAACTGTGTTGGAAAGGCTAGGACTGGGCTGCAACATAGTGCTGCCTTCAGTCGTCTGAATGATGTTTCGCAATCCTGATTCCAACGGAAGGTCTCTTTCTCAGTGGTCTGCCGATGTAAAGGAGCGGCAATTGTGGCAAATCCCTCAACAAATCGACTGTAATAGGAACAGAGGCCCAAGAAGCTTCGGAGTTCATGCTTGTCTCTTGGAACTGGCCAATCACGGATGGCTTCTATCTTGTCCTCGTTGGTGCGGAATCCTGACTCGGAAACGAACTGGCCCAAGAACTCTACTTCTTTTTGGAACAAGGAACACTTCTTCGGGTTGAGTCTCAGTTTGGCGTTATTAATTCTGGAGAATACTTCGCCCAGGTTCTTCAGAAGGTCGTCGAATGTCTGACCCATGACCAGAATGTCGTCGAGGTATACTTAGCACGTCCTCCATGTTAACCCGCTCAGGACATACTCCATTAGCCTCTCGAATGTTGCGGAAGCATTACATAACCCAAACGGCATGACGTGAACTGAAACAGCCCTTTATTAGTGGAGAACGCTCTCTTCTCTCTGTCGTTTTCGTGTAGACCAACCTGCCAATATCCACTCTTTAGGTCTAGTGTGGAGAACCAACGGGAGCCTGCTAGTGTGGTCAGAGTGTCATCAATTCGAGGTAGTGGATAGCTCTCTTTTTTGATGACGTCATTCATCTTTCTGTAATCCACGCAAAATCGAGTGGTTCCATCCTTCTTTTTAGCATAACGGGAGCGATCCATGGGCTGATGGATGGCTCAATAACTCCATTTTGTAACATGGACTCGATGTTTTCCTCGACTGCCTGTTGTTGCCCCAATGGTAGTCGCCTAGGTAGTATTTTGATTGGTTGAGCCTTCCCGGTATCTATTCGGTGCTGGATGATGGTGGTACGGTGGTCCTATCTTCACTGTTAAAAATTTGCCAGTGCTTTGTGATAAATTGTTTGGCTTTCTTCTGTTCCTCTGGTGTCAGGTGTGTCAAATGGTCAGCAAACTGTTGTAGGAACTTCTTTCTGGGCCCTGTCTCCTTCACCGATGTCTGGCACCCTTCTCCGCCATTGATGGTGGTCTCGACTGACTCGAAATAAGCTATCTCTTGACCATTGGCAATTCTGATATCGTTGACAAACTCAGGACTCTAATTGGTATATCTCGTCTGGTTTTAACTATAGCCCGTCCAATGAAGTAGTCATGAGCTGAGTGTATGGACTCCACCATTCCAACTCAGCTCCCAGGATTGCATAGGTAGATTTCCTAACAATATCTGTGTAGCATGGCGTACAAATAGCTTTATAAATTAATAACAGTTTAATTTATAAAGCTGTTTATATTCCTGTGTAAAATATATGCATGTCTTAGGCTTGGTAACAACTTCAAATGCAGTCTTATAGAACATATAAAATTTAAAATTTCTAGGTGAATTATTTCCTACTTTCATTATTGTTACGATGCATTGAAGTCGGTGAGTTTTTTTAAAAAGCTAGTTATTAAATGTGCATTCCATTGGTGGTTGACAGGGATTTCTCAGCACTGCAGGAGTAGCAGTTCGCAAAATAGTCTCTAGTTTGTTACTTTTTAAAAGTCTAATGTTAGTTTTCCATTATCAATTATTGTCGAGATTAAAATTCTTTATTAATATTTAGTTGGTTTAAAAGCGATTGATTACTTTCTACTATCATTATATCTATCAGCGAAAATCGCATGTTTTGTGGCTTTTCGACAAAACGCCGATGAAACCACAGGGCATACCCGTACCAACGTGCATTTACTAATAATAAGAAACCACATCGCATCGTTACAAATGTATGCTAGAACAAGTTAACGAACAAAAACAATTGGTATATGCTCGTGCATAGCTCACATACCACTTGATTTATTGGTATGTGCTAATTTGAAGTATTGATTGGTTTCTATAATTGCAACCTACAATGCAATCTACGTTTGTATTATTTCCACTCCTGCTACCAGTTATCGAATGGATGTTCATATTGGTATCCGCATAACGAATCGCATATGCATTAGTTTAAGTAAATATTTCGGACAAATTTATACCTAATATTGAGCAGAATTTCAATATTTTGTTAATCCCCAATGTTTGTTTGGACACTTATTGTTATTGCGACATTTAATATTCCAGAAAATGCATTTAGACTAGCATGCAAATGTTTCATAAAACAATTTAGGCATGTTGTGATGTTTGAGCATGTATTAAAATTTGCATTATATAGAATACAGTGTATTTATGAAATACACAGAAAAATCAAAAATTATCTATTTGGTCATTTGCTGATTTTTGAAAAGCCGCCGTATTTCAAAGTTAGAGAGCGAATCTGTTTTCAACAATAACCGCATTTTATTACCGAAATTTTCATGTAAAGATTTGTTTTCTATAAGAACTGTGTAAATGACTACCTCCTGGTAGAATGCAAGCAGGATCGTTTCTTATCCAATTATACTCAGCTATTGTCCCATATTGCATCAATTTGTCTGACTCCTATATCAGGGTATTAGTGGCATTTACACTTGTATCCAGTGTGTGAAAGATTTGATTTACAAATATGGCTATGTCGAGAACCGTTTCATCTAGTAACATGGTTAAATTAGCAAACTTGCATTTTTCATTATTCTCTGTAATTTCCAAATACGACTGCTGTACTGGAATAATACATTATTAAGGCACTTTTTATTGAAGATTCTGACGAACTAAAATGTAAATATTCAGCTTGCTTTATATCCGATTTACTTTTATCAATTTTCAAATTGCTTATAGACGCTATATTGGATTTTTTGCACTCATCAAATGCTTTCAAAGGATCGCTCTAAAAATCAAAACTACAATTTTTTTATACTGGGCTGTGATTACGTCAGCGGTTGCGAAATCTGCTCGCCATTAATTAAGAAAATTTTAACATGATAAAAGTTCGGGAGGGACGTCAATGCAACGAGACATTTTCAGTTTCTAATTACTAATTTGCTAGCTTATACTTCTTTTTCCGAACCTAAATATATTACCTACACTAAATATAATGAAGAAATTGACGCTTTTGTTGTAAAAAGATCAGGAATAGGTCAGCTAAATCAGTGAGAAAAATTGAAGAACAAACTACAATTCCAAAATCTACTGCAAATGTGATACTAAAAAAATATGGTTTCATCCAGAAAAACCTCGTATAGTTCGGGGTTCTCAGGAAAGGTGTGTTATTATTGATAATTTAGAATAAATCCCAGGGATTATTCCTCTCACAAATGCATAAAACGCAATTCTTGTATTTTAGGCAACCGTTTAATTGGATCCTTCATTTTTCAAGACAATGGAAACAGGTATTTGCAGCTGTTCCAAAAAGAAGTTGTTGCAGCAATTAGAAATTGTATAATACATAATGAATTAAATATCACTTGGTTTCAACAAGATGGCTGTCCGGCGCATAATACCAGAGAGATTATCTATATATCCCCCTTATTTTCTATCTATAGTTAACTTACCTATATACGTATGTACAAAATGTGATTATATATTTGGGTACCTATACAAAATGTGTAGGTCATTTATACTAAGATAAGGAAATTTCTCGAGTGAATTCCATTATTCTGAGAAAAGTTTCAGAGAAATATTGTACGGTTTCAAGTAGGTTCTACCGACCGAAACTGTTTTTTATGGAAATACCAAATTTTCGAATTTGAATTTCGGCAAATAAGTGAAATCATATATATTTCACTTTTTGGTGATAGTATTTCGACTTGATCAATATTTTGGCCAAAAATAGTTACGAGTTGTTTATTTTGGAACACGGAAATATCTCAAGTTGATCCCATTATCGCTTTTTAGATCAATAGCGTTCCTTGTTTTAATAGACGTAGCCAATTTATGCTATTGCCAATTTTTTGATTTGATCAATAGTTTGGACATTTTGTGTTGTTTTTTATTTATCTTTTGTAATCCGGTGTAGAAATTGGGTACTTCCGTTAAAAAAATCCTTTCGAACTTATATGGTCATTTTACCGGAAATTGTAATACGGACTATTTGATGAACATCTTAAAGCCCTTTTATATCATACTTCTTTCGAAAAAATGGAATCCACTTGAGATATTGCCTTGTCTCAAAATAAAACACTCATATCCATTTAAAGCTAATTTATGGGCAAAATATGGTCAGTATCGAAAACAGTGTTTGCTTTTCTATTTTTTTATAGCAGTCGACACTAAAAACTTGGTGTTTCCATTTAGAAACAACGTCCGGTCGGAAAAGACTACTTTCTCTCCAAATAGGAACTCGCAAAAGAGACCATGTGATAGCCCATTTCAAAATCCACAACTTTTAACTACATTTTTTTTCGAAATAATGGAACCCACTCGAGATCTAACTTTGTATTTTGTATCATGATAAATGTCCCACCCGGTATACACGTTTTGTATATTCGTATATGTTTAAGCTAACTGCAGTAATAAGTTAAGACGAATAAGAGAAAGAGAGACAGAGAGAGAGAGAGAGAGAGAAAGAAAGACGGAGAAAGAGAGAATTTCTCATCGACATTCTCTCTAAGTGAACAGCGAATACAAGGAATTTTCGTAATTTTGAGCTTCAAAAAAGAACGATGAATTTTTGGGCTTCGTCTGGATTGGAACTTTTAATCGGCACATTGACAACGACAACGCCGTGTATATTCAACCAATTTTACCGGGATCTAATTTCCATTAGTTTGGTGCTGAGTTCTTTGTCAATTCCACGCGGCTTCGCAATTTTTAATTTTTGCAGTATAAACCAGAAACTGATTTTGGAAACCGACTTCTTAGAATTTATGACTCACATATTGTCCCTAAAAATAAATATTTTATGCTCCTCTACCGGCCTACAAAATTGAAGCAAAATCTGTGGCGTAGACAAAAAAAACTGTAGAGAGATACACAAAAGTACGGAAAACAAAATTATCTTTTTTAGGAATCTCATATCTCGAGAACTCCAATTGCGAACAACCAGAATGTTTGCGATAAGCTTGTCTCCAAATTCCATTATAATTTTCATTTTCAATTTGAGGGTTACATAACTAATGGTATAATTTTAATCTGTACTGAAAATTTGCTGGATGTTGGTATTTATTATTTTTGTGAATAATCACGGTTTTATTCATTTAGCAAAGTTAGAACATCCAATTTGACAAAATCCAGTTATTTATCTTCCCTGATTAATACTAATAAATATCCGGAACGTTAAGTTCTTCTCGGGAACTGAGCATCCGACAATTTTCTGAAATTGATAAATTAGGAATTTGCATCTATCATCCGATTCTCGTTAATATCACTTCCATTTAAATTCATTAATTTCATCCTGGAAATCCATTCATTACTGCGCTGATCGACTGTGAGGAACGATTGAATAAAAGCAAATAAAATTACCGAGTAATGATGGAAGAAGAATTTCTACATGTTTTTTAACGGAGACCGAGTTTACTGCCTCTAACTTGACATTATTTATCACATTTTGATACATATTTTTTATTAAAATATATTAATTGTTTACTAACTGACTGCGAATAGAGCAAATTCGATATTCAAACGGTATTACTGTATTTAACTTCGTAATCTATGGGAACCAGTGTAATCGGTCGATTTGGATGGTAATATTACACCGGAGATCCAGAGATATTCTTGGATATTTTATTATGATGATAAGCATACCGGTTTTCAGTAAGAAGTAAAATCTATAGACACTAGTTACTCGAAAATGGCCTATCCTACTGAGTGAAACGTACCATTTTTCAGAAAATTTAAAAATAACATGATTTTAAGTTTATCAGTTTATCACTAGGTTGAATATTTTAAATCATATTACATTAAGGCGTATACAAGGGAAACTGGTTGTTAGTATACATTTTAAGTTTAAATTAATATATTGTGGAAAGACCATTCGAATCTTCGCTGAATATGTAATCAAGTTCATACGTACTGATAAGTATTGTACATTTTTTTAATTAAATACTCAACAACCTTTATATATGTTATATCACACTTCTCAAATTAAACTTTTTTAAAAAAATGTTATTAATAACAAACAAAATAATAACTTGCAAATACAAATGAAAAATAACGATATAAGGTAACAGAGTTACTGAGTTAATAAATAAAGACTAAGTGAAATTCTACAATTTATAACATAATAAATGCTGAATAGGCACTGTTTACACTGCGATTCCCGCGGATGCTCAGCGGTACTGTAATGTGACACTGCACGTGTCTCTGAATCAGCTGGGAATGACGAAATATAGTTGCTACATAAGTTCATACAAAGTTCATGTTATAAACTTATATAACATATATACTATACTATTCTTTTTGGCTTACTGACACTAAGGAAACAGAATTTTCTGAAATTGTGTAAATCGGATACCTTGCCTATGGGATTTTTCGAAAACATTAGGAACACCTATGGAAATCGTCGTGGCAGAGAATTGCAGCATGTTTATACTAATTATATTAAATTGGCGAAAGCCGAGAACCGGAAAATTTTTCTTCTACTGTGCAGGTACAAAGGTATATTTACTAGACATATTCAACAAGATGTGTATTATTTATATTCTTTAATTTGCTTTAACAATGATTTTACACGGGAAATTAACAGACTAACAGTTAAATTAAAAAGAGACATTCTCAACTTAGAGATTAAGATTGCACATCATAGTTTTTAAGCTGAACTCGACCATCAACAATGAATTACGTAATGTCAAACTTATAATATAGCTAAATTTATAGCCAAACTTTTACAAAATTTATCACCAACTTTTGATTATGAGGTTAAAAATTTAAATTTGTAGATAAAATTAAAAATGTCATCTTACCACAAGGTTTTATACTTGAGTCTCTAGATGTAAATTATCTATTCACTAACATACCTAAAGATCTTGTATTAAAAGTTATTGCAAAACATTAGCTAGTCATTAACACTTATACGGAAATTAATTTGAATATTTTCAATAGACTAATTTACCTCATCTACGATTCTAGCTTTTTTTCATATAATGGCATTATTTATCTACAAATTTTCGGTACTGCTATGGGTAACCCTTCTTCCCTAATATTTGCGAGTTTAGTAATGAATGAGTTACTTATCACTGTTATACCTAAGTTACCTTTTGACTTACCTTTCCTATTTCTTTATGTAGATGACATCGTTACAGCAGTTCCTGAGAAAAGTAAATATATTCTATTGGAAACATTCAATAGCTTCCATCCCAATCTACAATTTACGATTGAAACGGAAAGAGTAAATCAAATTCCTTTCTTAGATGTTTTGGTTATAAAAGAACCTAATAACAATTTATTCACTGACTGGTATCAAAAACCCTCTGCCTCTGGTAGAATTATTAATTTTATATCTAGTCATAGTTTAACAAATAAGGTAGCAATCATTAAATCTCGGCAACCCTAAATTTAAAATTTCTTTCAAATCAATTTAAAAGTTTATTAACATCAACACAGATGATTATAAATTTCCAAGTTTTTTAAATAACAGAAATATTTATTGAATTCCAAACGAAAACTTAATTATGAATTTTAGACATCTGAGAAACAGTAATCAAATTAAACTATTAAAATTTCTGCGAACTAAATAAATTTTATGAGGTTAAGAAAATATTGACAATGAAATTAATTTTAAGAAAATTTTGTGAATTAAATAAATATTTTTTTATTAAAATTAATAAATTTTTTGGCAATCTTAATTAAACTAAGATTGCATACTCTTGTTTCAAATATCACCAAACTTTTATGTTTTTTGTTGTCCAATGCTAGGTAATTGTCGTATTTACTTCTTAACAGCCAATGATTATTGTTTTGTGATGAGTTTAAAGTCTCAATTTAATGATAATAGAGAAAGAAACGATTATGCCAGAGTACTTACTTACTTGGTTGCCTGCTCTGATGACCGCTCTTAAGGTTGTGAACTGTATTTTAAAAGACTTGACACGCACTGCCCTTTGTGCTTTGGCTGTGTCTGTTTTCACGTCCGATCGGATATTTCAATAAAACTAAACAACAATGAAGAACTAGGGAGTATTAGGCCTTCCACGAGAGAGTGAAGATATCGGTCTTATACCGTCCAGTACTGTTGCTAAAGCAGCTCTGGCAAGAATGTGCACGTAAAAATAAACAATCAAATACCAATAATAATGAGTCGGAATTACACTACTTACCCAAACTCTTTCCCAATATAAATGTACACTAATCTACAACGAAAAAGCTAATGAATCATCAACAGTTACTTTCACCCAATACTACTTCTGCTGACTTGTCAATATTCAAACGCTGCTACTACAAATTAAATGATTTGAAATACTAATATTTTCCAGAATACCCACAATTATTCTTCTTTTAACTGTTTGGAAAGCAAGTTAGATTTTATTTGCTCATTTTTTTTGTTTATGTCACCATGACAATGATTATAAAAAGTTTGGTTATGAAGTTCTAAGGTTAGCTTGCTTGCAGGTTAAAATAATATTAGATCATCATCTTCACTTAATAACAATAAACTTATTATGACATCAATTAAGGTTAAAGTACGTTACCATGGATTTTAAAATTTAAAACAGCTAAGACTTCTATCTGCACTCGACTAACGACCAAATTGAAAAGAAAGGTACCATTGTCAAACCTTCTCTTTCATAATAAAAATGTAATTGCCACCAGCACATCCGTGGCTTCAATTTTAAAATTATAAACCTAATATTCACTTTCACTTTTCTAGAACTTTATTTACATCAAATTATACAGAACAGCTGATTCACAATAACATTACGAATACGCTAGTCGTCGCGGTATAACTCACTGCTGCGAGGATCGAATTCTCTAGTATAATCCAGTGTCAATTTTACAGTTGTCGAGTTATGAATGAGATAAGTTTTTCTCCCATCCGAACCTTCTAGCTTTATTTTTATATCCCAGCGATAGTTGTCGTACCGAAATGAAACAGGGTCGGCTTTGGTAAATTTCGTAACACTGCCCCCCCCCTTTAATTCTGATCGTCCCGATCAGAAACATCCTCTCCATGGTAGGGAGCAAGTCGATCTAAATGGACCACCTTCAACTTAGCCTTGGGTTTCGACGGATCTGGTAGACGACGTCATTAAGCCTCTTGACCACCTCATATGGACCACCCCAGGCGAGTGTAAGCTTTGGGAATCTACCCTTGCTCCGTTGGGGGTTGTACAGCCAGACTTTGTCCCTCTCCTGGAAGCCGACTGAATTGGCCTTGAGGTCGTATCGCGTCTTCATCCGGTCACTGGTGGCCAACATCTGCTTTCGGGCTAATTCGTGTATTGCCAGCATGTTATGTCGGAGCTCGTCGGCATAATCGTCGATGTCTTGGGGAGGTTCTTCGGGGGAGCCAAATGCCAAATCGCAGGGTAATCGCAGCTCCTTTCCGAATAGAACCCTGGCTGGGGTCAGGCCAGTACTATGATGTACGGCTGAGCGATATGCCAACAGGAATACGGGAGTATGCTCATCCCAATCACGCTGGTTAATGCTGACGACCTTGGATAGGTGTTGTTCCAAGGTCCTGTTGAATCTTTTCACCATTCCGTCTGACTGTGGGTGTAATAGTGTTGTTCCTTTTTTTTTGATCCCAACATCGTGCAGACTTTCCAGAATATATTCGATTGGAAGTTGCGCCCCTGGTCTGAATGTAATTCCATCGGGTGGCAAAACCTGCTGAATAGTTGTTCTACTAGCACCGTCGCTACCGTGGTTGCCTCTTGGTTGGATATCGCATATGTCTCAGGCCATTTGCTGAAGTAATCCATTGCGACCACAATGTATTTGTTCCCCCTCTCAGACTCAGGAAACGGACCGGCGACATCGATGGCGATTCTCTCAAAAGGGACGCCCACATTGTACTGCTGCATTCTGCCCTTGGTCCGGGTCTTCGGGCCCTTACTGGCTGCACAGGTGGCACATTTGCGGCATCAAGCTCTGACGTCTTCGAAGTAATTCACCCAGTAGTACCGACGGCGAACTTTTTCAAGGGTTTTATTCATGCCCAGGTGGCCTCCGCTAATTCCATCATGTTCTTCGGTCAGGATGGCTGGTACCTTTTTCTTCGGAACTACCAGTTGGGTCTTGGTTTCTCGTTCATCAGCGCTTTCCCAAACTCGCTTGAGCATTCCATTGTCTACTCTTAGAGAGTCCCATTGAGCCCATAACGATTTCAGCACGCCGGAGTATCTGGCTACCTCGTCCCATCGTGGCCTAGGTGCCCCTCTCGGTTTGAGTGACAAGATTGGTTCGATTTCTGGGTTAGCCATTTGGTCCTATATGCACTGTTCCGTTGTCAAGTCTTCATTGGCCTGCACTCGGATCTGCCTGATGGAGATACCCTCTCGCTGTTGCGTCTTCAGACAATGTCCGCATTCCGCTCTACAGGGTCTTCTGGATAGGGCATCGGCATTATTGTGCAAACGGCCGGCACGGTGTTCCGCCTTGAAGTCGTATTGCTGTAATTTCTCCATCTATCTGGCCAGTTGTCCTTCCGGTGTCTTCATGTCCAGCAGCCATTTGAGTGTGGCATGATCTGTTCGGATAAAGAAATGATGACCATAGAGGTATTTGTGGAAATGGTCTACAGCCCTTATTATTGCAAGAAGTTCTTTCCTAGTGACGCAATAATTTCTTTCTGGTTTCGAGAATCCACGGCTGTGGTACTCGATTACCCTCTCTTCACCATCTTGCACCTGGGATAGGACGGTCCCCAAACCGGTGTTGCTGGCGTCGGTGTCTAAGATGAACTTGCCGGACTGTGTAGGAAAGGCTAGGATTGGGCTGGAACATAGTGCTGCCTTCATTCGCCTGAATGATGTTTCGCAATCCTGTTTCCAACGGAAGGTCTCTTTCTCAGTGGTCTGCCGATGTAGAGGCGCGGCAATGGTAGCAAATCCCTCAACAAATCGCCTGTAGTAGGAACAGAGGCCCAAGAAGCTTCGCAGTTCATGCTTGTCTCTCGGGACTGGCCAATCACGGATCGCTTCTATCTTGTCCTCATTGGGGCGGATTTCCGACTCGGAAACGACGTGGCCCAAAAACTCTACTTCTATTTGGAACAAGGAACACTTCTTCGGGTTGAGTCTCAGGTTGGCTTTATTAATTTGGAGAATATTTCGCCCAGGTTCTTCAGATGGTCGTCGAATGTCTGACCCATGACTAGAATGTCGTTGAGGTATACTAAGCACGTCCTCCATGTTAACCCGCTCAGTAAATACTCCATTAGCCTCTCAAATGTAGCGGGTACATTACATAACCCAAAGGGCATGACCGTGAACTGAAACAGCCTTTTACTGGTGAAGAAAGCTATCTTTTCTCTGTCGTTTACGTGTAGACCACCCTGCCAATATCCACTTTTTGGGTCTAGTGTGGAGAACGAACGAGAGCCTGCTAGGGTGGTCAAAGTGTCATCGATTCCGGGTAGTGGATAGCTGTCTTTCTTCGTGACGTCATTCAGCTTTCTGTAATCCACACAAAATGGGGTGGTTCCATCCTTCTTTTTAACTAGCACGTCGGGAGCAGACCATGGGCTGATGGATGGCTCAATAATTCTATTTTGTAACATGGACTCGATGTTTGCCTCGACTGCCTATTGTTGCCCCAATAGTAGTCGTCTAGGTGGTATTCTGATGGGTTGAGTCTTTCCGGTATCTATTCGATGCTGGATGATGTTGGTGCGACCGGTGGTTCCATCTTGACTGTTAAAAATTTGCCAGTGCTTTGTGATAAATTGCTTGGCTTTCTTCTGGTTCTCTGGTGTCAGGTGTGTCAAATGGTCAGCAAACTGTTGTAGGAACTCTTTACTGGGCCCTGTCTCCTTCACCGACGTCTGGTACTCTTCTTCGCAATTTATGATGGACTCTACTGGCTCGAAACAAGCTATCTCTTGACCATTTTCAATTCTGATGTCGTTGTTGGACAAATTCCGGACTCTGATTGGTATATCTCGTCTGGTTTTAGCTCTAGCCCGTCCAACTAAGTAGTCATGAGCTGAGTGTACGGGCTCCACAATTCCAACGCAGCTTCCAGCATTGCTATCTAGCTGCCCATGAATAATCTGTTCCGTTCGATCGGGAATTCTAGCTGAAGACTTTGCTATAATTTTTATGGAGGTGACTGAACTGTTGACGGGCCGTGTCAATACAAATTCCTCATTTAGGAACCGAAGAACATCATATCTCGGGTCGAACATAAATCCATGCTGGCTAATTAGGTCCAGTCCCAGTATAAAATCGTCCTCAATATTCACTATCAGGACCCTATGCCGGATCATGTTGTCCCCTATCTGTAGCACGACATCTGCCTCACCCTGTATTGAGATGGACTCGCCGGTGACTGTTCTGAGCTGGATGTTATTGGTAACTGGCCGAATTTCTGATGCTCTCAAGACCCTGGAATTGACAATGGACACAGCGGCGCCGGTATCGATGGTGATGGTAACTGCTCGCCCATTGATGTCTAGGCGGCCGCTATCTCGGCAAAATCCCCGGATGGATACTGTCCTGGGGGCTGGTGGAGGGTCAGTCAGCATTCGCCCCCTTATGCTGACCGGCTGAGGGTCCCTGGACATGTGGCTGTTCTGTTGGTTACCACTGGTGGGTGATCGTTCAGGTAGCCTCACTCGACAATCACGTTGAAAGTGCCCTGAGCGTCCACAGCGGTAACATGCCTCTCTGGTGCCAGTTCTTTGTGACCGTTCTAATATTTTGTTCAGACCAGCCAGCAGCGCTTGAAATGGTGACTCTGACTCTTCCTGGTTAAAGGAAACTGGTCGGACCCTCGGCTTGGACATGTTCATGACGGCTTCTACTTCCAAAGCCCGAAGTAGAGCTTCATTACTTTTCTTAACGCCACTTAGTCTTAGATTTCGTTGTACTACCACATCTCTGATGCCGTTTATGAAACTCTGTGTAGCAAACTGGTCTTTCGTTTCTTCTGGCAGGTCTGGGTAGGACAAGTGTACCAACCGTCTAATCCCTGCTTCGAATTCTTGGAGGCTTTCACCGGATTTTTGCGTTTTTCCACTCAGTTGGACTTGGTATACCTGGCTTAAGGATTGATTGTCGTATCGCTTATCCAGGATGGCGATAATCTTGTCGAAATTGCCATGTTCCTCGACGGGAATGCTTTGGAGGAGTTCTAGGGCCGGACCTCTTAACGAAATTACCGTTTGTAGATGGGCCAAGATGAACTGCCGTCGAATGTGGGTGGTTTACTAAAGGAACCTTTGGTACTCACGGTGTGCTGGTATTTTCCTCGCTGTAAGTCCTGTTGCATTTTTTTGATTTCAGTTTCTACCTTGTTTTGGATGGCACTGATTTTAACTTGTACTTCACTCTGTACCGTGTTTTTAATGGAACTGATTTCAAATTTCACCTGGCTCTGGATGGAATCAATGTCATCTATTTTGATTTCAAGAGTCTTCACATTACTTTTTAGGATCTTTATGTCGTCGTTTATTTCTTTTATGTCTGACTCAACTATTTGCATTCTGTCATTAACTGTTTCATTAACTTGTGCTACTATTTGCAATAATTGTTCAAATTGCAGTTGTCTTTTCTCTTCAGTTACTTTAAAATCATTTTGTCGTTTTTCTTCTAGTATTTTAAATTCATTTTGTCTGTGTTAATCTAATAATTTAAATTCATTTTGTCGTTTTATTTCAAGTTGATCTTGTTTTTCTACAAATTTCGAGAATAATCCTTCCATTAAATTTTGTTGTTTTTCTTCTATGGCATTGACAAGATTTTCTAATTCTATTTTACGTTTTTATATATATAACGTCTTTATTAGCGAAGTAGCTAACAATTACATCAACAGGTTATACATTAAAAAAAAACACAACTAAAAATTATTCTTAACATAAATACATAAACATCTCTTAAATGTATAATAATTTCCAGAATTTTTAATACTATCAGGTAAAGAATTATAAAGGATCAGACCTCCATACAGTGTTGATTTAGTCAGTTTATTACTATTACTATTTGCTACATAAAAGTCTCTTATTTGTCTAGTATTATATTGCTGTATATCGCCGACATGAATTAAGTTGTTGTATAAATATTGTGGTACCATTTTGCATTTAATTTTGTAAATAAAATCTAAATTTTTAAATATAATTCTTTGTTTTACATTCATAAAATTTAAAACGTTTAACATTAACTTAATAGGGGTATATTTGCTAAATTTTAAAATATTTCTCATACATTTATTTTGAATTTTTTGTAACATTTGTACATTATTTTGATTTAGGTTACATAGAATACTTGAACAAAATTCAATGTGGGGTGAAATGAGGCTCTTGTATAACAGAACCTTACAACTAATGTCTAAATAATTACCAATACGGTTAACAAGATACATTTTTTTGACATTTTGTTCGCAATATAGTTCGCATGTTCTATGAAATTCAAGTTTTCGTCTATAATTACTCCTAAATATTTCATTCGGTTTACTTTTTCTAATTTAGTGTTATTCAGGTTAATGGATAAATTATTTGTATCAATTTTATTCAAATTATTCTTAGAACCTACTATCATGTATTTGCATTTTTTAATGTTCACACCCAAATCATTATCACAGAGCCATTCATATATTCTCGTAAGATCTTTATTTATGGATTTGAACATTTGGTTAGGATCGGAACCAGTTAAATATAACATTGTGTCATCTGCGAATATTTCAATTTGAACATGTTGTACATATTTAACCATATCATTGATATACAATATGAATAGTAATGGACCCAAGACTGTACCTTGGGGTACACCATGTTTTACTTCATTAATTTGAGAAACACTGCTGCCATATTTTACTCTCTGCTGTCTATTTGTTAGGTACGATTTAATCCATGTAAGGACGTTACCACTTAAACCTATTTTTTCCAATTTTTTACTAAAATATTTCTGTTAATAGTTTCAAATGCTCGTTTAAAATCCAAAAATACTGCTATTACAATTTTGTTTTCATCTAAGTGTCTTAACCATGTATCACATATGTTTACTATAACTGACTCACATGAATGATTTTGTCTAAACCCAGATTGGTTGGTAATAATGATATTATTTTTCTCACAGTTATTCGTAAGTTGGTTTTTAACGATTATTTCTAAGATTTTTTCATATATTGGTACAATATTTATAGCTCTATATTATTCACAATTAACAGTATTAAAAACTTTTTATATTGGTACAATTTCTGAAGTTTTCCACGCATCTGGAAATATACCATAATCTAAAGAACATTTGATGACATCATAGAACCTATTACCAATTACAGCAAAAGTATCTTCTATGATTTCAGTAGATATTCCATCTATTCCAGCTTTACGGGGAAGACCATTAACAATTTTTTTTAATTCAGAAAAAGAAATCTCATTAAATTCTTGAAATGTCTCTTCAACAATGATATTATCTAGATAAAACTTAATATTTTTAAACTTGGGAATATCCGACACAATGTTATTAACACTATCAATAAAATACGTATTAAATTTATTCGCAATATCTAGGTCACCGTAGACTTTATTGTTTTCAAAAATAATATACTCACTAATTTTACTTTTAATGTTTGGTAAAACTTTTTGAATTTTCTTCCAAATTTCTGTTTTATTGTTATATGTGATAATGTTTTCTATATGTTTTTTCTTTTCTTTTTTTATTATGGATGTTACTTCATTTCTTGTAGATCTGAAATTGTTCCAATCCTCAGTAAGGTTAGTAAGGACAGCTCTTTTATATAATGAGTTTCGTTCCGTTATTTTATTCAAAATGTTAGAATTTATCCAGTTTTTATCCAAATGACTTTTTTTTGATACGAATGTTTTAATAGGACATATAGTACTTAGTGCCAATTTAATGTTATCTGTTAAGGTATTGGCCATTAAATTTACATCAGTTGTATTATTTTGCCAATCTTTATTTAGAAGTGAATTTTGATATTCTGAACTAATATAATTTGCCATACATCTTTTTTTAATAATTATTTTTGAGTTACCGCTAGGAGCAACATTTTGAAAATTGACAGAAATAATGAGATGATCACTAATTTTTGGACTCAAATGTACTTTATATTTTAAATTAGGATTATTTGTAATTACCAGGTCAATTATTGTGCGGCTATGTTGCGTTATTCTTGTAGGTTCTTTAATAATTTGTTTCAGTCCGGATTGATAAATAATACTTTTTAATTTATTCGAATAAAATGAATCGTTACTCTGGTCAAGGTTAAAGTCTCCAATGAAAAAAATATCACCATTAAATGAGTAATTTTCAATCAATTCTTCAAAATAACTTAAAAAATCAGAATCTTTATTTTTTGGAGGATGATATAATGTATTTATTAGATATTTATTTTTGTTAATTTTTAATTCTAAGGAGACAATCCAACATTTTTTTTTCTATACATTCGTTTATTTTTGTAATATAACTTAGTCCCTCTTTAATGTATATTAATACACCCCCTGTACGTCGGTTTTCTGTAATGCAGTTTATGAAATTATACCCTGCAATTTGTAACTCACTACTACTAACTGAACTATCAATATGTGTTCCTACTAGACAAACAATTAGTGGAGACCAATCTTTATTTAATATGTCAAGTTCTGTTTTGTTATTTAAATATCCTTGACAGTTTAAATATACTATATTTTTGCTAACTATTTGCTATGAGCATGATTTAGTTTTTTCAGACACCCTTTCTATTATTCTCTTATAACATTGACATTCTTTATCTGTTGCTTTATGTTTAGTATCTAATCTTATATTGAATTTTTGTGTGGTATTTAAGCAATTTATACAATTAACTACATCTGACTTACATTCAGAGGTTTTATGTTTTCCTGAGCATTTTGAACACGTTACATCATTTTTAAAATCCGAAACAAAGTGATTAAATCGATAACATCCTATGCACTGTATTATATTAAAGTGTTTATATATTTTACAAATTCTCCAGCCAAAATTTAGCTTTCCTTGTTTTATTATATAATCATAAACTTCCATGTTCTTAAGTTCCACCACTACACTACCACAATTTCTTCTATTTTTATTTATATATTTTCTAATTACCATTAAATTTTCCTCTGCTATACTATCGATATCTTGTGACGAGTTTTGTTTCACCATTTTTTTTACTATTTCTTCGTTTGTTTCATCTATTTCTTTCGCTTCTACCCCAGTTATCATAACTTGGGGGTTTCTGTACTTTGGTTCTTCCACTTTGTATTTGTCACCCAACTCTTGCTTAACTTTGTCCGCTATAATGCCTTTAGAATCTGCATTTGCACAACTCATTATAATACCTCCCTCCTTTATGTTTTTTATATTTTCGACTCCTACTGCCAATGTACCCGGATCAATTTTATTCTTAATGTCATTTACTGTTATACTACTGTCCTGATCTCTTGTTGGTCTTATCATTAGAATTTCTTTTTTCTTGCTTAACACATCTGCATATGATTGTTGTTTGTCTACTTCATTTTTGGTGTTCTGAAACTTCGTAATTATTGCGCTATGCTGTTTAATTAATTCTCCTTGTTGCCGAATTGTATCGATGCACTCAGATAATTGGTCTTTCATACCCATCAACACTTGAACAAAGTTATTGTTCTCACAGTTTTCACATGTATATTTAACACATTTATTGTTCACAATGACTCTATTTTCCTCTTCATTTATATTGCCGCATTTTAAATGGTATTTCCCATTACACATAACACAGACAACTTTCGGATTATTCCTTTTTATTTCGAGTTTGCATTGTTTACAGTTTAGACCCGTCATCTTGCATTACCAGGCCTGTACTTTTTTCACTATAATAGTTTGTAAAACAGATGTTGCGATCTGTTTTACTTTAGGTCCTGAACACAGATGTTTTATTGGTACAATTATACTTCTACCCCGAATTTACGATATTCCGAAATACCGGGACCGAAATTTTTGTTGTTACCTCTTCGAAGATTCGACACTAATCATCAATAGATATTACTAACCTTTGTTGAATTTCTTCTGGATGTTGTTTCTCCTTCTTGTCATGTTTTTCTATAATCTGTGCAATTTTTTCGTCTAGTCCTTCCGTAATCTGCTTGACTTTTTTTGGTAGTTTCTTCCATCTTTTCCATGCTACGAGTTTCCGTAAATCAAATTACGATTTTAACTGCACTTAATCCTTCACTTCTGGTCACCAAATTGCAATATAGTCAATGGGTTCAATTTTAAAATTATAAAACTAGTATTCACTTTCACTTTTCTTGAACTTTATTTACATCAAATTATACAGAACAGCTGATTGATTCACAATAACATTACGAATATGCTAGTTGTCGTGGTATAACTCACTGCTGCGAGAATGGGTCCTCCTTTTAAAATCAGCGTCTAATTCTCTAGTATAATCCAGTGTCAATTTTACATATGTCGAGTTATGATCGAGATAAGTTTTTCTCCCGTCCTAACCTTCTAGATATTTTTTATTTATATCCCAGCGATAGTTGTCGTACTGAAATGAAACAGGGTCGGCTTTGATAAATTTCGTAACAATATTTATACTACAAATCCCAATTTAATATTCTGTCTTGATCACATTCCTATGTTAGCCTAAAAACTTGCAATTACATAATTTGTTCCTCTTGAATTGACACATTACGACCTGCTAATCCACCATTTGTTGCTGGTACTATTGCAATTACATAATTTGTTCCTCTTGAATTGACACATTACGATCTGCTTAACCACCATTTGTTGCTGGTACTATTTAAAAATTGCATTTCTTTTAAAATTCTTTTCATCTATACTTTCGAATTAGTATTTATCTTCTTTCTCTATGATTTTTTTCCCACCAATTGTATTATAGTTTAAACGTTCTGTCCCTTCTTTGACAATTTTCAAGGTTTTTAAAATTCTGACATTTACTGAATCAGTTTTTCACAATTTATTCAATAAGTTCTAGTGAATAGCATTCAATTTTGTGTGACTTTAAATACCGAATGCCTAAACTTGTAAATTTACTCATTTCCCAATATGAAACATTACATTTTGAAATGAATTTACTTATACGGATATATGACATTATTGTGGTCTTAACATGGGGTTTCGTACATGTCAGTATTGAGTTTTGATTAAAATTTGACTAAAATTATCTGTGTTTGGGTTATTAACATTTCTTTTGTACGTCCTTAATATTCGACACAATAATATTTGCTTGCTTTTGCATTGACTTTGTTGTAAGTCTTTTACATTACATAAGTTATTCTTATTAAAGAAATACTATTGTTCTTTTCTCCAAAACACTTTCCTCTAAAACTACTTATAAACATTTAAATATATATAATACCATATTATTTTTCTTATATGGATTTTTTTTCTCAATTAACTCTTTATTTACTCATCAAAGTAGACCTCAAAAATTATATTATATCGTCATTCATATCACTTACATATTATTACTTTCATTTATTCATTTACAATATATATGCCATAACTTCACTTGGGTTCAATTCAGTAACTGTTAAAACTAACGCTCCACTTAATTTACCTCCTACAACCTTTCGCTTATCAACTCAAAATACTGATATTGAAACCTAACCCAGAAATCGAATGCCACCCATGATTTTCTTTAGTTTGCCATTAACGATTTGTATCGATTACTCTAGGCGCTTTAGTGTTTACAGATCGTAATAATCCGTTATTTTTTCGGACAGTCTCAGATTTTCTGTGACAGCAGCTCTTACCCCTGTTATTCTGGCACTAAAATTGCGAACGATATAATTCCAGAGACTGTATATAACCCTTCTATAGTTCTGTTTGTCCACATCTGACATCTTTTACTGGAACTGAAGCCAGCTGCATCATTAGGCCTGGCATGTCTATTTTCAGCTTTGAGCGCTCTTTTGGTTGTGAAAAATACTTGCTGACTCTAAGCCATTTCTGCAGTACTCAACCGGGCCATTCCTGAATTGTTAAGACCAAAAGCGACAGTCTCTTTGCTCCAAACACTTTTTTCTCTAGGTCTGTTTTCAATTTCGCAAATTTACAAAATACTCTTCATATGTTACTTTCTTTTCTATTGTGAATCGTTGGAGACGTTTTCTCCAAAAGTCTCGTCCACGTTATTTATCTTACGGAATTTATTACGGAACCTGGTACCTGGACAATGCAAGTTCTTCATCTAAGAATCTCAATCTGCTATGCCTTGGTTAGAATATGAACCTGTGTTGCTTAATGATATCCATTTCAAGTACAAAATATGGACCTCGATATCTAACACTAAAACTATATGCCTCGTTCTGGATAAGCTTAACCTCACGCTGCACAACCATTGTTTCACGTTTTGCAGCTGGACGTAGTAGCCAATTATCAGAATTTCGAATGTGTTCAAAACCGTGAATGTGACAATGGATGCAGAAGTATGCATAAGATCTAGCCGTTTTTACTGATTCGCTTATTGTCTAAGAGGTGATGAATGATTAGCATGAAATTGACTTCCTTTATATTTTTGCAGCAGCCCAACTCTGTAGTCCCTCTTATAACCAACAACGGAAACAATGTCCATAGTGTTAACGAATTGACCTTCCCTGGTAGTGGTCGTTGTGGGAACTCTGAAGTCACTCTACGATCTTAATGGGACCAGTGCGTTAGTACTATCTTTGGTTAGTTGGAAGTCTTTTACTGTAATGAAAATGATCTCATCCCATGGCTTGCACAGATTTAGCAGTTTTATTTCTACGAGAGAGCTCTTCATTGACGTTCCTAATGTCACTAAATTGCAAGTTTTTGTTAACAACACTGTTTCTAAAAGAACTAATGGATCCTGAGGGACAGACGGATATTCAGATATAGATAAATGTAACAACGGTCGAATTTTACCCTTTAATTCTATAACTAAGTTAAACCAGAGAAATTTGTTATTAAGGTTCATTGTCACACCTTCTATAGAAAACTGAAAATAATTTATTAAAACCTCCCTGTTGTACTACGGGTATACTTAGTAATAATTGAAGTGCCGAGCGTCCTAATATGTTCACTACTCATGTGGCACAATCATAAATCCTTATGTTACAACTTAAATAAATTTTCAACATGAGTTAAGGAAAACATTTGCTCTGGGATAATATCAGGAATAGGAAATGCTTAATGCAAAACTCGAAACGTCCTGATCTGAATCCCTCATAAGGAAAAAATTAATTATCTTGAAAAATTGTGATAGAATGCGATTAAAAGAATGCTAAATTATAGTTCAAATCAGTAATCCTCCTAAAAGAAGATACAATGTTACCAATTTTCCTATAGAAACTAATAAGAAATTAAGAATTATTGTGGATTTCAACAACCAAATTTAAGCCTATAATATCTCGGAAATATACAATATTTGTGTACAGAATATTGGGCTAAACCATCATATTTTGGAGTCTTGAACATACAGATTAGAGATAGGATAATCGGAATGAATCACTCTGATTAGGAATTATTACTGCTTTTAATTGTAAAATCGTGAAGTAAATTCTTGTATAGGGAATTTCAGAATTGTCCTTTCAATTGCAAGAATGGTTCATTAAATTTAAATGGAATTAAAAATATATCCTTCAGACAAGAAAATAAACCATAACGTAACTTTAAACTCAATCTTCTTTTCCTATTTACCACCTTATGTTCTTTCATTTTTCCACCCTAGCCAATATTTCATATAGCCGACGAAAATGAATAACGGGCTCAGATGCTACCCTTTTTTAGAAATAAGCACCAGTTTTGGTTTTATTGAAAAGCTATAAAAATGATTTACAGCATTTGCAAAGACCCGATTGGGTGAAAAGAAATTTTGAAAGCTAACCTTATTATTGGTAAAGAATTCAGTAAGTTAAAGAAGTATCCAAACTATCCCACTTTTGCAATATAAAGTAACTACCATCAAATAATGATATATACTAATATTCTGTATATTTTAATTCTATTTTTCAATAAAGCTTTAAGTCCCAAAGACAATGTCATCTATCTTCTATACTATTATCAAATCGTAGTTGTCTCTTTGTTTGTTTGTTCGGGTATCACGTAAGAAGTACCCAACCGATGTTGCTGAATCTTTTTTGTTGTTTCAAAGCCTATAGTTTGACTTAAAACCTGGAGATAAATATATATCTCCCTAGATTGACAGAAACGGTAGATATAGCGAAAAAACTTCTACAATGTTTGGTAACACACAGTTACTCTATTGGCTCTTTTATTCAAAATTCGGAATATAGCAATGTAACTAACATGATTCGATTTTTAAAAAAATCACCTGATATATCAAGCGTAATCTTGCAGGGTGTTCCATATATAAGATAGGTGTAACATAGAGAGATTACCGGTGTAGAACTAGATGGGTTTAAAAAATCTTTAAAAAAACGTATATTTGAGTGACCCATAAGCAACTGCATATATACAATCTGGTATAAAAAGTTAGTGTAATTAATTATACGGAGTGGTTCAAAAAAGTTATATTGGGTTGGCCATAAATAGTTGCATATTTCAGGTGATTTAAAAACAGGTGGACTAGAATTACATTTATACAGGATGGATAACAATATTTTATACTTGGTTTATAAGTAGTTGCATATGCGATGTGGTTGAAATAAGGGTAGAATAGAATTCTATTTGTACAGGGTGGACAAAAAAAGCTTATAAAAAAGGTGTTATGTAAACAGTTACGATATTTGAATTCTTGAATGTTCTTGAGTTACTATAATTATGAAATGGCTTGAACAAAATGTTAGAATTGTTAGAAGCAGTTGTTTATACGGGGTGGTTGAAATATAATATATGTATATATATATATATATATATATTCAACAATATTGTATGGAATGTTGAATTCAGGGGGAAAGGAATAAGTTATACGGCGTGGTTCAGAAATGTTATATGGGGAGGGGCATAAATAGATGCATATAGCAGGCGGTTGAAAAATGGGTGGAGTAGAATTATAATTTTATAATAAGCTGGGAAACAATGGTAGAAAAATTTTGTTGTGTAGGGTAGAAAATGAGCAGTTGCATATATGGACTACCAGAAATATAGGGCGAAGTCAACTTATAGTTTATAAACAAGCTTAGAAAAAGGTGTAAATAAAGAGTGGTTTAAATGAAACGTGGTGAAAAATTAGTCTTTATACTGTGGTTCAAAGTATATGAAGAAAAATTGTGAAATACCGTTGCTCATAATCAGTTGCACAGATGGAATAGGGTGAAGTTGAGTTTATGTTAAATATTTAAAAAATGTTTTATTGCGTGAACAATAAGGGGCAACATATACGGGGTGGTTGTAATACAGGTTAAAGTAGATATATACTTACAAGGTAATACAAAACAAATTTTTTAAATAGGGTGCCCCATAAGCAGTTGCAGTTTTGGTGAAATATATTGGAAATTAATGGAGAATTATAGTTAAACAGGGTGGTACAAAAAAATTTCTACTGTGTGGCTGATAAGTAGTTGCATATACTAGGTGGTTCAAATAGAGGGAGGAGTAGAATAATAATTAAACTGGGTGGATAAAAAATGTTCGAAAATTTTTGTAGAATCATCAGCTATGACATATATGTAATATCTGAAACATGTGGCGAAGTAAAATTATAGTTATACAGTGTGTGAAAACAATGTTAGAAAATGTTGCAAATGGATGGTTGAAGTATGAGGTTGAGATAAATTATACTTTCTAGGAAGGTTCAAAAAATATCTGAAAAATGGCTTATAGTCCATAATCAGCACAGATAAGATAATTAAAATATAGACTAGAACAGAGTTATTGTTAAATGTTTAAAAATTGTTATATTTGGTGGCCTCTATGCAGATGCATATACAAGTTGGTCGAAATATATTGTGGAGTAAAATTATAATTATAGAGTATGGTTCAAAAACTGGTTATTGTTAGTTGACAAACTGACAGCAGTATATACACGTTCGTTTAAATATAGATGGAAGTAGAGTCATAGTTATCCAAGGAGATTAAAAAAAAGTTGAATAAAATTGTTATCTATACTACTACTACTACTACTACTAAGTAGTTGCAGTTTGGGTGAAATAGATTGGGGATAGGTGGATTTATTCTCATACAGAGTGGTAAAAAAAATTTTATTGGGTGGCCCATAACTATAGGTGGATGAAATAGAGGCCGGAGTACGATTGAAGCCTTACAGGGTGGATCAAAAAGTTTTGTTATATGGGGTATACCATGAACAGTTGTATCCTACATCCTGAAATACAGGTCGCAGAAAATTATAGTTACACAATGTGTTTAACAGAATTTTATAAAAAGTTGCATATAGAGGGTGGCTGAAATATAGTGTGGAGAGAAATTATAATTTACAAGATGGCTCAAAAATAATCAGAAATAATTGTTATATAGCATAGACCATAAGCAGTTACATATAGGGTGGAGTAGAGTTACAGTTAGGTGTTAAAAAAAGGCCATATTAAATGTCAAATAAACAGCTGCGTGTAGGGTGAAGTACAGTTACGGTTATACAATGTAGTTCAAAAAAATGTTGAATAAAATTGTTATATATGGAATTCCTATAAGCACTTGCAGTTTGGGGGAAATATGTTCGGGAATGGTGGATTTATATTCAAAAAAGTTAGAAAAAAATGTTATATAGGATAGCCAAAATGTTTCATAAGCTATTTATTTTTGCAAAAATTTGCATATTCCATACATGGGTGAAACCGGGGGTAACGGCTAGTAATTACATATAGTAGTAACAACGATACTCAAGAGCTATTGCAAACTACTAACAATACGGAAAATCTGCAGAGAAAAATAAATCAGAATTGATAAGAAAACAGACGTAACTATCATTGGTCATTGTCTTTGATGTTATTAAACGCAAAGTTAATAACAGATATTGAGAGCAGGAATCACCATACTTTACGCAACGTCTGTTTTTAAAAATTTTGAAATTTCAATAGCAACTAATACAAAAAAAATTGCATATAAAATTTGAAATAATTTTTCTTACATTTTGTGTTCAGTTAAGTTTGATTTTTGTGTTAAAAAAAATGAACCTAATGAACAAACCCAATACGAGTTTGTTAGTTATGAACTTGCCACTTTTTAATCGTAGGATTAGCAACGAATGTTTTTGGGTTACCTCCAAGGTTCATCTGTCTAATTGTAAACGAATTTTGATTCGGAGAATAAATAAGTTTTTTTTTATGTCACATTGCATAAAGATGAAAAAACAAATTGTTTATGGTATAGATAGTTCGCGATTCGGATTCAGAATCTAAATATGAGTTTTTATGTTCCTACAGATAAAGAATGGAATTGACAACTGAACTTTAGTGTCACTGAAGAGACAATTAAAAATGTCATTCAAAAAGCAGTTGCAAACATAAGGAATCCAAGAGCGACTCTAACATTCATAGATAGTATAATCGAAATAGAAATAGCGTTTTACAAAAGCAATAGTTCTGGAGGAAAATATCTTGAATTGCCCTACAACAATTTAAGATTTAAGGTCTCCTCATCCTGTTACATTTCTGAATATAATTGACTGACGACTCTTTAGACATGTTGTTTTTGCATTCTCATTACCTCATTCAGCTAACATTAAACAAGTGTCATTCCTAACAGATATAATGGCTTCAAAATGAAATTGTTATTCGAATTTATGTTTTCATATGGTTAGGAGAGCCACAAACATTTAGTCACTAACTTTGATTTTGTTTAACATTAAGATAGCTGACATAAAGAAATACAAATTTTTTAATAGAGCTTATTGAAGTAGTACTTTTTTCAATTAAGCAAATTATAAATTAATAATTTGGTCAAGTGCGAGTTGGACTCGCATACTTAGGGTTCCGTGTGGGTTGGACAATATTTCTGATTGGTGGTGGACTGATTTGTACTGCAAAATCTGTATTTGTATTCATATATATCCAGGATATATAAAAATGTATAAAATAAATATAAAATTTATTCTCATGAAAAAGATGATTATTTGGTTAAAATTGAATCTTGAAACCCAATATTCCAAAATTTCTGGGGGGGTTGAACCTCCAGGGACCCCCTCCGATGACTACGGCCTTGAAGCAGGGAATGAGTGCATTTTCTTATATTTACCCTTATATCTTTTAAAGGAAGCGTTTTAAATTTATAAAAAATATACACTTTCATTTTCCCCACATAGACTTTTTATTTTATCTGCTTCAGGATTCGCTTGATTTTTATCAGAATACTTATGTATTTAATTTTCTAATTTTGCCCCCAAAAATTAACATTAGAGTTTCATTTTACTAATAAACTTTCAGAGAAATCTTTTATACTCTACTGTTTAAGTTTTGAGGCTGTGTGGATTGGAATATAAAGGGCAAAATAGGTCAAGTTTTAAATTATAAATTATTAAATCTGTTATTCAAATTATTAACAAATACAAAATAAAATAAAACATGTTTTTCAAAATTTAAATAGTGTAGTTTCTTAAGTGGGAATTAAGTCGAAGTTTAATATTTTTGTTAATATCTTTTCAACAAATGATTTAAAAATATGATATATTTGTAAATCACATAATGAGCCTTTTATCCGACATATTACATGATGCTTTTGAAAATTGAATTTTTATTTTCCATTTAATTGTATAATTTGTACCTAAAATTACTATGGGGGTTTTCTAATAATTTATTTTCCGTTTAATTCTATTATTTGGGGCCAAATAATAGAATTAGGGATTTTTTCATATTTTTCAAATAAACGAAATAATTGAGGTGTTATAGTTTGGGGAATAACGGGGGGAATGGGTAATTTTTTTAAAATATGTTTTTGATATATTTGAAAATATTCACTTAAAAAATAAATAAAAAAATATATTTGTATTGGTCATAATGAGCCCTGTGATTTGATATATTACATGACCCGTTAGATAGAGATACCGGGGAAGGGGGGATAATTAATGGGTAATTTTTTTAAATATTTTTGTTAATATCTTTTAATTAATTTATTTTAAAAATATGAAAAAAACATATTTGTTTTCGTCGCAATGAGCCGTTTCATTTGATTATATATCAAATGATGGGTTAGAAACAATTTTAATTTTATATTTTCCATTTAATTCTGTAATTTGTCCAAAATTAAAAGTAGAGGTTTCCCCTTATTTTTCCAGTAAACTTCAGGTCAGAACCTATACCTCTAATTTTTTTCAAAACTTTACGTTTTATAGTTTCGGATATAGGGGGGGGAATGGGTAAATTTTGGTATATTTTCGTTAATATTTTTACATAATTTTTTTTGAAAAAAATATATTTGTGTTCCTCAGAATGAGACCTTACATTTAATATATTACATGATGCGTTTGAAATTTTTTTTATTTTTAAATTTTTATTTAATTCTATAATTTACCCCCCAAAATTAATATTAATCGTTTCTCCTTATTATTCCTTGAAAGTTTGGGCAACGTGCTATATTTCCTATTTTTTTCAAAATTTTAGGCACAGTAGTTTCGGAGATCAGGGGGGAACGGTCGATTTTTTTAGTTTTTCCCCCCCAGAAGTACTCCTAAAATCCAAATTTTGTCTTTTACGATATGTACTCCTGATCGGGTCACAAAACTAGACATTGATACCAAATTTCAACCTCTTCCGTCCAGTAGTTTAGGAGATAATTGCTGTGATGTGACAGAGGCAGAAATCCTGAGTGATATTATAAGGGTATCCGTATATTGTATATACGGAACCCTAAAAATGTATCCAAATCACACATAATGTTTCAAACTGAATTTTTGAAAATTGAAAAACGGTGTAGGTACTTAGGTCGGTACTCATCAACTTTTCTTTTGAGAATAGTGTACTGCAGTAACTTTGATTTTGGTTTTATCAGGGCTTCTAGACTTTAATAGTAATATAAAATTCATTTAATGCATACTTAGGTCGGTACTCTTCAACTTTTCTTTTGAGAATAGTGTACTAAAGTAACTTAGATTTTGGTTTTATCAGGGCTTCTAGACTTTAATAGTAATATAAAATTAATTTAACGCCGCCTAAAAAAATTATGTAACCTTCTAAATTAACAGTCCGATAAAAGCATTGCGTAAACAAAATAAAAAGGGCTTTATATAACAACTATCAACAAAACTACTCCCGAAATTTCGATTACTTCAAAAACATTGACATGATTCCAAATTGGAATACCAAGTAGAGTACCATCCGAAAAGACTGGAAAATTCTTCTGAGGATAGGATTGTATATGTAATAGCGACTACTTTATGCGAGGCAGTTAGGGTTGAAGACAGTGTGGCACATCAACTGATATTATTCATTGTGTTTGTAAATAAGTTTATTTGGTTAAAAATAAAGATGTTGAATGTCAATGTGAATATTTCTGAATTTTGGACGCACAGCATCTATTGTAATATTTATATGAAAAATATTTTTATTTCGATTACAAAATGTTTTTATCTAAAAAAGACCCTTATTTATTCCTTTGATATTCTCTAACTAACCCTAGCCATTCATAAAAATCGATTCTTAATTAGCAACTTAACAGTATACCTACAACTTTTTCTAGCCAGAGAATTTCCAGAATATCGAAAATGTGGTCAGTACCATACATAGAGGTTTGGAACGACCGGGTTGCGACACCTCTATGATACTTACATCTATCGCGGGTGACGCCTTTCCCACTAATTTTAAATTAACCAAATAGTTAAAATGAATTGATTTATATAACAAAAGATTAACATGCTCTTGTATTTCAATGGTTGACAGACTCCCTTTCAAGTTTATTTCTGCTTGAATAAATTTAAAAACATTTACTAAAATTCAACTGAGGATTCTTTATGGTTTTTTCGTGACTATAAACTTGTAAAGTGTCATTATCCTATCGATCTAACACCACCTTGTCTCGCAGCACGTAAATGGTGAAATTTTTGAATTGGACTTACGATGACATTTTGATTGATTAGAGAGCCAAAAATAAATCAACAGTCTTTAAAGTTCTCTTATTTTCTTAGAAATATTGATTTTGTGGTTGTTTAATATTTTGTTGATCGAGCACAATTTAGTATGAGTTCAATGATTCACAATTCTTGTAGGTAAACACCCTTAAAAAGTTTGCATCATTTATTTAAAAATATTAATCCTAAATATGTTTTACATGGCCCCAATCTTCTTCCTCAAATGTTCCTGTTATTCATTTATATGGTTATGGAATTTTTATTTGTGAGGTGTGATGATAAATTGATCAATTAAAACTTTCACATCAAAATTTTATACATTTCCTTTATAAAATTCCACCCAACTCTCCTTCTACTGCTTCCTTCGGCTCTTTTTTCTGTAAAGCAATTATAAATTAAAATTGACTGTTGTCAATTAATAAAACACCAATATACCAATATACTTATGTATTATAAATGACTCTTTTTTATTTGAAACAAACATATAAAACTTAAAAACCCGCTTCGAAAATGAATATTTCCCAATAAATAAATAACAATGTAACTTCTATATTAACTGTTTTGAACGCCAATTGATATATTTAAACTGCAAATTGTATTACCTTCATCTGTACTGATACCTCAATCTTCTGCTTCCTTTCAACTCTCGCTCCAATACCTGCTAGCTTCTGGTCCCTTTGTATTTGTCTGCACCCTACTTTGTCAGCTTTCTTTCTGTATTTGCTATCAACTCGAATCGATACTGCTCTACCTCTGCTGCTTGGTTTAACTATTTTCTGTTTACTTTTTGTTTTTGAATTAATGCACTACCATTACTTTTGTGCACACCAACTTCTTCAATTCTTAAAGTTATGACTGCTTTTGGATTAACTTTGCAATCCCAAATTGAAAATTTTGAAATTTTGAAAAATTTTGGCTTGACAACTTACATTTCACTTAATAACCACAAGGTTTACTGTGGCACTGCTAAATTTTTTCGTAAAATCTGCAATGTTCTTATTTACTGTTTCCTGTTCATCTGGCCATCAGCAATTCGAACAATAACATGCTTCAAAATTTTATAAAATTGTTCTTAGTTGACAACCACCAATACGATCATGCGATTACGCTTTTTACATTTTAGAACCACCATAACAAATTTTCTATTGCATATCAATATTGGTATTTTTATATTACACTGAACTTTATTAATTTAAACTACTACATGTGTTTATGAATTTTGATTTGCTATATACGTTTATTTCCATATATATATATATATATGTCTAGTCGTAGACTTTCACGGATGGAACAATGTGAAGAAATATTTATACGGGAATACCGTTAGTTACATTGATTCATCTTTGAATCCTGCAGACGTTTCGCCGAGGTCTCACTTGGCATTCTCAATGAGTAGTGAACTGAGGGGTGATCTGCCTGAGCTGTTTATTTTATATGTCTCCGTCGGAGGTCGTATCGCGCTTGATTGGTCGGTGTTGACTCCGCCCCCTTCGCTGCTGTGTCGGGTGTTTTGCTTGTTGACGGGTTTGTATTTTGCGTAGCTAGTTGACCACACCGTACATAGAAAGCCGACACACACGAACAGATATTTAAACTACAAATCTCATCACCACCCATCTCAAATATAGGGAGTTGCCAACACGCTAATTTCCAGATCCATACGACTGACAGACGACAATAACAAAACACACGAATTAAAACAGATAACTACCGCTATACGACAAAACGGATACACAAACCACACTACCACAAAAGCAATAGCACAACAAGACCATGAGCCAAAACCAAAAGATGACCTCACCGAAAAACCAAAAGTAGTCTTACCATACATCAAAGGGACAACGGACAGAATTGGCCGAATTCTTCGAAGGCATGACATAGCGACAGCATACAAACCGCACCAGACTATAGGCACCAGTTTAGGAAATCCCAAACCAAAAGTAAAACTTGAAAACCAAGGGATATATAGTATAACTTGCGGAACGTGCGATAAGATATACGTCGAACAAACGAACAGGAGAATTTCAGCCCGTTAAGAGGAACACAAATTAGCTGTCAAAAATAAACAAACGACATCGGCCCTGTTCCAACACAAGCAACAATCGGGCCATAAAATCAATTTCAATAGTTGTAAACAGATCTCACAAACTCCTCACTACAAAACTAGACTAATACGAGAAGCTATTGAAATTGAGAAAACTGGACAACTAAACGACGCCCTGCACCTCTCTAACACATGGAAGACAATTATATCAAAACATCAAAATAAAACACAATTAGCTACGCAAAATACAAACCCGTCAACAAGCAAAATACCCGACACGACAGCGACGGGGGCGGAGTCAACACCGAGCAATCAGGGGCGATACGACCTCCGACGGAGACATATAAATTAAACAGCTCAGGCAGATCACCTCTCAGTTCACTGTAACTACGCTTTGAGAATGCCAATTGAGACCTGCAACGTCTGCAGGATTAAAGACGAATCAATGTAACGAACGGATGTATTCCCGGATAAATATTTCTTTATATATATATATATATATATATATATATATATATACATTTGTTTTTCAGTTTTAGTGGGAACTAAATGTGTTAAGTGGTTTCCGGGAATTCATCCGCGTAATTGATAACTGATCCCTGCCGGGTCGATGGTAAAATGACGACGTTTCGGCAGACAGAGTCACATCTGCCCTCTTCAGGTCGGTTCGCATAATTCTCGAATGCTTATTCGAGTAACTAGAAGCGAAAGCAGAAGGCTGAACCTAAGTAATGAAGAATCGTATACATGGCGCTCTTTGGACCAGTTTGTTCTTTACACTCCGAGATAGTCCTTCACTTCACAAATTTATCTAAATTATAATCGAGGTGAACATTATTTTAATTGTTCATTTTCTTTCTGAAAAATAAGGATGAATAATTTAAAAACTGATTTATTTATGATTCATCAAATTGAAAAAAAAACAAACAATTAAAAAACTACACATAATTTATGGTCACCTCACTGACCTACATAATATAAATAAAATTGCTTATGCTATGACATAATATTGTGATGATGGAGTATTCGCTTATTTTCAGCCACGTAATTTAATATTGTTTAATCATCTTTGTGCATATTGTTTTGTTATTCAAAAGTTATTCTGATATGAACATTCAACTAGATAAGACGTATTTTTGTATTCTTAATTATATTCAAATATTTTAACTTTGAAAGTAGAAAGACTTTGTTCTTAGTAGAAAATAAAAGTTTCTTAAAAACTAAATATTTGTACCAACAAATATAAGTGGCGCAGTCCTTCAGATTTCGTTTTTGGGGCACGAAAACGAAAATTTCGGCGAATTCATAGAGAATCCCGCAGCTCCAACCACGAAGAAACCACGCAACCAGGGCAGGTCAGAAGCTGAGTACAGAATCCATTGTGGACAACTACTTTGCAGATCCAGGCCAGACAAACAAGGCGTAGATGTTTTGGTAAGTTTTTCAAAAGTTTATGTCAGAATCCTCACCTATTTCATCCATACGGGAAAATAATAGTGAGTTTAGTGAATTAGATAAAGATATTTCACAATATTTCAATAAATTTTGTCGTATTTCTAATAAAGAGAATAAAATAAAAATGTCAGTACCAGTATTAGACATAAAAAATTTGTCAATAATACTATCATTCGATGGTAATCCAAATAAATTACATAGATTTATAAGTGCTTCGGAATCCATTTTAACTCATTACTATGATAGGCAGGACACTGCTAGTTTTCAAAATACATTGTTGTTAAATGGTATCCTAAATAAATTAGAAGGAAGAGCTGAAGAAGTTGTGGGCATTACAGGTGCCACAAGTTGGGTAGACATTAAGAACACTCTGATAACCAATTTTGGGGATCAGCGTGACGAAAATTGTTTAAACCTAGATTTAGTAAACATGAAACAAAAAAATAGTGAAACTCCAAATCAATTCCATGAACGAATAATTCATTTATTAAACACCATATGTAACTATATTGATTCACATAGTCCAAACGATCATGAAAAATTATTCAAAAGGGACTTCTTTACTAAACAAGCCCTTAAATCATTTTTATCAGGGTTACGTGAACCCTTAGGCCCTATTATCAGAGCCATGAGACCCACTACCATTGCACAGGCTATGCAATTTATCTCTAAAGAGAACAATATAAAATACTACCAACATTCAAACATAGTCGTACCAAAACCTCAAAATAGGTTCCCTCAAATCCAAAACAACCCTAATTATAATTTTCCAAGATTTCAGCCGATCCAGGCAAGGCCATTGATGCCTACTCCCCAAAATCAAGTAACACCATTTTTCAATCAACCTCCACAAGTGTCGAATCAATTTCCAACAGGACCAGTTCATATTAGACCACACCCGAATCCACCAAAACAAAAATTCTTTACAAACACCCAAGTTTTTGGAAAACCACAAAATGTGTGGAAACCAAAAAAGTTTAATGCACCCTTGCAAAGACCGACACCAAGGAGCGTATGTGCTAGTACGTATAACACAAGAAACATACAACCGCGACCTCAATTCAATAATAACCGCGATCACTTCGCTAACCGTGGTAATAACAGACCCGATATTATCATAGAGGAAGTTTTTAACACAGAATTTGAAGAAAATACAGTAAATGAAATACCAGACACGACTCAAAATGAAAATAACTATGATTTTGACGATTATCTAGAAGATGATCAAAATTTTCACGATGTCTCGACTCAAGACGAAACAACTTAATCGAATTTCACTCATCAACGGACAAGAAAGAATTGCCGTATATAAAAATTGCCAACCCACCATTAAAATTACTAATTGACACAGGATCAACTAAATCCTTTATCTCCCCAGAAATTGCTTCAAAATATTATCCTAATAAAATATCACATGATCCTTTCGTTGTTTCAACAGTTTTTCAATCGTCAACTCACGATTACTCTGCTGAAATTCCAATTTTCCGCGAATTTAATACAAAAAATAACTTGAAATTCTATCTGTTCAAATTTCATAATATATTTGATGGTCTTATCGGACTAGACAATCTTAAATTATTAAATGCTCAATTAGATTTTTCAAATGCTAAACTTTTTACCCCTAATTGTGCAATTCCAATTTTTTACCAACAGTTAAATCAAAAATTACTTTTCAAATTAACTCTTCACCCACACAGTCGGTTAATCACGAAAATTCCAGTCGACAAACAAAATGGAGACATTATCATCCCTCACCAGACAATTCAAAATTGTGAAATTCCTGAAACACTTTCAAAATCTGAAAATGGAATGGCTTTAGTTGAAATTCTCAACAAAACTGAAAAAGACGTAACTTTCACCCTTACGGAACCAATTCGAACCATTACTTTTACAGAATAATTATGAAATCTATAATATTGACTTTGACTCAAATCCAAAAAATGTTCAAAAACCCAATGTAGACAAACTAATACGAACTTCTCACATGAATGAAGAAGAAAAACGTGAAATACTCAAAATATGTCGAAAATACTCTGACATATTTTACACAGAGAACCAACCTTTAACTTTCACCAACCAAATTAAACACTCAATAAAAACTAAAGACGAAATCCCGATATATACTAAATCCTATCGGTATCCTTTTATTCATAAACAGGAAGTGCAAAAAAAAGTAAAATCAATGCTAGATCAAGGAATAATAAGACATAGTGATTCACCATGGTCCTCACCGAATTGGATTGTTCCAAAAAAGCAGATGCATCAGGGAAAAAGAAATGGCGCATAGTGGTTGATTTCAGAAAATTGAATGAAAAAACCATCGATGACCGATACCCGCTACCGAATATCACTGATGTTTTAGATAAACTAGGACGTTGTAATTACTTCACAACACTAGATTTGGCGAGTGGATTTCACCAGATAGAAATGGATCCACAGGACATCCCAAAAACTGCGTTTAACGTTGAAAACGGACATTATGAATACATCAGAATGCCCTTTGGACTCAAAAATGCTGCGGCAACATTTCAGAGAGTAATGGATAACGTGCTAAGAGGAATCCAAAATGAATTTTGTTTATGTTATCTAGATGATATAATAATCATGTCAGCCTCATTACAAGAACACTTAGTTCATCTAACAAAAATTTTTCAGAGACTTCGCGAGACAAAATTTAAAATTCAGTTAGACAAATCAGAATTCTTAAAAAAGGAAGTGGCATACTTAGGCCATGTTGTCACTCCGGACGGTGTAAAGCCAAATCCCGAAAAAATTAACGCAATAAAAAAGTACCCTATCCCAAAAACCACTAAAGAAATAAAAGCATTCTTAGGTTTGCTAGGCTATTATAGGAAGTTTATAAAAGACTTTGCAAAATTGACAAAACCATTAACTTCATGTCTAAAGAAAAATGCAAAAATTATCCATAATTCCGAATTCGTAAATTGTTTTGAAAACTGTAAACAAATATTATCAAATGAACCAATATTACAGTATCCCGATTTTTCGAAACCCTTTAATTTAACGACAGATGCAAGTAATGTTAGCATCGCAGGAATCTTATCACAAGGTCCAGTAGGAAGTGATAAACCAATAGCTTATATTTCCAGAACCCTAAACGAATCAGAACAAAATTATAGTACAATCGAAAAAGAATTATTGGCAATAGTATGGTCAGTTACCAAGCTGAGATGTTACCTTTACGGAAGAAAGTTCACAGTTTTTGGGATCACATGCCTTTAAAATGGCTTATGTCATTAAAAAACCCAAATTCCAGACTCATACGTTGGCGTCTAAAATTAGAAGAATTCGATTATGAGATACAATACAAAAAAGGTAAAAACAACACAAATGCCGACGCGCTCTCACGCGTAGAAATTCACGCTAAGGAAACAACACCCCTAGAAAAATATAATGAAAACTTTAACAAGCAATTAGAAAAATCAAGAGCGAAAAGACAAGCAGAAGATTTGGACAACGAATCATTAATAGGCAATGTAACCGAATTTCAAGAAAACTTAGAAGAAGAAGAAGAAGGAAATCCTGAAGAATCAGATTCCAATTCGAGCGTTCAATTAATAATTTCCGGCTCTGAAGAAACCTTATCAGCTGAAGAAAAAGTAGATGAAGATAATGGAACAGTTCATACGAGTATTGAAAACCCCATTCAAGAAATGCCAATAAAAGAAAGATAAGATAAGTAATGCTTACAAATTAATTAAATCAAACATAATACTTCAAGACATAGATGATGAAATTCAACAACAAGAATTAATAAAAAGAAATCACGAAAGTACAGCAAATCACCGAGGAATTTTGGAAACTGAAACAAGAATCAAGAGAGCTTATTATTGGCCCAAATTAAAACAAGTTGTAACAAGATATATTAATGTTTGCGAAATTTGCCAAACTAATAGATATGATAGAAATCCACCTAATCAAAAATTAATGATAACTCCAACACCCTCAAAACCCTTTGAGATAATACATGCCGATACATTCCAAGTACAATCTCAAAAATTCTTGACTATAATCGACACCTTTTCAAAATACGCACAAGCTTATCCTTTAACTAATCCCTCAGGACTAGAAATTGTAAAATCTTTTGTAATATTTATGTCACACCATGGTTTACCCCATATTATAATTACAGATCAAGGAACTGAATTTAAAAATACAGTTGTTCAAGAATTTTTCAAAACCCATAAAGTGAAAATGCACTTTACCACAGTAAACAACCCCCAATCAAATGGAGCTATAGAAAGGCTACATTCAACCCTCATCGAACAACTAAATATTATCAAAGCCCAAAATAACAACAAACTTGACATTTTAAATCATATGCCTCAAGCAATTCTAGCTTATAATAATACAATTCATTCCGTAACGAAACAAAAACCCATTGACATAATAAATGGACATCTTGATACTAAAGACCCTTTTGACTTAGATCTTAATCATCAATTAATGTCTAACTACATTCAAGAACACAGAGACTTAACAAAAGAAATCTATAGACAATTAAACGAGAAATTAATATCAAGTAAAGAAAAAACAATTACTTATCATAACAAAAACAGACAAGAACCCTTAACTTATCCACGTGACACAGATGTTTATAAAAAACTGACAACCACCAGTAGAAGCAAAGTAAATCCCAAATTTTCAAAAGAAAAAGTTCTAGAAAATGAACAAATAAAAAGTCCGAACTAAAAGTAAAGTCCTCCATAAACAAAATTTGAAGAGACCAAAAAGTAACACTGATACTCTTTTACAGGACACTCCAGACCCTCCTGACCCTCCTGATCCTAGTTCCACAAGAACTGATCACTCAGAAAATAACGATTAATGATTTAAAAAATAATCCTGGCATAATACCACACAAACTAGGTCATGCCAAAGTTAATGCTCAAACGCACACGTTCATACACTACGATCAAGCAATCCTTGATTTGGAAAACAATCAACAAGAAATTGTTCAAACATTAAATAGGCAAGTATCCTTGACAACTGAAATAATAAATAATTTTAATAAAACTATTACCCTCATAAAAAATAATCAACAAGTAATTTTGGAAGGTCTTAATAAAATACGATGGGAGTTCAATAAATTTATATTTGAATTAAATGATTATTTGGAAACAAGAAATGTTATAGATCAATTAAATCTATCTTTAAATATAATTTTGCAAATCTTATCAGATATTGAAAATGCAATTGCTTTTGCCAGACTTGGAACCTTTCACAACAGTATTTTGAAAATTAACGAGTTCGAATCAATGATACAATCAATAATTAAATATTATGGTATTGATAGTTTAATTTTTGACTCAACAGAAGAAAATTTATATAAATATTATGACTTGCTAAAAATAGAAGCATATTATTCGGGAACAAGAATAAATTTTGTTATTCATTTTCCAATTGTTTTCCCCGAAACTTACACCTACTACCACCTATACTCGGTTCCAACCCAAAACTCCACGATAATCATTCCCAGAAACACCTTTCTGATCATGAATGAAGATTACTTCCAATACACATCCTTACCTTGTGTAAAACTACACCCAGGATACTACTGTCCAGAAGGAAATTTAATAAATGGAAGACAGGAAGAAGATTGTATCTTCCAGTTGCCGAAACTCGAGAGCACCCCAAAAACCTGCAACCCTCTACCAGTGAAAATATCTAAGAACATAATCCAAGAAATGGACGATGCCAATTATATAGCAATCATCCCTAATCAGACAAAATTAGAAACTGATTGTGGAGAATCAGACATCACCACGCTACAGGGAAATTATTTGATACAACTCCCGTTCAAATGCAAATTCAAAACCTCAGATTAAACTTTTATCAATGAGAAACAAATCTCTGTTGATACGCCCATGATGCTAACAAAAATCCAGATTCTACCACATCAAACTCTACAACAAGAAAATGAAATCAAGATTGAAGAACCACAACTTGATAAAATCCATGAACTTCAAGCAAAACAGAAATTAATAAAAGAAGTTCAACTTCAACCCGTTGGACAAACGAGCCCTCATTATTGGTCAATTCCAACATGGTTTATCATATTAACTGTAGGAATTGTAGTCGCCTACAAATACTTCAAGAGAAGACTACAGAGACGAACCCCAACGTCCACAGAAGAGCAGCCAGCAGCAGCTCCAGCATTTTTCATCCCTTGAAAAATGTCTTCGAGGGGAGGATTTATGGTCACCTCACTGACCTACATAATATAAATAAAATTGCTTATGCTCTGACATCATATTGTGATGATGCAGTATTCGCTTATTTTCAGCCACGTAATTTAATATTGTTTAATCATCTTTGTGCATATTGTTTTGTTATTCAAAAGTTATTCTGATATGAACATTCAACTAGATAAGACGTATTTTATTTTTGTATTCTGAATTATATTCAAATATTTTAACTTTGAAAGTAGAAAGACTTTGTTCTTAGTAGAAAATAAAAGTTTTTTAAAAACTAAATATTTGTACCAACAAATATAAGTCATACAATAAAAAGAACCTCTCATTAATATATGAACGGACAAACTGATAATAACTATGATATTATAAATGTATTACCGTATGTTTCAGGTCTATCCAAAAAAAAATAATCGTGTTAGAAATAAATACAATGTAAAATGCATTATTAAATAAATAATGCACTCAGTTCAAATTTGACAAAACAAAACCTAAAAACGCTACTCAAAATCCCCAAAATTGTGTGTACAGTGTACATCAAGACCTCGCCAAATAATAAAAAAAGAGCACCAGCAATATATCTCAAGAAGACATAGAGATGAAAAATGGCAAACTATGTACTGTGGGATAACATTACTTAAATAGGAACACGCTAAGTAAAGGAAAATCAAAGAAACTGTCTGTATTTAATTAGCGAAGAAATTGGGACACCCTCTATAGGTAGTTTCTAAATGATTGAGGAGGTAAATGATTACTTTGAATGTTCATCTGGGATTTTCTCTCCTCGCAATGGTTTCTGAAAACTACAGATAAGTTAAGTACTTGAATATCAAGGTGTAGTATCTAAGGGCAGTTTGTGGAAACCGCCAGGAACACTAGTTGCCCTCTTATAGAAAAAACTCTCCCGCAGGATTAACTGTGAGAAAGTAGGTCTACAGATTTGTCAATCAGTATTCCAGTATAATATGTTGTACTTATCTGTTTTTTTTTGTGACTTGACTTGAAGATAAGGAATCGAAACGTCACAAAAAAACAGATAAGTACAACACAAAATACACAACATATTTTACTAGAATACTGGTTCACAAATCTGTAGACCTACTTTCTCACAGTTAATCCCGCGGGAGAGTTTTTTCTATAGGAAGGCAACTAGTGTTCCGGGCAGTTTCCACAAAGTGCCCTTAGATACTACACCTTGATATTCAAGTACTTAAATTTTCTGTATTTTTCAGAAACCATTGCGGGGAGCGAAAATCCCAGATGAACATTCAAAATAACCCTCTATAGATCTTGGCAACAGATTCTATCAAATGAACATCAAAAAGGAAACTTTAAAGTCAATTAAACAATCGACAATTGCAAGAGAAGTCAATCAAACGAATATTTCTACAAATTGCTGGAGTAAAAAACACATTTCGATAACGATTTCTGGTATGGAATATAAGTATCATATAATATACATCCAAACATATTATATACGAATACTAATTTCCAAATTCATAGACTACTTTCTTTCAGTTAAGCCTGTGGGGCAGTTTATTCTATTACAGGGCAACTAGTATTCCCTGCAGTTTCCACAAATTGCCCTTACACCTTGCTTTTCAATTACTCCAACATATCTATATTTTTTAGAAACCCTTGTGAGGGGTGAAAACCCAAATGAATAATCAAAATATTGTTACACAATTCATTTAACGCCGCCAAAAAAATGCTAAACCTTCTAAGTTAATCGTTTCGATAAGAACATTGCGAAAACGAAATAAAAACGGCTTCATATAAAAAGCATCAACAACCGTAGTTTCCGAAATTTCGATGACTATAAAAACACCGAGGTTGAGGTGATTCTGATTTCGAATACCAATTACTTAGGCCGATCTACGAAAAGACCAACACTTTCTTCTGACGATTGAATTTAATATAGAGCGGAGCCTACTTTATGTGAGGTAGTTGGGTTTTAAGGCAGACTGTAAGATACCAGCTGATAGTATTAATCATTTTCATATTTGTTTATTTTGATAAAAATAAAGATGTTGAAAGTGAAAGTGAAAATTAGTGAATTTTTGAACCCTCGGAATCTATTGTAATATCATATAATTTCTTGAGTTCACTTTTACGTTTTCAGATCATCGTACCACGATGCAGATCAGCTGATTAGATTTTCATTCTGATATGCCCAAGTGGCAACAGACGGTAAGTAATGATTTGTTAATTCTTCCACCATATACCTTGCGATTTTAAGAAATTTTTATATATTAGTAAAATGAAAGCGGACTCCCTTTACATACAAAAATCTAAGCAACATACAGAAACATAAAATTTTACGCATCAATAGAAACGAATAATTGAATAGCATATTATTTCCCTGATTTCGAACATCATTTGTGTTATTCGGAAACCTCAAGAAAATTCTTCAATGCCGCTTTCCCTACATAATTCAGTCTGTTATCCCATTGTCGTTCATTTTTCATTAGTTTTCTGAACCGACTGATTTATGAATACCTGCTCTTTTCTCGGGTCATTTTTTATCTGTCTCTGCATAAATTTAGGGCACTTTAAGCCACCTAAGAGAGTTTTATATCGTACATAAAATTTTAGATGACGCCTTTAGACACAATGAATGCCCGACTTTTATTAAGAGATAAAACGAATATTTCTGGGTAAATTTTGAGAATTTTTAAACGGACACATCGCCAGGGTATTTTAAAAAAATTAATTGTGAATGATAAGAAATATACCTATTCAACGTGATGAAAAAGAGGGAATAACTTAAAACCAGATTATTTTATCACAATTTTTGTTTTCGTACAATAACTTGATTCTCAACAGGTTATCATTCACATAATTTACATATTTTTTAAAGAAAACTTGAAATCGAGTTGGCCATTACTTGGTGAAAGTAGAAATTCATTATGCATTCGTTATGCACAGTATTATCCACTATTTGAACAAATATGTGGCAATTGTTTCCCTGATACTGCAGCTTCTTCAGGCAATGAGATAAAATTATAAAGATGAATTTAAATAAAGTGAAATTGAAATACTATAGTGAAATTATGGAATTTCCAGTTTGGCTATTTCAAATACTTACTTAGTTTAGACTTCAAAAATATACTACATAGGTAGGTAACTAATTTGTACACAATAATCACAGTTCATTAATTTTATTTATTACCATGTATGTAGGTCCCTAAACAACTCTGAATGTGCGATAATTGTAGTTAATTTGTGCATAGACCATCAATAGGTGTTGCGTCCCCGCAACTTGTTTGTTCTTAGTTAATTGAATTATTCAATTGATTTTTAAACTTTTGCTCATTTATATTTGTACATTTTTTTGTCTCTAAAAACAGAGAGAACTAACATTCATGTTGTGACCGCCGACGAGTGCGGAAGCTTACTTCTTTTGATTCCGTCTTAAGACGGCCACTTTTTGTTGTTATTGTGTTACGATATCGCGAGTTATTAGTTCCAGTCCTAACAACGGTCAAACCACTTTCATTTGTTTCTTTTGTATTTACAAAAGCGCATCATTTGTATGTTAAACATTACGTCGCTATTTTTTTGTGTAACGTGTCGTCCAGATTACTTCAAGAACAGCCGAAGTTCTAAAATAGTTCCTCCTGGTGCAGGGCTAGCCTCTGAAGAAATAAGAACCAAGAAAACACCACCTGCAGGGCCTCGACTTAAAAGATCAGTGATTAACTTTTATTTGGTGATTTCATTTACGCGACGGTACATTGTTTTATTGATTGTTCCGCTAAAGGTCCTTCGTCAATTACATATTTGCATTGAAAAAGCATTGAACTAAAACCGCAACATCTAATTCATACATTTATCATGTGTCATCGAAGACGTTACAGTAGGTATCTACCTTCATATGTGCTTATTGGGCAGTGGTATATTATAATTATTATTTTCAACTCTCAACTCATTTTATTTGTTTAGTTCACTTGTTAGGGTTCCGTATATACAATATACGGATACCCTTATAATATCACTCAGGATTTCTGCCTCTGTCACATTACAGCCATTTTCTCCTAAACTACTGGACGGAAGAGGTTGAAATTTGGTATCAATGTATAGTTTGGTGACCCAATCAGGAGTACATATCGTAAAAGGAAAAATTTTGATTTTAGGGGTACTTCTGGGGGGAAAAACTAAAAAATCTCCGAAACTACTGAGCCTAAAATTTTGAAAAAAATAGGAAATATAGAGCGTTCCCCAAACTTTACAGGAAAATTAAGGAGAAATAATTAATATTAATTTTGGGAGGCAAATTATAGAAGTAAATAAAAATTTAAAAATAAAAAAATTTTCAAACGCATCATGTAATATATCAAATGAAAGGTCTCATTCTGAGGAACACAAATATATTTTTTTCATATTAAAAAAATTATTTAAAAAGATATTAACGAAAATATACCAAACTTTACCCATTCCCCCCCCTTATCTCCGAAACTATAAAACGTAAAGTTTTGAAAAAAAATACATTTATAGGTTCTGACCTGAAGTTTACTGGAAAAATAAGGAGAAACTTTTACTTTTAATTTTAGGGGGCCAATTACAGAATTAAACGGAAAATATAAAATTAAAATTGTTTCTAACCCTTCATGTTATATATAAAATGAGAGGGCTCATTACGACGAAAACAAATATATTTTTTTCAAAATTTTAAAATAAATAAGTTAAAAGATATTAACAAAAATATAAAAAAATTTACCCATTCCCCCCTTATCACCGAAACCATAAGCTGGAAAATTTTGAAAAAAATGGAGATATAGCCCTTCACCTGAACTTTACTGGAAAATTAAGGAGAAACCCCTAATATTTATTTTGGGGGGCAAATTATAGAATTAAATGGAAAATTAAAATTAAAATTGTTTCTAACCCATCATGTTATATATCAAATGAAAGGGCTCATTATGACGAAAACAAACATATTTTTTTCATATTTTTAAAATAAATTAATTAAAATATATTAAAAAATATATAAAAAATTTTACCCATCCCCCCCCTATCTCCGAAACCATAAGCTGTAAAATTTTGAAAAAACAATGGAGGTATAGCCCCGCACCTGAACTTTACTGGAAAAATAAGGAAAAACTCCTAATTTTTTTTTGGGGGGCAAATTATAGAATTAAATGGAAAATATGAAATTAAAATTGTTTCTAACCCAGCATGTTATATATCAAATAAAAGGGCTCATGATGAAGAAAACAAATATATTTTTTCCATATTTATAAAATAAATTAATTAAAAGATATTAACAAAAATATAAAAAATTTTACCCATTCCACCCTTATCTCCGAAACCATAAGCTGAAAAATTTTGAAAAACTGGAAGTATTGCCCCTCACCTGAACTTTACTGGAAAAATAAGAAGAAACCCCTAATATTCATTTTGGGGGGCAAATTATAGAATTAAATGGAAAATAAAAAATTATAATTGTTTCTAACGGGTCATGTAATATATCAAATCCCAGGGCTCATTATGACGAATAGGTACAAATATATTTTTTTAAAATGAATATTTTAAAATATATTAAAAAAATATTTTAAAAGAATTATCCATTCTCCCCGTTATTCTCCAAACTCTAAGACCTCATTTTTTTATAGGAAAAATATGAAAAAAAATCCCTAAATCTATTACTTGGCCTCCAAATAATAGAATTGAACGGAAAATAAATCACTAGAAAACCCCCATGGTAATTATAGGGACAAATTATACAATTAAATGGAAAATAAAGATTCAATTTTCAAACGCATCATGTAATATAATATATCAGATAAAAGGCTCATTATGTGAATTACAAATATAACATATTTTTAAATCATTTGTATAAAAGATATTAAAAATATTAAACATCGACTTAATTCCCACTTTAGAAAGTACACTATTTAAAATTTGAACAATATATTTTATTTATATTATTAAATAATTTGAATAACAGAATTAATAATTTATAATTTAAACTTTGACCTATTTTGCTGTTTTTCTTCCAATCTACAGAGCCTCAAAACTCAGACAGTAAATTATAAAAGGCATTTCTGAAAGTTTATTAGTAAAATAAAACTCTAATGTTACTTTTTGGGAGCCAAATTAGAAAATTAAATATATATGTATTGTGATAAAAATCAAGCGAATCCTAAAGCAGATAAAATAAAAAGTCTATGTTTGGAAAATCAAAGTGTATATTTTTTATAAATTTAAAACGCTTCCTTTAAAATATATAAAGGTAAGTATAAGAAAATGCACTCATTCCCTGCTTGTCTGAAACTGGAATATTCGAATCTTGAAGGTGGTACGGAACCCTAAGTATGCGAGTCCAACTCGCACTTGACCAAATTATTTTGGTATTGCGTATCTTCGATAAATGCGCAAATAGACGCTACCATGCTATTTATAAGATATTAATTTCAGGGCGAAAAACATCTCTAAAATCTAAAATCACAACTTTTGAACACCAATTTGCAACACACTACTCCCACTATGAGGTGTCGTTGTAAAAGATTGCAATTATTGGAACAATGCCATTCGCATGTTATAGGTAGCTTGCCTGTAATCTATCGAATAACATATTTATTAAGACCTGCCTGCTCTAAGATCATATAATCGAACTGTGTTATAAGAAGAGCGTTGCCATGTCCTGAAGTTCAGCCATTTGTTGCTCATTTTTCACGATAAGAATCAACTATAAAATCTTGTTACTTTGTCTGTTCATTGGGTTTTCTCTCCTCCAAATTTTTTCCTGCAACAGATAAGTATTTAAAAATTGTATATGTAGAACAAAGTGTAGTAAGGCAATTTCGTAAAATTGCCCGGATTACTGGCTGTCCGTACAGAGATTCTTTCTCACAGTTATTCTGAGAGAAAGAGATGTCTACAAAATGTTCAACCAGTATTCCTGTATATAAGTAATGTATTGTATATTGTGTAATACTTATCTGTGTTTGGAGATTTGTTGTTTGTCAAAAAAAATTTTGACAAACAACAAATTCAAGATCAAAGCGAAATTTTTTAGAAAAAACCTCGAAAACAACACTAAACGATTGACAACGACTCTAGACTCGGAGTTGAAACGTCTCCATACACAGATAAGTATTACACAATATACAACACATTACTTATATACAAGAATACTGGTTGATCATTTTGTAGACATCTCTTTCTCTCAGAATAACTGTGAGGAAGAATCTCTGTACGGACAGCCAGTAATCCGGGCAATTTTACGAAATTGCCGTACTACACTTTGTTCTATATATATAATTTTTAAATACTTATCTGTTGCAGGAAAAAAATTGGAGGAGAGAAAACCCAGTGAACAGACAAAGTAATTCAGGACCTCCTCAACAATCTTTTCGAAATTACTTATAAAATCTTGTGTTGTGTGTTATGCAACCGTGCAGACCGGTACGGATCAAGCAGGGATTGCTAGATTGCTTGAAAAGAAAAAAAAGAAAATCAATACTATTCTTTTACCCATTCTGCTGCTTGGTTGTTATAGTTATAACCCGCTTTTGTTTATAACTATACTATGCTGTGATTAATAAGAGTCATTAACTTTGTATTGCGAAAAATTACCAAAATAGGTAGGGGAAAATTTTAAAATGAACTTATTTCCAAAAGATAGAGGGATGAAAGTGCAGGATTAAAATTGGATCCAATACAAAAAGCTGTTTAATTTTAAATTTTCTTGGGAATACAACCACAATTGAATTAAAAAAGGTGAATATTGAAAGAAAATACCAAACGTTGCAAATCAGTTCTGTCAATGGCTTTAAAATATGTAATGAAATGTAATGACTTTGAAACGTTTGGTATTTTCTTTCAATATACACCTTTTTTAATTCTATTCTGGTGTTATTAAAATAATCAAGAACATGCCACAAATAACATTTAGAAGGCAACAAGGTATAATTTTTTAAACTTGCTAATGTTATTCCACCTTTTTTTTAATAATAGGCGGCATTTTATAATATAGGTGCTTTACAGAATTTAATATAATTTAACTGAGAATACCAAGATACTGAAATTATGTAGAATCCTGAGGTTTACTTTAAATCGTCAGATCTTACAGCCCTCGTCAAATATCGTTCCTATAGTAAACCGGAAATCAGTGCAATTATTGCCGGAATCAGGATTTAGCATATACCTTAACAACATTTCTTCGACGCAGTATAAAAGTCTCGGTTGAATATTTTATTAAATTATTAGATATGTTAGTTCTAGTTGGAAAATACAATCAGTTGCACTACCCGAGATCTCAAAAAAATATGTACGTATTTCAATCTTGATTTATATTATTATATAGATATTTAAAGTTAAACCTAGTTATTTTGTCAATAACAGTTAGAAACACGCACACATATTGTTATTTATCCAGAAGGGTTGTGTGAAAGTTAATGTAGTTTTCTGATTTACTGATTTTGTCACATTGCTGAAAGCTGGAAATATTAGCTAGTTCAGATTTGAGGCCTTATTCTTTGCTAATATCTACACCAGATGCACCAGATTAATGTTAACGTGTTTGAAACCATTTTTCCAACTTTATTTCAATATTCCCCTTCGTAAACGAAGTCGATATTGTAATATACAATTCTCGAATATTATTATAGAAACGCTGACCAACAAGTTGAATTTAATATCAGAGTACATGTAGGTAGACCGATAAATGACTATGAAACCTGTTCAGGTTGCCATTAGAAACTAATTGATAAAAGTACATAGCAATTATAACTATTTTGGTTGTTTATTTGGGTTTTCAGTCCTCACAATGGTTTATGAAATCTGAAAATTACCGATGAGTTATGTAAGTTGATCAAGTTGTAGCATCCAAGGGCAGGTTGTGGGGACTGACCGAAACAATAGTTGCCTTCTTGTAAAATAATTCTCTTATTAACATGCATTATCTCGACCTATCGTCGCGTGGGTGCCCCTCTCTTCTTAAATGAAATCATTTATTTATTTATTTCAATTTCAATTACAATTACTTCAATTACCATTACAACAATTTGTGTTTGATCGGTAATTCTGACACCTAAGTGTTATTGCACTTGTATGTGTCATCATCCCCACAATTACAATAATAATAAAAACTAAAACTAAACTAAAACTAAATGTTAAATATTTCTTTTAATATATTATAGTTAGTAAAGATGAATTTCCTACATACTTTGATGAAAACTTTACTATTTCTAGTATTTTTTATATCTCTAGGTAGCATATTATAAAATTTTGGACCTAAGAAGGTTGCAAACTTTAGATTAATATTATTATGGTAAATAGGTATTGAATATTTCTATTTGCTCTACTACGTGTATTGTATATATGTTTAACATAATTACATGTATTGTTTGCTTTATGCATATATGAACAAACAATTAGAATATACAGCGATCTAATATCTAAAATATCTTCAGAGTAAAGTAGATGTGCGTGATACATTCTGCTTTTCCTATTAATAATTTTTAAAATACAGTTTTGAATTGTTTTCAATTTATGTATTGAATTGTTATACATGCCAGCCCATACTAAAATTCCATATCGTATAATAGATTCTATAAAAGTCTCATATACAATTTTTAAGAATTTGACACTTAGAAATTCAGTTTACGAATTTTATTGGACATATAATCAACATGAGGCCCCACTTAAAAGTGTCTATCTATAATTATACCAAGGTATTTTGTATAGGGTGTTTCTTGTATAGTATGATCATTAATCCTTATTTCGGGAAAGTTAGGTCTATTTGCAGATGTTAAAGAATACACGATATAATTAGTTTTGCTCAAATTTAGTGATAGTATGAACGACTGCAGCCAATTTTTTGCTTCAAACACAAGAGCAGAATCATCTGCATACGAATTATTAATCCACCCGTGTCCAATTGCAGTAAACATTTTATATATTTATAAACAGAATTGGACCTAATACGGTGCCTTGTGGTATCCCTATTTTAATTTTTTGTTTCTGACTAATTTTTTTATTTACTTTAACTATCTGATATCTTTCATTCAGATAACATTTTTTTCAGTTCCAATACTTTGCCTCTAATACCGTAATGTTCTAGGACACTAAGTAGTTTGGAATGGAATGGAATGATTTAATATATTTGTTCCTGTAAACATTGCTATGTTGCCCAGTCTTTGTTCTCCTGTATACGAATCTGTCGGATGGGTACCATCCTAGAAGCTGGCAGAGGTTTACTCAGCATGTGTTTCCTTGGCACAGACCTAAGAATTGTAACGGAAGGCTAGAACGCAATGCAAGGTATATCACTCGTCACATACCTACCGATCAGCAAACAACTGGCCAGCGTAGCCGGTCAGAAAGTTCTCTCGGTAAGAAAGAGGCATGGATTACGTACAAGCTCCATATATCGGCACACACAGCCCTGTTAGAACCCGGTACCGGCGATTTTACCCCAGTTCTCCTACAACTGTGCGTTTTATCAGTTGGTTATCGTTCATTACGAACTATCATATATTAGATGTGTCTACCACAAGCGCTAAATAACGACTGAAGGCAAAAAAAGAAAGCCCGGCGAACGGCGAGTGTGTGGCGATAAACCCGGATTCTTTTCTGTTCTATGAAACCAGAACAGAAACGGTAGGTCTGTGCCCGGCCTTATACTGGCTAACTGTTTCCGGTGGTGGTATGGTTTCGATGGCCAACTGCGACTGGTGTGTGAAAACCTGACTGTAAGAGAAATAAGTATTGGAACGAAAAATAATACTGCCGAATTGTATCATGGATTATATACATTTGTGATAATATAATTTATGCTAAGTAAGCAAAAAGCCTCAGTTACACTTTAGAAAAAAAATCGCAGAAGGATAGAAATCAGTACGTATAAGTATTTACTACTATTCCTATAATTTTTAACTCAGCCTTGAAAATGAAGACACCGAACTTGGCTAAAATTCAGTTAAACTGGTATACTATACAGACCCCATTGAGTTTTGTTTCAACATCACAGTATGAAAAATGAAACTAGATTGAACCCTAAACAAATCATTATCAAAAATAATATAATTACAGAAAATAACGTGAGCGTAACGAATAACCTTTAATATAACCTAAAACCATTAGAAACAATAACACAATATTCTATATTTGATCTTCATATGGTATTTGCAGTCTTCCTATTCTTGACCAAACAATGTCTATGCAAAATAAAAATATTGTGCTATAATAGGTATGAATAATTAACACCCAACGCAATTTTGTAATTAATTAATTAAATTAATGAAACAACTCACCGGCTGATCATTCTCAAGTGTCATGAGTTGGCAATACATAAATTGGTTAGTTGTTTTTATAAAATATAATTTGTTCAAGTGCGAGTTGGACTCGCATATTAAGGGTTCCGTACCACCTTCATGATTCTAATATTCCAGTTTCAGACAAGCAGGGAATGAGTGCATTTTCTTATATTTGCCATAATATCTTTTAAAGGAAGCGTTTTGAATTTATAAAAAATATACACTTTCATTTTCCACACATAGACTTTTTATTGTATCTGCCTCAGGATTCGCTTGATTTTTGTAAGAATACATATGTATTTAATTTTCTAATTTGGCCCCCAAAACTTAACATTAGAATTTTATTTTACTAATTAACTTTCAGGGAAGCCTTTTCTAACCTACTGTCTCAGTTTTGAAGCGCTGTAGATTGGAAGATATAGGGCAAAATAGGTCAAGTTTTAAATTATATATTATTAAATATATTATTCAAATTATTAAAAAATACAAATCAAATATATATTTCAAAATTTAAATAGTGTAGTTTCTAAAGTGTGAATTAAGTCGATGTTTAATATTTTTGTTAATATCTTTTTAAACAAATGATTTAATAATATGATATATTTGTAATTCACATAATGAGCCTTTTGAAAATTTAATTTTTATTTTCCAGTACACTGTATGAGTTGTCCCTAAAATTACTAGGGGGTTTTCTAATAATTGTTCTTATAAATTTCAAGTGAGCACCAGTACACCTAATTATTTTCAAAATTTTAGATAGTATGATTTCGAAAATAAAGCGAGAAAAGAGAAGTTTTTATATCTTAATGTTAATATCTCGTAAACAATTAACTTTAAAAATATTAAAAATATGTATTTGTATTCCTCATAATAAACCCTTTCATTAGATGTATTGCATGATGCGTTAAAACATATTTTTTTATTTTCCGTTTAATTCTATAATTTGGCCCCAATTATAATATTAGGGATTTCTTCGTATTTTTCCTGTAAACAAAAAAATTTAGAACTTATAGTGTGGGGAATAAAGGGGGAATGGATAATTTTTTGAATATTTTTTTAAAATTTATTTTAAAATATTTATTTAAAAAAAAAATAAAAAAAAAATATATTAATAGTCGTCATAATAAGCCCTTTAATTTCATATATTAATTGATCCGTAAGAAACAATTTTAATTTTATATTTTCCATTTAATTCAGTAATTTACCCCCCAAAATTAAAAGTAGAGGTTTCTCGTTATTTTTCCAGTAAACTTCAGGTCAGACCCTATACCTCTAAGTTTTTTCAAAACGTTTTATAGTTTCGGTGATAAGGGGGGGGGAATGGGTAAATTTTGGTATATTTTCGTTAATATCTTTTTGAATATTTTTTTTAATATGAAAAAAATATTTTTGTATGCCTCAGAATGGGACCTTTTATTTAATTTATTATACATGATGCGTTTGAAGTTTTTTTTATTTAATTGTATAATTTGCCCCCCAAAATTAATATTCAATGGTTTTTCCTTATTTTTCCTGTAAAGTTCGCCCAACGATCTATATTTCCTATTTTTTCAAAATTTTAGGCTCAGTAGTTTCGGAGATCAGGGGGGGAACGGTCAATTTTTTTAGTTTTTCCCCCCAGAAGTACCCCTAAAATCAAATTTTTTTCATTTACGATATGTACTCCTGATCGGTTCACCAAACTATACATTGATACCAAATTTCAACCTCTTCCGTTCAGTAGTTTAGGTGAAAATTGCTGTGATGTGACAGAGGCAGAAATTCGGACTGATATTATAAGGGTATGCATATATTGTATATACGGAACCCTAAAAATAGTCCTGGTATATACCGTTGCGGTCTTTCCAGGTTTAGGTTTCATTTCGCTCCTAGCCTATGTAAATCTCTTGAAAATTCTATTTCGCTGTTGTGAAAACACTTCAGTAGCAATTTATCCATCAGCATATTCAGTAATAAATTTTTCATAACATGAAACAGGTTATGATTTAATTGACCTTCACATCTAGAAAATTCAACTCAATATCTACTTTGACGTTGCAATACATTGCGGCAACCAAAAATGTGTCTTATGGTGATATATCTTCATTAGACGTTACATGCAATAGTAGGTAAGCTGTACCGAATAGTGCATCTACCCGAATTACCGATTAGTATGGAAACTGTAAATAATTAATGATTAAATCTAAATAAAGTAGTTTAAAATCGTTATTTTTGCATCTGGTCAAGTAACGAGTAATTTGTAATATGGGGTATACTAATAAAGAGCTAGATGTGTAGGGGTTTCATTTTACAATACCACTGTTCAGAACCGAGAAACTATTTTCTATTAACTTTCAAATGATAAAAATAAGGGGCCAGGATTTGATTTCATAAAATTACTACGAAGTAAAAAACTTTATTGTGGATTTATGCTTAAACTATTTTGAACTACATAATATTAGTGACTAAAATATTTCTTTGTTGTTTTTTAACATTTTATTGTGAGTAGAAAGTAATAGTGAATATTTTGGGTGCTTGTATAATTATTGTTTTCTAAACGTTGTTGATTACTTTTATGTTTTTTGGGCAATAACACCACAATAGAAATAAAACGACGTATATTGCAAGAATACCAAACGTTTCAAAGTCTATTCTGACTTCGTTGTCAATGGCTTTATATTTATTGATGTAGATTGCAAAAATAAAATTTTCATTTTGCAATCTACATCAATAAATATAAAGCCATTGACAACGAAGTCAGAATAGACTTTGAAACGTTTGGTATTCCTGCAATATACGTCTTTTATTTCTATTGTGGTGTTATTGCCCAAAAAAACATAAAAGTAATGTATTATTATTATTTGAAAGAAAATATTTTGAATCTCAGACGAAACAATTTTCTCTGAAATTAACACAACTTCCCTTGCGGTATTAAAAACGAAGTTGACTAAACGAGGGAATTAATGTTAAAAATTTGTAAGGTAGTATTTAGCTGGTCATAATAACAATTAAATGATTAATGTAACATATTTAATTTGACCAACTTAGTTGGCATTGCATCTATCCATTACTATTTCGTAAAATTCTACTCTCCGCTCCAAAGCTTCTTCAGTAAGTTCCTGAACTAAATGAACTTTGTATGGGTTCCATTTATTTCTATGCAAGCATTTTAGAACAGAAGATTTACTTATTGACTATTCTGCGGCTATTTGTCTAGTGGATTTATGAGGATTTTCTTGTAAATCGAGCAAATCATTTAATTGTGTATCTTCTGGAAGATGTTTGGTTTTGTAATTGTCTCCTACGTGGCCAAATTCTAGAAACTTTTTTTCTATTTTACTAACTACCGATCGTGTAATAGGCCGCTCCGGGTACTTCACATTAAACAACTCGCAAACTTCAGTTTGTGTTCGAGTTCTGTCACCATATCGTACCATCGTCAAAATTTCTATTCGCTGCTTTTCAGTTAAACGCGCCAAACTTTGAAATTTTGCAACTGCACTTGACAACTACTTATTTGAAGTAAAATTATAGTACAGTTTCTATGGAAATAAACAAATGTTAAAACTTGAGCATTAAAAAAAAGGTTTCCATTCATGCGACTAAAATAACGCCAACAATCATAAAAACATCAGTTTCATGTGTTTAAAACGATATTACTAGATAAAGCAAAGCATAACGGAATTTCAGATTTTATATATGTTACTTGGTACTGCAAAATATCGTTCGATATTGCTATTCGAAAATAAATCAACTTTCGTGCATTCGGAAATATGGAAAATGAAACAGAAAAATCAATTTTTATTTCACGTAGCATTCGAATATGTTAACTCTTGATGCTTTGTATTACAGACATCATCATTGCATGCTCTCATGACAAATACACTCAATGGTAATAGATCAATTTTCCAAACTCATGAAAATGAAAACTATAGCGTTTATTGAAATATTGCTGACATTGTTTGCATCCGTTTTATGATCCAGTACAGGTCATAAAATCGTGATAAAATGAGCGATGAACCATAAAACCGTTCTAGATGCTCAGATAGCAGAAACTTTATTGGCTCATCTCCGTTTTGTCTGCCTTCTGGATACATTAGCAAACTAAAATTCAGGGATACTAGATTGGGAATTATCATAAGCTTTCAACAATACACTCTACTATAGTGAAGGGTTTGCATAGAATATTTAGAAATTTCCATAACAATATCATTAAGGAATGAAGAAACTTTCCTAATATGTTTACATATTATAATATTTGTTATAATTTATTTTTAATCACGAAAATATCGAAAAAAATTATTTTAAAATTATTAACAGAAAATGTTTTACAAATAATTATTCAATTGGTATGATCACATTTTGAAAAGACGATGGAGAATTTTTATTCAGTAGATAAAAAACTGATTATTCAAACAATTTGAACGAGAATGCAATCTAATATCTAACTTTAATTTTTACCCATCTTCCAAAAATAAGGAGTTTGTCAATTCGCCGAAATCATTTTTATGTGGATTACTAAAATGTATTCTATTAAGGAATATTCTAGAATATCAGAAAAAAAGTTCTTAAAATTCAATGTAATTTTGACTGATTTCTCTGAAACGTCTTAATCGATATGGATATTTTAATAATTTTCTATTAAGATAGATCCTGAATTAGCGCCATAGATTTGTCTATACCTTAATACATACATCGGAGAAATAAATACAGTAGTTCACAAACCTCAAGGACTTTTCACATAAACTGTATTCATACATATTGTTACGAAATTTACCAAAGCCGACCCTGTTTCATTTCAGTACGACAACGATCGCTTTGAGAAAAAAAATGGTTCTCAAAATGACTCGGCAGCTGTAGGATGATGATTGACTTTACTAGAGTTTTCGTGTTATTGTGAATCAGCTGTTCTGTATAATTTCATGTAAATAAAGTTCTTGAAAAGTGAAAGTGAATATTAATTTTATAATTTTAAATTGAACTCACGGACTTTACAACAAAATTGGTGATCAGAAGTAAAGGATTAAGTGCAGTTAAAATCGTAAATTGATTTATGGAAACACGTAGCATGCACAAAGTGGACGAATCTACCAAAAAAATAGTTAAGCAGGGTACGGAGGTACTAGACGAAAAAATATCCCAGATTCTAGAAAAATGTGACAAGAAGGAAAAACAACATCAAGGAGAAATTCAACAACGGTTAGTAAAATCTTTTGATGAAAAACGTAAAATAGAATTAGAAAATGTTTGTCACTACGAATGGAGAAAAACAACATAATTTAATTCAAGGATTGTTCTCGAAATTTATTTATTATTAGATGAACAGAGACAAAATGATTTTAAAGTATTTGAAGAGAAACAAGATCAAATTGAATTAAAACGACACGAAACTGAAGAGAAAAGACAACTGCAATTTGAACAATTAATGCAAATAGTAGCACAAGTTAATGAACCAGTTAATGACAGAATGCAAATAGTTGAGTCAGACATAAAAGAAATAAATGATGACATGAAGACCATAAAAAATACGGTGGGCACATCTGTCTGAGTCTGAGAGGGGGAACAAATACATTCTGGTCGCAATGGATTACTTCAGCAAATGGCCTGAGGCATATGCGATACCCAACCAAGAGGCAACCACGGTAGCGACGGTGCTAGTGGAACAACTATTCAGCAGGTTGGCCTCCCGATGGAATTACATTCAGACCAGGGGCGTAACTTCGAATCGAATGTATTTCAGAAGGTCTGCACGATGTTGGGCATCAGGAAAACGAGAACAACACCATTACACCCACAGTCAGACGGAATGGTGGAAAGATTCAACAGGACCCTGAAACAACACCTATCCAAGGTCGTCAGCAATAACCAGCGTGATTGGGCTGAGCATATTCCCCTATTCATGTTGGCATATCGCACTGTCGTACATAATAGTACAAGCCTGACCCCAACCAGGCTCCTATTCGGAAAGGAGCTACGATTACCCTGCGATTTGGGATTTGGCTCCCCCGAAGAACCTTCCCAAGACATCAACGATTATGCCGATCAGTTCCGACATAAATTGCTGACAATACACGAATTAGCCCGAACGCAGATGTTGGCCACAAGTGACCGGATGAAGACGCGATACGACCTCAAGGCCAATTCAGTCGGGTTCCAGGAGAGGGACAAAGTCTGGCTGTACAACCCCCAACGGAGCAAGGGTAATACCCAAAGATTACACCCGCCTGGATGGTCCATACGAGGTGGTCAAGAGGCTTAATGACGTCGTCTACCGGATCCGTCGAAACTCCAAGGCTAAGTTGAAGGTGGTCCATTATAGGTGGGGCAGTGTTACGAAATTTACTAAAGCCGACCCTGTTTCATTTCAGTACGACAACGATCGCTTTGAGAAAAAAAATGGTTCTGGAAATGACTCGGCAGCTGTAGGATTGATGATTGATTTTACTAGAGTTTTCGATCCTGGTTTTAAAATGGAAGCAGGCCACGATCACAAGTTAGTTAGCAGCGAGGACGAGCGCATATCGTAATGTTATTGTGAATCAGCTGTTCTGTATAATTCGATGTAAATAAAGTTCTAGAAAAGTGAAACTGAATATTAGTTTTATAATTTTAAATTGAACCCACGGACTTTACAACAATATTGTGACGGGTATTCTTCCGACAATTTGTGGAATCTGCATTCCGATATTTCTGGGAATCCGAAATGTTAGTTTATCAACTCGAAGCCGACGGCTAGCGTTAATGGAAATTTGTCGAATTTTATCGAATCTTCGAGAACACATTTCCCGAGGACTCGTCGTACTAGAGAATTCCAAGAAAAATATGTAAATACGGACCGCTGGCGATAACATTCATTCAGTATTCGATAAACATTATAATATGCAATATTTATTGCACAGGATGTTTTCGGTTTCATTTATTTCAACCCGGTTCACGTTAAAAAGTTCTCCCCAAAAATTAAACGATTGTTTAAAACTCATTTATATCATTTTCCTTTATTGTCTGAGGAAAAGAAAACTTATTATCAGCTCTTAACTATAAACGAATGAAAGTTTTACTAATTTATAGTTTTTAAATTGCTCATTCATTGTTATAAAATGCTTATTATACCTTGAAAACGAATTCAGATTGAGTCCTTGAAACGTTTGGATTATTTCAATAGAGAGCTTTTTATTCTCAAGTGTGGTAATATATCACCAAAAAACAATAATAGAAATAAGTATCCAATATCACAGATTTCTGTATAAATGTGTTTTTGCATATTGCGTTATACTCCGAATTATTTTCAGCAAATTATAACAAATTTATACGGATATTTGTCACAGAACAATTGAATCTCTGAGTGAATGAAGGGTACAAATGAACGTTTTTGACAATTTTAAAGTGCGATAGCCAGTTTGTTAATTTAACTAAATCCCTAGACTGAGTCCAAGAAAGATATAAAATTCAATATCGTTTGCCTAAATATCACCACCCTGCTAACCAGACTGAGCGGAAGAACGTTCTATGTGAGTTGCATAGACCATTCTTCCGCTAAGTACTTAGCAGGTATTCGAATGTTGTGTCAGCTGATATTCGTCGTTTTCGCAGGTTAATTTGTATTAGTTATCGAGCCGGTTAGCAAGTGTGAGAATCTAAAAAGAATCTTGTTAAGTTTCCCCACATGAATTTTTTCCCCTATAACCAGATATCAAGGCACTTACCGGATCCAAGTGTGAATCATTAATTTAAATTTAAAACAGTAGACCCTCTGGGGATCGAACCAAAGACACTCTAACAAGCTGAGCTAATGTGCTCTCACATGTGACGGTCGACCAACAAGTATAGCAGCGAAGCGTTGGTTGAACAATTATCGTCATATTTAATCAAATAGTGCAAAACTATATTAACCTGTACCTATAGAACTTCCTCTTGAAACACTTTATCTGTTGACGAAAATCGTATTAAAATCCATTGCGTAGTTTAACAGATGGACAAACGGCAGGAAGCGACTTTATTTTATACAATAACAATTAATCCGCCAATGATCTGATCTGATAATTCGTGGAATCGGAATTCTTCCGATATTTTATAGTATCTGAAATGTTGTTCTTCTGGCGTGTCGAGGTCGGCGGCTGGCTTTGTTTAAATTCTGGACGAATTCTAGAGTCCACGAAGGAAGTCTCTCGGCGGCTCTTTGACCTTCTGGAGAGTCCTGGAAAAAAATATATAAATACGGAGAGCTGACCTAAGGATTAATTCAGTATTCAAGATAAATTGTAAATATGTAGTTGTGTGAATAAAAATTAACGTGGTGGATATAAATTATAGTTAGTTCGACTGCGATTTAAATAAATCAAAGAACCCGAAGGGTAAATAAAAACATTACAGCCTGTATACATAATAAATGTTATCACTTCCCACAGTTCATTTAATTTTCAACATTACTAAACTCGTATTATTTTGTCTGTTCATTGGGTTTTCTCTCCTCTAAAATTTTTTTCCTGCAACACATAAGTATTTAGAAATTGTATATGTAGAGCAAAGTGTAGTAAGGCAATTTCGTAAAATTGCCCGGATTACTGGCTGTCCGTACAGAGATTCTTCCTCACAGTTATTCTGAGAGAAAGAGATGTCTACAAAATGATCAACCAGTATTCCTGTATATAAGTAATGTATTGTATATTGTGTAATACTTATCTGTGTTTGGAGACGTTTCAACTCCGAGTCTGGAGTCGTTGTCAATCGTTTAGTGTTGTTTTCGAGGTTTTTTTTCTACAAAATTTTCGCTTTGATCTTGAATTTCTTGTTTGTCAAAATTTGATACTGACAATTTGTCGTTTGGCGATCACTTGACGATGAGGTTACCGTTTTTTTGTTCTGTTAGCAATAAATTCCTCCAGTCCAAATGAAGGTCGGCTGAAGGTGCTCCGATTTCAGTGTTGTTTATCATCATACAGCTGGCTTCTTTAAGTTTTCTCTTTTTTAAATTTTCTTCTTTCAGCAAAATCTTTGTTTTATCCCAGTCTATCCTATGGCTATATGATTGGCCAAATTTGATTTGTCCACATGTCTTCTGGAAATGTTATATTGATGTTCTTTTTTCCTTACTTCTAAAGGTCTTGAAGTTTCACCGGTATAAGAATGGCCACAGTCACACAAAACACTGTACACACAATTTTTAGAACTCTGGGTTGCGTTAAACGGTTTGGTATGTGTGAGGAGAGAGCGCAAGGTATTATTTGTTTTAAAAACCGTTTTAACGCTGTATTTATTTCCTAACCGCTTAATTTTTTCCGATACACCTGGGATATATGGGATTATATTCATAATTTGGTTGTCTGTTTGTGTTGTTGGTATTATTGTGATGGTTATTGATGCTGGTTTGTTGTTGCGATTTTCTTTCTAGCTGATTTATAGTTTTATTTATAAAGTCTTGGGGATATTCATTTTGAAGTAGATGTTCTTTGATAATATTGACTTCTTTGTTAAAGATTTGGGTGGATGAAGATATGTTTTTTGCTCTATCATATAAGCACTTTACGACACCTTTCTTTACATTCAAGGGATGGTTGGAGTGAAAATTCAAATATCTATTAGTATTTGTAGGTTTTCGATAAGTACTTTTGTAGAAAAAAACCTCGAAAACAACACTAAACGATTGACAACGACTCCAGACTCGGAGTTGAAACGTCTCCAAACACAGATAAGTATTACACAATATACAATACATTACTTATATACAGGAATACTGGTTGATCATTTTGTAGACATCTCTTTCTCTCAGAATAACTGTGAGGAAGAATCTCTGTACGGACAGCCAGTAATCCGGGCAATTTTACGTAATTGCCTTACTACACTTTGCTCTACATATACAATTTCTAAATACTTATCTGTTGCAGGAAAAAAATTTTAGAGGAGAGAAAACCCAATGAACAGACAAAATAATTCAAGACCTCCTCAACAATCTTTTCGAAATTAATTACTAATCCTGGACATTTTCCGCACTTGTGATTTCAAAAAAGCTCTTTTGTAGGTATTTTAATTCTTTCATGAATCGTCAATTAAATTTAAGGAAATCCATGCAATACTTTATATCATATTTACAAAATAAAAATCACATTGGATTAGTTTTATTTTGCAGTCATATATGCAATTAACTGCCCCTCTATACGTAAGAGGCAGACAAATCGGTGTTTTACTCTGGTATATGTGATCATATGCAGTAAGGAAACCATTAACGGAACAGAATTATGTGTGATTTTGTTATAATAAGCAGTACAGGGAAAATTTTAAATTATTCATGGCTTCTTTTAAGGCATTAAGTACATAAAATACTCGAACAATTTTATCGTATTACATAAAATCAAATGCCAAAATTTTGTTCATATAGTTATTGGCCCTAACACTCTAAACTCCTTCATAACTTTATTTAAAGATTGAGGTGTTGTTATCCTTTTTCTGAGATTTGCAATGCGAATTGGCATTGTTGCAAAAGAAAAAAGTCTAACGGTGTAAGGTCTAGTGAGGCAGCTTGCCATTCAATAGTACGCGTTCAGCCAATCCATTTATTGGGATGAATTTCGTTTAAATACATCAAAGCTTAGTGGCATGTTGCCCCGCCCTGTTGAAACCAAACATTTTTATTAGATAGGCTCGGATATATAGCACTAGGATATACATTTGCCAACGTAGGAACAACTGTATTGCTAATCACATTTAAATAATTTGATACCTACACCAAAACGTTAGCATTTTTGGAATATTGAATATGTGTCTTACACATCCAATGAGGATTCTCTGCTGACCATTATATTGGCGGTTTTTCTCCATGTTTAATGTGAATGTTGGTTCGTCAGAAAACAAAATAGTACCCAGTGCCCAGAGCGATCTCGAGCTTATTCGATGAGTTTTTGGATGAAATTCAATTTATATGGATGAAGTTTTCCTTTATAGAGACGCCTTACAACAGTTGTATATCTCATGATATTCTGATGGCGAATTTAATATTTACTTAATTTTGGATGGTCTTCAACCCTTAATAAAAGTCCACTTTTACATCATCTTTTGTGAAGTGCGGTTTTCATCTGAATGTTTTATCATGTCCAAATTCTCGGAACAGTGCATTAGTTTTAGACATTGTACCTTTTAAAATATTAAGCACCTGAAGATACCTCTAGTTAAACAAGTTTGCAATTTAAAGTGGACTTCTGCAATTATCCTCGTAAGCGATCATCATTAAAATCTGAGTTCGATTTTTTTAGCAAGCAATAGGTTTTCAAATCAGGCAGGTAAACGCGTCAATAGGTGCACAATTTACAGACTTGACAAATAATAATCCGCATTATTTACAAAGTTTGGGTAATTTGTTGTTGTATAGACAGATAAAAAATGCTACTAAAACAATGATCCAGTAACGTATCAGGTTTTATTTATTTATCATCTAAATAGTTAACTAAGTGATGGATAAATCTAAATTAAACTAATTAAAAAAAAATTAAGTATATTTAAGGCCCAAGTAAGTAGTAATATTTATAATATTGTTATAAATCTTCTGTGGGCTAAATAACAATCTTGACACCAAAAATAAATCTTCTTTAATCCCACACCAAAAATTCACAATGAACAACTCACTACTTTTCTTAGACTAAGGGAAATGCTTCTAACAAAGGTCAGCTGTTCCACTGCTGTGCTGCTTCTATCGTGCGGCAGCATTTATAATCCATCTCACATGTTCTCAAAGACTTCCGGTTAGTACTAGAAATGTTGGTCCTCTTTTTATCTATATATAAATAGGCAAAGACAAAACGATTAGGTAGCATTTTCTTCTCTGTCTCTCAACCGATTTTCTTCATTTTTGTTTTGTTAAGTAGCTACTGACGACCTTCAGTGCAGAATGCTTATATTAATTTATAATACTGGTTCATTCATTAAATAAAATCTAGTAAAAAATTCATTATTTAAGTCCATATTGTTAACGCAAACAACTTACAGTTCCGCCGAAGCCAGTCGGTCAAAATTCCAAACACTGAGTAATTATACAGTGATAGGCAAATGTGTGGAACCAAGCAAATATCTCTGGAATTATTAGAGATATCCAAATGAAATTTGGAAGGTGGATACTGTAGTAGATTGCCTATTTATTTCCAAATTTTTTTACCATTTTGGACTTCCTGTTTTACCGGAAGTAATGTCGATTTTAAAATTTGCAATGAAACTCCCTGTATAGTATTTTAGTTTCTGATGAAACATTTTATTGCGAATACAAAAATATCGGGTTTGATATTGTTTACTTCAATACTTACCGAGATATTAACAGAAAATAATTAATAAAAAAGAAAAAAGGGTCCCACGATTCTGTTGTTATAAATGCCGGCCCAAAGGTTCAATTTTTGGGGATGTTGTGTATGAGCCTCTTGTACCCAATTAGGTTTACTTTGCGACCAGTAGCGGCAGTTATGTCGATTAACCGTACCATTTAAACAAAATGTAGCCTCGTCTGAAAACACCACTTTTCTTATAAAATTATTCCTCGGAGAGTTCTTGAACGAAGCGAATTTTGTATAGGTGATATTTTTGTCGCCTTAATATCCTTCCTACTGAAGGACGGCTCATTCCATGCATACTGGCGAGGTCGGTAGTGGATAAGTGAGGATTTTCTTCCAAAGATATAGCAACATTTTGAACTACACCTTCATTACTTGCACTTTTTAACCGTCCACTTTTTGGTAAAATACTAACTGTTCCACTTGTGTCGTACCTTCGCAAAGTTTTTATCACTACTGAACGGGATATTTGTGTATTCGGATGAACAATGTTAAAAAGGTCCCAAACTTCTTGATGCGTCCTTTTCCTCTCCCCATACCGAATCATCATTAATATTTCTATTCTTTCTCTTTCACTTAATTCGGCCATTTTACGATCAAATTAAAACAATACAAACTTTTTACGGTCAAATAAAAAAACTAATAACTACTCTGACTTCTGCAATGAATTTCATGGACTACTAAACTTGATTCAGATTTAATTTGCGCCTTATTTAAACAAACGCACGTGTATTCGACTATGGAACAAGCAGTGCTGTTGGCTGTGATGGTATAATGCCACCGATTGGCCAATAGAAATACAAATCCTTACCGAGCGGTTTGTTAATATCGTGCGTAAATGAAATCTGAACTGAATTTAGCTACCATCGAATTTTTCCTTTCCCTAGTTACTTTTCTGTTAATATGTCGGTAGGTATTGAAGTAAACAATATCAAACCCGATATTTTTGTATTCGCAATAAAATGTTTCATCAGAAACTAAAATAGTATACAGGGAGTTTCATTGCAAATTTTAAAATCGACATTACTTCCGGTGAAACAGGAAGTTCAAAATTGTAAAAAAAATTGGAAACAAATAGGCAATCTACTGCAGTATCCACCTTCCAAATTTCATTTTGATATCTCTAATAATCACAGAGATATTTACTTGCAGAGATCGTTATTCTTTGAGCATGTACTTCTGGAAGTGCCATACAAGCGTTGTTAGTGTTTAGTGGTAAAATAGTCAATGTAGTAGATCAGTAATGATTTTTCGGACGCGTTGCAGTAACTTTCATATTAAATATTCTGTTTTTAATATGAATTTAATTATTTGATTAATATATTATTATCACAACCTTCCCAAAGGTGTTGTGTAAAAAAGTTCTCCTAGGGTTGTTGGTCCCCTCTTTTTTAAAAAATTCCTGAACATGATTGAAACGGCAAATGACGAAAACTTTTAGGTTGCAAAGATCAATCTTCTAATTATTATATCGAATATTTTGCCAGGAGCGATTCCAGTCAAAAATTTGGGGGGGCATTCATTTATCAAAAATATTTCGAATACCGATATTTAATTATTTTTTTTATTGCAATAGATTTGTCCATATAAGTGAACAATTTTGGTCATTACATGGACTTCTCCGATTTCTCCACAACTCTGTTTCTTATAAAAATATGCTTTTTATAATTTCATCAAATAGGGTCGAATTTCGACCACTAGTATTCGTAATTGTACGACCTGGAAATACGTTTTTTGCATACTGTTTATTTCTTCGGTTTTTATTACGATGAATAATTTCGAGAAAATTCCTCTATAAGTAACACTGCCTATCCCTATCAAAATCGTCTTCTCCATGATGGGGAGCAACTCGATCCAAATGAACCACCTTTATCTTGACTTTAGACTCCGGTGAATGAGATAGTCCACGTCGTTGATCATTTTAGCTACTTTATATAGCCCATCCCAAACTGTATCAAATAATGTATGGAAATATGAAGCACCAAATTCTAAGTTTTGTAAAAATAAATGATTTAAAAACATGAGTTAATTAAAATAATGTCTGGAAATTTAAAATGATCTACTGTACAGAGATATCATTACGAATATAATAAAATTATTAAAGTGCAATATGAGTTTTGTAGCAACCATGACAGTTCAAAGCGAATTTTGGAATGGCTTGTTAACATGTATTTAATTGTTATAAATTTTATCTATTACTTAATGTCCGTTTTGATATTTTCAAGTATTTTCAAAAATCGCTATGAGGAGAGAAAACTCAAACAAACAATCAAAAGAGCTATTTAAATCCTCAATCAACCAGAACGTACTGAATCAAATCTCTCCCTTGTACTTTAGCCTACTTTTGTATTCATATAATAACAGCTAGCCTGCCCTGGCTTTGCGATGTTTTATTTTATTGAAATTGTATATGACTATAAAGTTTAAATAACCATAAGTGTTAAATTTATACCTATTGGGGTCCCTAGAAATGCATTCAGAAAATTAGATTTTTCAATTCCCTTTTATTAATCGGAAAAGTCCTATAATAATTATAAAACATGCAATATTTCAATATGCTTCTCGTTTCTATTTCATAAATATTTGAATAAACACTTCTTGTCAAATTGCCTCTCAATAGTGATTACATAAACCATAATGTTTGTATTTCTGAACTTACTCTACTATTCATGTGCACTAATTCAAACAAGAAAAGATAGTTGAGTAAGTATCCAAGTACAAAAGCAAGTTTGCAAATAGTGCCTCGATTTTCAAATTAACCTAGAGTCTGAGATAAACCACAAATTTGTGGTTACTCTGGAACTTCCATCTAATTCATACAATCAATATCAACACAAGTGGTGTAACAATTACAGGAAACCGCAGGAGAATAATGCCCTGAAACCGTCCAGGAGATATACTGTTTATTTTGACGGAAATAATTCTAAGATGTGCAGGTATGTGTAACTTTTTTAATTAATTAGAAGTTTGTTTGTATGGGTACTTTGGTTTATAGTAAGTAGCAGGCTAATATACATGTGTAAAACAATTTAATTGAATTTAAAAGCAGTGTTTGAGATAACATGACACGATACTAAATAAAAAGAATATCTTGATTTTTGCCATGCATAAAAGCAAAATACAAAAAGGCTCTTAAGTTAGTTGCTAATGAAAGTTTAGATTATGAAACACACATCTGGTAAACTTGTATGCGTACTTTACTAAAATAAAAGACTAAAAATTCTCGAAATGGAGCCGAATATGCATGCTAAAGCGAAACATCGTAATATGAATAGGGATCTACATAAATACATCCTGCCATTCCTGTTTATTTTTGTTTTTGTTTAGTAGCTATTAACGTGTTTCAGTCCAAAATGCTAATTTTTTTTTTAATATTGCTTCATTCATTAAATAAAATAAAATAAAAAATTCATAATTTACGTCCAGACTGTCAATGCCAAACAGTGCCAGATTGTTTGGAAAAACAAACTAAATTTAACAAAAAACTATCAAATTTTGATCGGTTCAAAAACTTATTCCGCATTATCCCGCTATTCAGATCTCACGAATAATTTTATATTATACTAGCCGTTACCCGCGGTTTCACCCGCGTATAGAAAGTAGAATTCTTTGCAAAAAGAAATAGCTTATGAAACATATGGGCTATCTAATATAACAATTTCTTCTAACTTTGTTGAACCAATTAACATAATTATAAATCTACCAATCTCGAATACATTTCACCCAAACTGCAAGTGCTTATAGACGACAAAGTTTAGCTACTTCAGGTATTTAATATAGCAGAATGCAACTGTTCCTGGTCTACGTTATAGGACACTTTTTTTAATATTATTTAATCCACCCTGTAAAAATATAATTCTACTAAGCCACGATCTTAACCACAATATATTTATAACTACTTATGGGCCACCAAATATAATATTTTTGTATCTCTCTGTATAACTAAATTCACCACTCCCAACCCATTTCACCCAAACGGCAACTATTGATGGCTACACTATATAACAATATTTTTAAGAACTGCCTTCTATTGCTATAACTTCAATCTATATTTAAAATATCTTGTATATACAATTGCCAATTAGTCACCCATTATAACTTCCTGGTCTATCGGTTTTTGAACCATCCTGTATAACTACGCTAAATAACCATTTTTGAGATATTTTTTAACTATCCTGGAAAATATAATTTGTCTCCACCTCATATGTCAACAAACCCGTATATGCAACTTTTTCTAACATGTTTTAATCACACTGTATAACTATAATTTTACTTCGCCCCATGTTTCAAATATTGCATATATGCAACAGCTCATGTTCTATCTTAAAAAAAGTTAGCACAATTTTTTATCCACATTATTTAACAATAATGCAACTCCACCCTCTATTGCAACCACCTTGTATGTGCAACTACTTATTGGCCACCCAGTGTGACATTCTTGTACCACCCTGTGTAAATATAAATCCATCAATTCCCAATATATTTCACCAAAACTGCAACTGCTTATGGAGCACTCTATTAAACATTTTTAGAGATTAAACTACTTAACTCTACTCTTCCCTATATTTCAAATATCATATATGTGCAACTGATTATGAGATACGCTATTTCACATCTTTTCCTCATATTTTTTAAGCACAGTATGAAATATAATTTCTCTTCATTTAATCCATCCTTCATTTGCAACTGTACTCCATATATGCAACAGCTCATGCTCTAGCCTATATAACAAAATTCTTCCAACTTTTTTACCCACACTGTATAATTATTATTATACTCCATGCTATATTTCAACAACCTTGTATATGCAACTACTTATGGGCCACCCAATGTAACATTTTTTCACCACTCTGTATACTAGAATTCTAGTCCACCCTATATGAAACAGCTTGTGCATCATAACATTCCTTTATAATAGTTTTTAAACCTTCCTGTATAGCTGTGATCATACTTCAACCATCCTATAATATGCTACTTGAAAACTTGTGAACTACTTGTGGATATAAAACAATTTTTTAACCAACCTATAAACTATAATTCCACTCCATCTTATATTTCAACCAACCAGAATAAACTACTGCTTCTAACATTTTTTCATTTCACCACTTTAATAATAGCTCAAGAATATTCAAATATCCTACCTGCTTACATAACATATTTTTTATCCACTCTGTATAAATATTATTCTATTTTATCCTTATTTCACCCACATTGTATATGCAACTACTTATGACCCTAACAACATAATATTTTGTTATCCAACCTGCATAAATATAATTCAACTCCACCCGTTTTTCAACTACATGGTAGATACAACTGTTAATGTTCCACTCATTATATCTTTTTCGAACCACTCCCCATCACATTGTATATATGCAGCTACTTACAGGCCACCTAATATACCTTTTTTTCAAGAATTCTTAAATACATAATTCTACTACCTGTAAAATTACATTTGATATATCAGTTGAATTTTTTTTAAAGCCAAACATGTTACATTGGCATATTCCGAATTATGAATAAAACCTAAGCTGATTCAAGTATCTAATAATTGGTGCATGCGCTGGAACCAAATGACTAATTGTGTATTATCGAACGTGGTATTAGTTTTTTGGCGATAGCGTTTCGGGTAATGTTGGGAGATGAAATGTATATCAGATTTTAAGTCAAACTATAAGCTTTGCAACAAAAAAACATTCAGCAAAAACAGTTTAGTAGTTATTACGTCATGAGGTAACAAACAAACAACTACAAGTTTATAATATTATAGATAGATATAGATAATAATTACCATTTATTTAGTACTCGCAAGTTTGAAACTTCCATTTGTTTCTAAATATGTTTTGTCAACTAAAATTAGAATTATGTATTGTGTGGCAACTGATCATTGTGTTTCCGATAATATTTTATTATTTTAGTATTATGCTTTGAATTTATATTGTTTATATTTTAAAGGCTAATAGTTTCATACAATTTAACTAAGATTACAAAACCCTTGAAACAATTGGTGAGATTTATAAATAGTTAGATCTGACATCATGGAAATAATTCACGGCCATCTCAGTTTTAGCGAATTTGATTATTTTGATTTCATGACATACAACATTGCTAGCCGTTAGGTTAATGTACCTTTTCAATTCAATGTGAAAATTATAAATGTATTATTTGAAAAATTTCAATTTCAATACACTGAGAAAAAAATGCCAACATAAAAAGTATTATTTAACATAAATTAACAGCAGGTGCATTGTATTTTTTCATACTTTTGATATAATACAAAAAGAGTCCTCGCCAAGTTTGTGGATTAAATTGAAATTATTGAGATTATGCATATATATGTATTAATTTAAGGTGTAGTAACCTGTAAGTATGCACTTATGTATCGCAGTTATTTATACTGCATCTTCATAGTTACTTATGAGTTGGTTTCTTGCATTTTCTTCTTAGAAATTGAAATCGTAATTGTGAAATATCTGAATAACCGTAAAGCATTTTGGAAAAACAAACGTTTTAAAATATTATATTTAATATTAATTTATTATTTGGTATACCATACCTTCAAAATCCTGCCTTTTAATACAGGGTGAATGACTTAAATGAACATATTGGCATTTCAAATATGTGTATTTTATTAAAAATCTATATATAAATACGCAAATGCAAAAGTCTTTGGTACCATTTCCTTTTGTTTGTTTTTTTAATTGCTAATTGACGGCCTTTGGTCTTATTAATAAAAAAAAATTGGATCAAACGGCCAAAATTTTCCGTTAATAACAGTTATTGCCCGATCTATTCCATAATACTCCAAGGGGTTGTGGGAAATTATATGACTCGTGCAAATTTATTTTCAAAAAATTTTAATACACTAAGCGCTTTCGACTATTAATAGTCATTATCAGAGCTTAGTTGAAGCTAATGAGTTACAATATAAATATTCAATTTTAAAAAAAAACAAAGCAGAGTAAGAGCTGGATACACACTAGTCAACAAATTTTTCTATTCAATTTATTTTTTTTGGGAAATAATTTCAAAAGTGAGATTAAACTATGCCGGAAATGTGTAGACCAAATTATTAAATATTTATTTACCAATTTATAACAGAATATTTAGAGTTTAAATATTACTTTTCTTTGTTAATACAGTTATTGATGCAGTAGAAGTTACTGAGTATTTACATATTTAGCTTTACAAGCATTTTAAGGCCGAAAATAGTCTATTATTCACTGTAATTAAGGTTACGTAACTTCTAACTTTTTTATTATCTTTTGGCAAAACTGTAGTTTGTTTCTGTAAATGTTATAAATCTTTTTTATTTGTTTTGACCTGAAATATTGATCCTCAAAATCTTCGCACTCAAACCGTTTACACCCTGTATAATTTTCTAAACCAAACCATTTCAAAATATTACATTCAAAACAAGTATTAGTAGGTTTTTGCAATACACCTACCGCAATATTTACTTATACTACGATTCGAACGATAGCAGTTTAACCAATGTTGCCATGTTTTCTATTCCATTTACTACTACATTTTTATCAGGAATCGAGGAGGATTTTTTTACTGTTCTATTTAATTGATAATTTTTTTTTGCAAATAAATAGTTTAATCTGCACTTAAGTGCATGCTTTAGTTGACAGCTTTAAACATTTATCCCATAAACCAAAAACTTCTTGCCATAAGTTATATGAGACTTTTTTATTTATAATGATCAGTTCCGTCACCTACCAAAATACCTGTGCTTTATCTAACACTCTGTAAATAAAATTATTTGTCATTAATGTTAGCATTATATTTTACTTTTCTAGATTCTTTCTACATTCTAAAACGCACCACCGCTAACGTTATTTAATTAAAGTACCACAGACAAAGGTAGAGTCTTTTTGATGCCGGATCGTAGGCTGTACGTAGTGTACGTCCTTAACCTCACAATTATAAATAATAGTGTTTAATGATTCATGTTCTTCCAAATCCGTTTATCTTATATTATTATGTTTAACTAAACAATTAATTCCTATAGAAAAGACTCTCTAGTTGCTATAACTAATTATATTATTTTGTTTATATTTCGTGTTTTCCTAATGCAATTAAATAATATTTATTTGTGGTTATCGTAAAGCTAAATCAACTATCGTTATACTAACAAAGTGCAATTACTTTCCCCTGAAAGTTTAAAGCTTAAATTATTACACTTAATCCCACCGTGTTCTGAAATCCCTTTAAGCTGAGTTAGAATAAAATCCTTCCACCAACGCACAAAAAAACCCTCAAAACTTATATAATTATAAGCTTAAACTTCACCGTGCTAAAAACCAAACCCACGCTACAATAATTGCTACTTAATTACATCAAATAGAAAATCTTGAACTTCTACGAGGAGATAATACCGAAGTGCACGCGTTAAAACCTTCGAAGATCGAGCGATAAGACTCGAGAGTTTAATTGGAAATCTCATTTGAATGTGTAAATCACGTCGAATGAAAGTTTCCAAGAATGTAAAAATAATTCGCAACCTACTACTAACGAGATTACCGTAGGTTTTATGTCTTCAAGGGAGATTTTAATTAAATTTCCAAGTTCAGGTGAGTGAGAAAAACTTTTTATCGTCGCTTTTAGTTACAATTTATAACAGTTTGAGTTCGTTCGGATATCCAAAGAAATTAGTTTTATAATTTGTGGTCTTTAACTCCTGTCCTTTTCTCTAATGGTTGACTGTCTTCTTTGAAGACGTGTTGCTAATGAGTAGAAGATTCAGTTTACAATTGCTATTTGAAAAAGATACACTTCCTGCCACAAAAATTGAACTCCCTGTATTAACCCTTAATTTGGGGAAAAAATAGGTAAAGTACAAATAAATAATTTGCGATATAATTTTATAACACAAGTTACGTTATAAACTTTTATTCATATTACTGTACTAAAAAATTAGAAAAATCATTTTATTTTGTAACGATATATTATGATATTATTAACCGATTACTTCTTGAAAGAATTCCCTTAATTATTTGACCAAAAACATTGATAGAGTTGGTCCTCTATTGTTATTTATGTAATGGTTTATTCTGTGATGCACTAGCAGAATTAGGTAGTCTGTATCACATTGAGGATTGACTCATGAAAATCAGGCTTCTGGCATTCCAAAAATCATCCTAATTTACTAGGAAACGTTGCAATCGACTCACGGATACGGTTATTTTTCAACGTTATAATTATATCCTGGAACATGTCACAACTCCTCAGCTCACAGACTGAGAAACTACCCACTAAAAACAAGGCTCTGCACCGAGAGACGGTACTCTATCTATAATTGTATCTCCGTAGCACGATAAAATATGTCTGATCTAAGCCCATACCTCTCAATATAATTTTATTCGACCTACAACCTATATACTCCTGCTCAGGAAACAGCCAACACTACACAGCTTCAACATCCTTGCAAAAATTCTTAATTTTATGATGAGTTCTTTTGGTAATGCCAAACTGTGAATAATTCTCCACACAGATGTTAAGTAAGGGGATCCTTTATCCCCTTATTCAACACATACAAAATTATTAAAGATTTTCTCAGTTCCTTGGACACAAAGCTTAACATTGAGCAATCCCTAGCTATTTCTCGAAGCATTGTTCCGCGAAACAAAAATATCTGTAATATCATGAAAGGTCATTACATTCAACAAGTCGGGATAGAGTCCCTGAAGTATCTTGGACTAAAATATAATCGCCCTGGAACTGAATTTCGATGACTTGGCATTCTTCGTTCACAACTTCTTCTTCTTAGGGCTTCTTAATCTCCGATTCCCAAATAAAATTTCTATGCTAATTTCATAACTTCATAGCGTTGGATTAACGTCCTAAAAAACATCATTATCACTAGGGCTCTACTGAAGAAGACCGATCTTCTAATCCAACGTAACATTACAACCACTTTGCATCTCCCTTTTTAAAATCCCATCTCAAATTTCAGAGCCAACCAAGATCTCAGTTTCAGCGTTGACAAATCTGGTCTGGCAACGGGGTCAGATAATTCTGAATCGGTCTTATCGCACTAATTGTATTATGAACCCACCAACTTTAGAAATCTCAGAAATATAAATTGAAGCCTCCTAATTATGGGGTAATCTCTCACCACTACGTGACCTCCCTGCCTTTCGGAAATGCAGATAAGGATATGACAAGAGGGAGCCCAGTTGTCAGATTTCTAGCAGCTTGAGAATGAGCAATAATAGGTCTGTGATGCCCTTAGATGTTCTGGGCTGCACGCAGGCTACACTGACGGAATCAGTGTGTCCTCCCTGGCCCAGAGACCTGGGTAACCTGCTAAACCTCCTTCGTAATAGGGATTGGGCATATTATTCCATTTAAGGTTTCTTTTCGGTTTTATTTGGTAATAGGACAGTTTGAATGTTGGGTAAAACACCCCCTTGTGCAATTGTTGCGCCAAACAACAATTTTTTCAACTCTTCGTCGTATCTGATGCCGAGTTTAAATGTTTCAGAATAATACGGGTTTTCTTGTTATCACGTGCAGCATTACCGGCCAACTCCAAAACTTCAGCAGCTAAATATTCCATAACGGCTTTTAATTATATTGGTGTACAGACGCCGAAGGGTTCAGCATAATTTCCTTTCCTCATTAAACGATAAATATGGCCTACCGGAAACTGTAAACCTGCACGGCTAGTTCGGGTTTTTTCCTTTCCTTTAACTTTACCACCTTTTCCACGTCCAGGCATATTACTTGGTTACGAATTAAACACCAAAAAACGAGACAATGCGATAGTGAAGACAACTCACAGCTTCGAGTGTGCGATTCTGTATGCAGTTGTTACCTATTCAGCCAGGTATTCTTAGTAAGCCCGAGTCATAGCTCGCATTGATTACGTATCTGCCCTTTATAAATACCGCCCGTCGCTACTACGGACTGAATGATTTAGTGAGGTTTATGGCGTTTCTACATCGCGGATGTTTCCGTAAAGATCTCCAAACTGATCATTTAGAGAAGTAGAAGTCATAGCTATTAAATGCCAAATACTTCTCTGCTACGGGCAGATACATTTGTGTTAAAGAATCCTTTAAGCCATTTATAAACAATTTGGCCTAAAGTGTGTCTACTAGTATTATATCTCGTTTTATTCTAATTGGAACAACCGCATTGTTCTACAGTTATAAAAATTATCAAATAACATATTCTCATTAGTACGTGTCACCCTTTCAGATGCCTTTGTTAAAAATTGTGCTAAAGTTCATCCCTGTAAGAAACTGTGGCTTTCCATTCGGTCTATTTTTTTATTTCGTGTAAAATTGGTCTAAGTTCTCCAGATTAGCCTTTACCTTTACAGTTGACTACTCTTGAAATATTTAACAGTTTCTGTCAAGGAACCCAAGCTTTTTTATAGCAAAACAAATTTTTGTCAATAATTTACTTATTTTATAGTCACCACAGAAAATATAATTATAATGAACTTACTGTAGCTGCTCAACAAAATCTTATTAATTAATTAAATTTTATTTTTATTTAATACACTTATTTTCAAAATGACCATTAACTATTGCTTAATTTACAAACTTTTATTATGACTTGGAGCTTATAATCTAATATTTATCGTGTTCTAAGATAAATTCTTATTATTCTACTAGTAGAGTTATCAGTCTGGAAAACTGTACCGAATGTTGGTCTGAAAAACTAAAAAGTGAAACGGCATTTATATTCCCCATCTTTCAGGTCTTCAACCGAAGGATTTTTCTACTTTTATTTACCGAGCAGTGCTAGTTCAATGGTCAAACAAATATACTTCCAACACTTGAACAATATATCATGGAAGGTGACCATCAAAACAGTGCATCGATCCAGAAAGCCTTTTGTTGCAAAATACCTCGGATGAAGTATCCTATTCCAAACTTCAATTTGTCTCTGTAACGCCCGTATAGCTTCTGAAACAGACTCGATTTATGTTTATGCGCCCAGGTATTGGCGAATCCACATCGATATGTGCATTTTCCTGCAAGAGGTTGGATATTTATCTGAAATTCGTCTACATAAATTTTGAACCACCGCCAATACGATATTATGTTTCAGCATAATTTGCCCTGGAATAATTTTCAATAACAAGAGTGGACATTCTCTCTTAACTGTAGGTATTATAGATAGATTACATTTAATGTTATTTAATTTAATTTAGCAATACACATAATTGGTTCATAAATAAAAAAAATTACTAAAAAATGGTAACATCTAAAAAGCAAAAAAACTATGTTCATTATACAATTTTTAGTGACAGTTCGAAACATGATAAAAATTAAAGGTAATCGTAATTCACTTTCAGGCAAAATTAATATTTCTTTAACAAACATAGTATACAGTTGAAAAAGTGACATAAATATTTGTTATACAATTCATTTAGCACTTGTTTGGTATCAGTTTTGAATATTATCAAAAATTAACGGTTCTAACTTTTAAGCAAAATTCATATTTGCTGACAAATCTCGTATACAGTTGAAGAAGTGACATAATATTTATTATACAATGTATAGTCACATGGCACTTGTTTGATAACAGTTTTGAATATCATAAAATATTAACGGTTTTCAAATTTTAAGCAAAATTCATGTTTGCTGACAAAACTCATATAGAGTTGAAGAAGTGGCATGCTTTGATTAAAAATAAACTTTTTCTCTCAACATTATTCATAACGCAGTTCCTGTTGATTTATGATGATTTGATTTATGCAGATTCACTGTATTTAGAGACCAAATGAGAACGTTAAGGTTCAATTAAACATGGTTCTCTGTAGCAAAAGTTTGAAATATTGATTGATTTGTAATGTATACATCTAAAGAATATCTTATAAAATGTTTTGCAAATTACCCCCACGACTTTGGTGACACATGCGTACACTTTTGACAAAATTTCGCTTTAGTTCTTGCGGGCTCGTTTGTATAAACCTGGTTTTCAAAAACTCCATAGCCAGAAAATCACAAGACCCTGTCGGTCAATTCTGTTCACCAAATCGGAAAATGGCAGACCAGGAGCAAACTCCTACATAACAATTATTTATTCACCAGCAGTCACATCTGGCACCGTCCTGTTGAAACCACATGTCGACAAGAGATGCATATTCCAATTCAGAACAAAAAACTGCGTTGTAATAGCACTTTCGCTATTCATAGTTAATGCATTACCTTCCCAATCTTCAAATAAACTCGGTCCAATAATTTCTCCAGACCACAGTGCAAACCAAACAGTGTCACTTTTTTGATGCATTCTTTTCTGACAAATCTGTTATGGACCCTCTAAGCCCCAAGTGAGACAATTAGGCGGAAAAGCGTCATAGATGTGAAATTGTGCTTCATCACTGAAAATGAATTTTGAGCATTTACGTTTGTTTGCTCAAGGATCCAATAGGTGAACTCTCGTCGCTTTGCATGTTGGAAAAAGTTCTTACCTTAACTTTGTAGGTGTGTGTGTTGTTTTAAACGACCTCTACGAACAACTCATATCTGTGAACCGAATAGTGGACGCACTTTAAGCATAGTAGCTAATCAAACTTTCACCATTTTGATAGTAATGTTCAACAGTGTGGACGCGTTATTCTAGCTTATAGTGTTCCATGTTCACTAACTCCCATCTGCCGACTTTCGTTAATCTCAAGCTGGTAGACAATGTAACTCGTTCCTCGAAGTTTCCTTTGATTTCCATTATCTTGAAATAGTTGATCTCAAAACGTTTCAATAGCTTTGTATCTGCTATCGTCATCAGGTGGATGATGGGAAATTCAGTTTATCCGTCGTATTTATACCGGTCATGCGGTTGGTTGTGGGTGATGAAATGTTTTTAATTTGACGCTGGGTTGGCCAATTACATTCTCGTTCGAAATTATATATGCTGTCTCTATATTTTTTTCTTTTATACCAATGCTTTTTCTTGTGAATTACCCTGGCCTGGTCCCAGTTGATGTAATGATGTTCGGTCCATGCTTGATTAGCTAGTCCAGACTTCGTTAGCTCCGCCCTTTGAGTAGCTATGCAGTGTTCCTTAACCCTGGTGTCCAGCGGTCGCTTTGTCTCTCCAATGTAAAGATTTCCACATTTACAATGTATATAGAGTTATTTGATATTGCTGAAGCGTCCAGCCTTGTTCTTGTAATCATGCTCCTCAAGGTGTTGCTGCTTTTGAAGATCATTCTGATACCATTGCTGTATGCAATTCGTCTAAGATTTTACGACAAGCTTTTAGTATACGGTAATAATAGAGTTGCTATCGTAGTTTTCTCTTTGGTTGGTCCACATTTTCAAATGCCTTGTTAATGATGGTTTCCGGATATCCATTCGCCAAACGGTCTCGTCTAAGTTTCAATTGTTCTTCTTTAGGGACTTCTGATGTGCCTTATATATAACGGTGTCTACTTTATGTGAGGCAACTTGGTTTTAAAGCAACGTGTATGATTTCAGCTCATAGTATTAGTCATTGTGTTTTTAAGAGGGTTTACTTGTTTATTTAAATAAAAATAAAGATGTTGAATGTTAATACTTGTGAATTGGGAACCCAAAGAATCTGTTGCAATATATGAGTCCACCTCCGGAACTTCTAAGATAGAACAAACTATACATCATCCAAATCGGTTAAGTCGTACTAAAATACTAATAATAATGAAAAGCTGATTTTGATGAAATTCAGACTGTCCCCTAGCTTGAAGAGTAAAAAAAAGATCCACATAAACTGCAGGAACTAGACACAACTGAGTTGGCAATATTCAGATTGTAGTGGTATAACTGAATAGTTGGTACCTAAAATAAAAACAAACTATTTGATATAATATTGTATTAAAATATGGTTCAGGCTGGTGAAATACTAAAGGAGTATACTTTTTATGATAATTATATGTAGATTTTCTTAAGAAACACCAATTAATTTTGTAACACCTGAAGTTTGCATAATCAGTGTATAGAAATATGACCTAAAGTAAGTCCTGTATGTGGTTCTGTGGTCATGTATGGGCTTACAGTATGGTTAGAGCATATATACTTCTGGAAATAGCCTGCAATGAACAAATAACGTGACAAACCCAGAAAAAGAGGGCAATAGGGGGGTAACTGGCTATTTCACTTAATGCATGGAAGCAGCTCCCAATGGAGTGAAATAACCCTTTACTATCTTTACTTTCTAGTCTTGTCACGAAATTTGTACATTGCAGGCTACCTCCAGAAGTATATGAGTAGATAAGCAATGTCACCACGGGAACAAAATCGTCAACTTTTACATGTAATTTCCCATAAGAGATTCTAAGGTCCCAAAACCACGAAATTGAACCAAATTTACCCCCTCCACTTTCACTTTTGAGTCACGTGACGTCCTAAGCTGCGTTCTGATTGGTCGGTTCAAATTTGGCGGGAAATTCAAAATTGAAGAGGTGATACCATCACACTGCGTTAATCATAACGAAAACAGCCCTGACCGGGGATCGAACCCGGCAATACCGGCTGAATTTCCACTACATGAGCTACCAAGGCAATTGATTGTTGTGTACGTAATTGGATATATATGTTGTGGTTGCAGTCAGGCTACCGAGATCGCGTACCGAAAGTTCCGGTTAGGTGCGGCCGGAATGTATATACAGGGGGTGTTCGAAAAGTGTGATATGGGTTTCAGGGATGGAACGATATACAGGGTGTTGTTAGATGTTCTGTCAGCTGTCATTGTCTGTGATATGATCGTCAATATGGCGCTCAGTTGGATATAGGAATGGCTTGAGAGTGGCTCAGGGTGATTGGTTCTGGCAGAGGGATGGCTGGGAATATGTCTTAAACATCGTGTAACTCTCGAAATTGCTGAATGGAGATGACGGTCAGGGTCTCGCGGTCTGGGCTAGCGGGCTTCGGGTCGGGGGCGCTTTGTCGGCTGGGAACGGGGGTAGGGATAGCGGGGTTGCATCAGTTGGGGGTGGTGGCAACGCGGCGAGGGGGCGGGCGTAGGTCGGGGGTGCGCGAGTCGGGAACGCGGTGCGTAGGGAATGTGGTGGTATGCGGTGCGTAGGGAATTCGCTGGCTGGCGATCGGGATTCAACCAGGTGCTTCCGTAGGGGGTGGCGAACCGTGACGTCATTCGGGAATCGGACTGGCTCGTGTTGGGTGCTTGTTGCAGGGGGATGGTCACAGCCGGGTGCATCGGCCATGGCAGATACAGTGGCGAAACACATCTTAAGAACATCTAAGACAGTATGGATTCTATTGTCTGAGTGATTAACACGTTGTTTTGTAGTGATAAATAATTTATGTTGATCTTATTTAATTAAGTAACTATCCATAACTGAATCATTTTAGTGTGTCTTCACATAAACAAAGTGTAGAACTGATCCAGACATCATCGGAATTTACAGCGGCGAGTTGTTACCTCTTTATTCAAATCTTCTCATTTCTTGGGATATGTAGACTATTTTTCTGTTTTCACAGAAATATTTGTGCACAGTGGCACTAAACATCATTTATAAACCATTAGACTATTATATAAACTTAAAAAAACTTATAAATTTGACAGATACCTACATGATTTAATCAGAGTACAGATGCTGTCCTCACACTCGTCACAGAACAAAACAATAAATATGTGAATTCAAGGCTAAGTTTGATACGTCACAATTAAAAAAATTAAGCGTTTACACGATTTTTTACTTTTAATTGAATTTAATTGCCAGTTTTTCTAGAAATTATTAAAAATTATAAATTTAAAACACATACTGGGAACATTATTAACAATTTATGATGATTTACCAAAAAAACAGTCAAATATACAATAATCATGATACCTTTTATATATATCGTTGCTACCTTTTCAAATTTACGTTTTACTGCAGCCGCTTTCTCTGAAAAAACGTTTCAATAGAATATTCAGGACCAAATTGTACAAAATATGAAATAGAAAACGTTTTAGGTGACATTTGACATCTAGCCACTTCAAAACAGTATCCAATATAGAACTGAAAAATATTCTAGTCTAGGGGTATTTGCGTTGCCAATTGAGTACACTTTAGATTGATCATCCTTTATATGAATATTGTGCAATTCCAACAGTATTGCATTCATGTGGGTGTATTGGCAACCTCCTTTTTTGAAGTCAATTAAAGATATTACAAGTTAATATTTCTCTAGTCAAATTCTTAACATTAAAACTTCTATATAATGGTCCACTCAAATGGTGTTTTTAAAATAACCTCAACAATTGTAAGGAAGGTTTAATTATGTGCATATGCGTAGTTACGGGGTTGTCGCTATTGCCCTCCCCCAAAAACTTATTTCGAATAAAAAGATAGAGTAAAAAGGTGTAGGCCTGTACAGTATTCTATTACTTCAGACGGAAATTGTAGACCATAAAATTTTCTACAATTAATTAATAATTTTCCTAAGAGCCAAGGCTTTCAAAAGTTGAATAATTTGTAATCGTCTTAATTTGCACACGTTTCCACGCCACCTATGAGGTAGTGTGCTTAGCTAGTTTTTTAACGTGGTTTTCCCAGTAGGCCTATTCCACGGGTCTGTTTTGTGATTTTGTTTGTTTCCAAACTATTGCAAAATAATATTTATTAATTAAGTTTGGTAAAAATAATTTTCGAATGTTTCTGCTTCCTCTTCTGCTTCTTCTCCTTCTTGATATTTTTTTTCTTCTCGTTCTTCTTCTTCACAAGTAAAGTCGTAAGAGTCTTCTACAGTTGGTGACTAAACATTAGAGCACGACCAGCCTTGACAATGTGTACACGCCAGGGAACAAAACAGTCCAACTTTTTTGCAACCACATTTAGCATTACATCCATTTTTGGGGTTGCAAAATATTGTGTTTAGCAGTTTCTCTGATGCTGGTGGAAGTAAAGTCTGAACTGGCTCTAATTTTTTGTCGATCAACTTCCAACCCCAGTCTTTAGGGGCCACCTGATTACCAAGCCACACTTGAAGTTGGTAATATACCTGAAAAAGATGTTGGTGAGCAGCTACTGAGGTTGGAGGAATACAAGCTAACTGTACTTGTTTTTTGTTTCGAAATACGCGTATCGCAACTTATCTAAACAAACATTTTTTTAGAAGTTCCTTACATAGCAAGAAGAAAGCGAATTTCGTTGGTGATAACATCTTGTAGAGTACAATTACAATTTTTAATAAACTTCGGCAGACTGAATTAAATCTTGTTTTGGAAACATTTTGAAAACTGTTGTTTTTCCTCTCCTGTAAAATGCAAATTTCGTATCGCAGCTAGTTATTGCGTGAAAAATAGTACATGATTTTGAATATACTTCTGATTGATGTTGAGCTTTTCTTGGTTTAAAAAAATAAATAATTTCTTCAGTTGGAGTTTGAGCAGTAAGTAAGACGAGTAAATCAACATCTTCACCAACAAACATAGTTGAGCCAAGTACACTACCTCATAAGTGGCGTGGAAAAGTGTGGAAATTATAACGATTACAAATTACTTAATTTTTTAAAGCGTTATATCTCTAAAAGGGTGGCCCTTAGGAAAATTTATTAATACATGTTTTTATAGTAGTAATTTTGCGATAAAACTCACCGTTTTTCTGAAAATCACGAAAAACATGAAATGAAAATGAAATTTCTTATGAATTTTTGCAAAATTCCTCCTGATTCTGGTATCTCTTCAAACCGAATAACTCTCTCGCCTTTTACTAAAGATTTCCGTGGAGAGGTACACTCAAATGAGTCTAAACTAATTTTTCTATAGGCCTAAATTGACCGGATAAAAGTGGTACTTATATTTTTGAGTGTCGTGCAGAAGTTACAGAATATGTAAATAATTTATATACAAGGCTATATAGCTGAAATATTTTGATAGTTTATATGTCACTATTAGAAACATACCAATATGTATATTTACAAATTTTCAGTGATTAGTTAATCCTTTCAACAAAATTTCAAAAGAAAAAACACCACTGTTGTGATATATAGCTTTACTCTCATAACAGATTAAACTTCAAATCGTTTTTTATGATACGTTAACACAAATTTTTGCCATAAGATTTTCCTAGCATCGCTCTTGGCGTTTGCCAAAATGATTATGCGCGACAGAGAGCGATATCCTAAAGAGATTTATGTCACATTTTGTTGGCATCATAAATTCTTGGTATCTAGAATGTGCTCCTTTTATGGGGTAAGATAAAAAATACGTACGTGACGTTGTCGATATTCCATTTCCAGTTTCGAATTTTATTACGACTTTATGTAGGAAGAAATCTGTGAGTCTTTAATGAATCTTTGAAATTAAATCTGTATACACAATAGATGTTTGCTAACTGATAATTTTCTGATCACGTTATTAACAGATTTTATTTCTATTTTCATCTTATTCTTTTGTGAGAACCTCATCAAATCCAGAGTAATTAGACATCCAAACTGGAGGTTAATAATTCAGCAGATTTGTTTTGTTTTTGTTGTTTTTTTGTACGCATGTTAACTGATCTCTGCGCTGGTTGTGACCTAATTTCATGGTTTTTGTTCATTATAATTTACTGACATCTAGGTCCCAAATAAAAATAAAGAGTGCGAATTGACGACGAGCAAGAAGAAATAACATAAACAATTTAAGCTTTCTATAAACAGTTTAAGTGAACACCTTACTAAAAACCCAATATCCCAAAAATACTAAACCAGGGTTCTGAAGTTAGCCCAAAAATAAATAAAGAAGAACTTATTCTAATAGCACTGACGAACATGAAAGACAATACGGCACCTTGCGAAGATAGCGTATTACTGCCCATAACATAAGGATGTTTTGTCCTCCACATCATAAAAGAATAGAAAACTTTATTTAGTATATATTTATATGAAAAAATCATACCGACTTCAGCTGACTTAAAAGAAAAGCAGTTTAGAAACGGTGTGCAATCAATCACTATTTTCAGACATATCTTCATTTTATCCCGCTCTCTTTCTCCCTGTCTAACTTTTAATCGTTGTCTATATTTTCCAAATATATTTTAACTTTTTTAATTGTTTTATTATTTTGACCACTTTCTATAAATGTAACTAATTCACTCTATATTGCATCCACACTCTATATGCTTCTCTGTACTAGTCACTCCTATATATCTTATTGGTCTATAATTTGCTGAATCACCCTGTACACTATAATTCAACTCAACACAATATTAAAACGGTCCTGATATTTTTAAAACCACCCTGTATAAGTACAAATCCTCTCCACAGTATTGACTCTTACTATTTTCCTATTGTATAAATTCTTCCTGTATACCAATTAATTTATTTCGTCTAGTATTCTATTTATGCAACTGCTTATGGTATACCCTATACAACAAAATTCATCTTTTTGAACCACATTTTCTGACTATAAATTTACTCAACCATTTATATCAATCACCCGGTATATGCAACTGCTTCTACAATTTTTTTAACCCATGTCTATAATTATACCCCATCCTACATCCTATAATTCAAATATCCTAGTTACTTATGCATATATAACAAATTTTTGATACACCCTCAATAACAATAATTTTACCCCACCCTCACTTCAAACACCTCGTCCAAGCAACTATTTATGTTCCAAACTATATGACTTTTTTAAACCACCCTGTATAACTGTAATTATACTCCAACGTAATTTTCAACCATCCTGTATACTCAACTGCTTCTGATAACTTTTAAAGTCTTTGTATAACTGTAATTAGTCTCCGTTATATAACGCAAATGTCCACACTGTAAAACTATAGTTTTGCTCCACTCTTATTTCAACCACCTTGTATACGCAACTACTTATGTGCTACCCAATACAATATTTTTAGAACCACCCTATATAACTAATTCAATTCCAACTTATATTTCAACCATCATATGTATACAACTGCGTACACAAAGTACGGAAAGTTTTCTCTTAAAGTGAAGTACTTAATTCGTTTTTTTTTTGTTTTATCAATAAACTGGGTAAGTTTGATCTGTTCTTCAATACATTCTTTTTATTTGTTTAAAACATATGGGTCCGTAACCATATTTTGCTTAGAATAAATCCTTAGTACACGTTGTATAGATAAAGATTTTTGCGGTCTCATATACTCATACTCGTTAGTTCAGCTTTAAATTGTTCTCACCATGTGTGTGGGTTTTTTATGGCGATTTGGGAAGTCGACTAAAAACTATGAGCCGTTAAAAATACTCTTGGAAGACTTTTGATTCTTTTCCTATATTATCGTGTGTAAGGAAGTCCCGGTGCAGCTTAATTTTTTGAATTTTAATGAAAAAACCGCATCGTAGATGGATTTTACTATGGATTTATTCAATAAGTTTGTTATGGATTTATGCCATAACCTTTGTTTTTTTTTCAGGGAGTTCCCTTGAAATTTAAGTACATGTTTTGGTTAAATCATCGCAATATGACGTACTGAATGCTCGGATATTGGTACATTGTATGTTATTTTAATGTAGAGATTTCCTATTTTCCTAGCTTTTTATTCTGGTTACTGACAGGCTACAACCGTCTTCAGACGTGGTATGGTATTAATCTGGGTAAATTAAACAGTTTCGTCTTGCAGAAAAGAAAGTACTGCTTTGATTAGGAATAAACTCTGTCGTATAGTAATTTTTAAAATACTTGTGGTAAAGTAATTATAAACATCAAATGAACAAGGTAAATTTAATTTCTCGTGAACAAGGTAAGTTTAGTTTCTCGATAAGTTTTATCAATACATCAAGGGTATTGGTAAAACTTATCCCAGATAAAAGCAACTACATTTGGATTTACGGCAAGAGATACAGGGTAGCTTGAATGAGAAAAAAATTGCGCGTTGCGAAGCCCAGTCAGGTGCTATATCGAAATTGAAAGTATCTACAGAGGTTTTCAAAATATCGAGAAAAAGCAAAAAATTGTGGTTTTCGAAAAACTGCAATATATTCACCATCTTGTTAACTAATATGATAAAAATTTGGCAGTTTTGTATTAACTACTACTGCCAATCGAATGCGTTAACATATTCTTCTTTATGATTCGAAAATAAACAACTAAAACATTACATATTTGTGATTTAACTCGAAACAAAAAAATAACTAAAACCGATGAGAAAGCCCTGAATTAAATCAAATTAATTCAAATGTTGAAAAATGTCTCCATTATTATTATTGCACTTCCAGTATAGATGCATTAGAGATATACATGCATCTATAACCAAATGTCTAGGTATTTCTTCAATGGCTCCACAACGGCTGTTTCTCCTTAATTATAAGTAATAGAATAAACTTCTTTAAGTATCCATAAATACAAAAACCAAGAGGCGGAAAGTCTGGCGAGCAGGCAAGGCAACCGGGGTTTGCTGATTCAAAAAGTCAGTTATAATTTTTGCATTATATCGAGGTGCTCCATTTTGCTGCAACAATATCTTCGATACATCTTGAAGAGGCACATTTTATAAAGTTTGGTGGATGTAATTTTGCAATATCTCAAGATATGGAAGAGCAGTCAAATTATCATAAAAAATGTAAAATAGAAAGTTTATGATTCCTAGCTAATTCATAGCCCTTCATTAAAAGCACACCTCACTTGATGGCCCAATTCACGATTTAACAACGGATTTTGATGGGCCCAATACACGTTATTTTATCTGTTAAATACCATGCCATTTGTAAATCAGCTTTGGTCAGACCACAGAACCTTAGGCGGAAATTGAAGATTATCTTGTCATTTATCTATGAACCAATTGCAAAACAATCTTCTCCTTTCTAAGTCACCATCTCGAAGTCCTTGATTAATATGTTCTACATATGGACGATATTCATACTTTATTAAATTTTCTGAGTAGTCGATTAAGGCACTTCACTATTATTTTACTTTTGACAAAGGGAGGTACGACGGTTCTCAATAAGATTTCCAATATTTTCATTAAATATCGATTTCGATTAGATTTTTTAAACAAAGCGTAGGCAAGTCAATTATTTCTAATCATTCTGAAAATCGCCAAACCTACACCTGATTGGGCTTGGATTTTTTTCTCATTTAAGCCAACCTGTATCTCTTGCCGTTTAGGAAATTCCCATGTGATTAATTTTTTTACAAATTTTCTTGAAACATTTAACACTTTTTATAGAACCGTTACAAATAATATTAAAATTGGAAACCGAATAAAATACCATTGAGATACCAGAATTGGTTAAAAGAATCTTATTGTTTTAATTTGAAACTAATACAATTGAAGTACTTTAATTTTTATTTTTTTATATATATACAAGAACAATAAGAAGTCTTCTCGGATTTGTCTGTTAAAAATTATGTACCTAATTTTGAGTTATTAAAAGTGTTCGGCACCCTTAAATAAATTCAGTTTTATTTTTATAACCATACGCATTTGCCAAGAAATATTTCCGTCGAAGAGCTGTGGTTGGCAAATGCACATCAAGATATGTCAAGATTCTTAATAATTCGTCTCTATTAACACTGTTATATCACAGCAATTCTGTAAGATCTAATTAACAGTCAATATCGTCAAGCGCCCTACAGACCCCAACCTCGTAAGCTATCATTAGGATGGAAATGTATGCTTACATTATTTTTGGATTCTCTACAACTTTTTTACTAAGGCGTAAAATACAAAAAAAAAATAATAATTTGGTGTGGGGGGTAACATTTAAATAATTGAGTTTTGAGTTTGGTTGTTAAAATTATGTCTATTATGGCTTATATATTATTACTTTAATGATGGCATAAGCATTCTCCTGTTAAATTTTCCTGCACTCAAAAATTTCTACTCAAAGGGTTAGGTATTACAGTTTTGAAATTATTTGCTTTTGCCTGTTACTGTTATGTTATAGTCATTAAGAACTAATAATTTCAGTTTACCAATAGTATTCATCGTTGAATCAATTATATTAGAGATAAAATTATGATATATTATACATCATTTTATTAAATTTTATGAAATAGGAAATCTGTAATCACTGACGTTTTTATTCCTCACATTAAAGGATATATTAAAAAAGACTTACCACATCCAAAACTTTCCCGGAAAACTCTAAAGCCCAATTATAAATTCTCTGGTCGTATAAAGTAGTTAGTCTTATTAATTTATGAAGCATTAGTATTACTTATAGCCGACATTAAATTACCATTACAATAATGAATGTCATCAGTTTTCTGAAAATGTCTCCTCGGACCATTAAACCACTTCCAGAGTAAAAAGGATTTTCATCCCAACTTCAGTGGAATATAACCCAAATATTCTGAATTAGGCCTTCCAAATGGCAAATATATTATCATTGATGAACCTCGGTTAATTGAGCAGATGTATATTAAACAGATGCACATTTTGATGGAAAATTATGTTTCAAATAAGTAAGCTTACCCAAGATTTAGTTCCAGTCAATTAAAATGGAATATTGAATTATAAAAAGAGTAGTAAAAATTCATCATTGTTTTATAATTGTCTATTGGATCGAGGTCATGGGAATTTGGAACATTAAAAAATCACCTCTCTGTTATTGCTTTAATAGCAATGTTTCGTCTCTATTTTATATTGAGATTTCTTCAGGATCTTAAAATTTTAAAGTGAGTACGCATTAATTATCATTATGCTGTTGTTGTTGCTCTTTTTACGCAAGTTGGTTTTTATTTATAGTGGTTCATTTGTAGAAAGTGTTCTTAATATTTGGCAGCTTAAAATTAATCCTATAACAATATTATCGAGAATTCGCTCAAATCAGCTTGTAAGAAAACCATTAATCTGGAATATTTTTTGAAATTCCAATGATACATATTGATTACAATACAAATTTCAAATAATTATCTGTAACATAAAAGAAGTGAGGAGAGAATTTGCAGACGGAATAGTAAATGACCTCCTCAACAATTATTCCGAAATTACATAGTTGTCATTAACAATTTCTGATCATTAGCTTTTTAAATATATTTACTCTTTACATGTCTCAGTAATGGCCATGCTTTTGAGCTTCACGGTGTTACCGTTTGTTGAATTCTATACTGATATGACATTAAATAGGCTTACAATTAAAAATAAAATACAGATTTCCTGTCTACATTTTGTTAAAAGTTTTACAAATTGCTACTGAACAAAAAGTGAAATACAGAATACCAACTAACATTCAAACTAATTGTGAAGTGAAATAATTAAATTTAAACAATCAAAAGGATTGCTCTATTGGCAGCAAAATATCAGCAGGATTTAGTTATGTGTTGAGAGTGTTCAGTCTATATTTTAGTGATCGAAATTATTAAAAAATATCCTTTATTAGCGGTATGCAAGATATGTACCACACTAGGGCTATCAAAGGTGTTGTTATTCTCTAATGGATGTTTTTCAAATTGAGAAGAATCAGATGAATGTTTATTTTTAAAAGTCAATAGAATCTTTATTGTTTAATAAAATTCAATTTTTAGTGTCTTTCCCTCTGAAAGAAATGTTAAAATATGTTTTAAATAGACTTGCGGCTCAGGGCCGGATTAAAGGGATGGGAACAAGACCTGCAGCCAGACGAGGTTTCCACAAGAAAGGCGCCCCCAAATAGACATTTATGCATTTTTAAGTAAATTAGCGGGCGCCCAGTGGTCGAAATTCCACCAAAACTATTGTTAACAATTTGGAGATAATATATACCTATATAAATAGCATATTTCCAAAAAAATTTTCTACTATTTTTTTCTCTAGCGGTGGAAAATTTAATGGTGCTTTTTGAGCGATTACGGAATACATGGTTTCTATAACTATTATCAACAGAAAATATTAGCCGTTTGTTCTAATTTTTTTATTATTAACAGTAAAGAAAGTCAATTAGCAGTTAAAAACTCAAGAAAATCGGTTGACAAACAGAAGAAAATCGTACCGAACACTATTTCATTTACGTATTTATATATAGATTTTTAATAAAATACAAATAATTAAAATGTCAATATTTTTATTTTGGGTTAAAGTCATACACCCAGTATTAAGAGACAGGATGTTGGATGAATGTTAAATAAATTATCTATAAATAAATTACAAGGACAGAAAAACTAACCTAAATGTAAAACTAATTTAAATACAATTTTTACATAGATATATATTTGAATATGTGTTAATAATTATCAGTATAAATATTTTCAAATACATTTAAATATGCTAACACTATATCAAATAATAAATTAATAATAAATATAATATTTTTAAACAATAGTTTTTTTGAAATGCCTTGCGATTATTCAGATATTTGTTTCACATTTACGATTTCAATTTCTAAGAAGAAAATACAAGAAGCCAACCCTTAAGTAACTATGAAGAAACAGTATAGTTAATTTCAATACAAAAGTACTTACAAATTAGTTCCCCTTAAACTGCAAGAAATGTTAAAATTCAGGATAATTTCATTAATATAAATTAAACACACAAAGTTAGCGATAACTATTTCTGTATCAAAAATATAAAGATATGCTGTGAAATTTTGAAAATAATATATTGATAATTTTCACATTCAATTGGCTAACAATGATATGAAATTTGAAACTGAAATCAAATTCGCTACAAAGACAATAATACAATATTGTCAGAAACACATTGATTAGTTGCCACACAATACACAATTCTAATTTTAGTTGACAAACAATATTTAGAAAGAAATGAAAGTTTCAAACTTACAATAAATTGTCATTATTATATAATATGAATTTTGGTCTTTGAGATCTCAACAGCATGATAATGTAGAATAATATTAGAAACCAATCAAATTTCGTTAGTTTTTCGTTTAATATGTTTTTCTCATTGGAGTCAGTTTAGCTTACGATTTTCTCTCCAAGTAATCTGGCGGCACTGTTTAGCATCGACAGTGTGAAAGTAAATTATGATTTTTTTATTTTATTTTATTGAATGAATGAATCAATTTTGGCATTCTGCTATGCAGGTCGTCAGTAGCCCGTAAACAAAACTAAAATGAAGAAAATCGGTTGGGGACACAGGTTCCTAACCGTTTTGTCTTTGCCTATTTATATGTGGAGGATATCAGAAGACGTTCCTAATGAATAAATACAGAAGGATATGCAAATTTATTTGGAAATGTTCTGACGGCGCATCTGAAGTATAGTTCTTCCACTTACTCCACATTACTTAACATTGTTTGAAGAATTTAGAGCCTCTCCTGTTTGTTGCGACTTTATACAAACTGTTACCAAAAAAGGCCAAGGATCAATTTGGTTTTTGTAGTTCTGTATAGTTATGACGAACACCATTTGATAATTATACTGACAGCTCCGAAACTAGTCAGTTTGTCAATTTTCTGAGAATTAAATTACCCCTTTAAAAAAGATTGTGGACCTACTCCGTCCGTTAAAAATGGACTCACACCTACCAATACTTCATAGTATCTTCTTTTATTGTTTGCATTAATTTTCAGTATTTATTCGGTCACCATTAATAACAAACAAAAATACGTTGCCACAAGTCCTGAAAAAAATAGTATGCTCCTGTAAAGAATGGAGTATAATAAATGGAGACAAGTAAAAACGGCATTATTTTCCGTGTTTTCTCAACCAGTTCATATCGTTGTCTTTTTTTTATATATTCTCAAGCAGTTTCATAACGTTGTTCGGAAAAATATATTGAACAGCATAACGACCTGAATTTACTGACCACCTCGAACAAAACACAAAACCGTATAGGTAACAGGAGGTAATTCTCAAATAAAAGAAACTGCATCATATTTGTCGTTTTCAGAGTAGAGTTTTCCTTATTCGAAGCAATTTTCTATTGAATATTGGATAAAATTGGTAGTATTCGATATACAGTTTTCGGAGCGCTTTTCTTTTGTGATATTACCCTTAAGCAAGGATACATTAAATCTTGTTATTTTTGTTTGCAGATGTTTGTATTCTCGAAAGTATATATATCCTCTTGAAAATCAATATACCTGCTGTAAACAAATGGTGAATTTTCTTTAAATATACCATAACGCATATGTTGCCATGAGAAAGGAATGAAATGTTATGTATAAAGTGTATGATGCAAGTTTATGGACTAAACTCATTATTTCCAGAATGTTGAATGTAATATTATAGAACAATTTTAATTTTTGACAGCTGATCACATGACAAATGTGTAACAAGTTACTTTATCAGTGTTAACGTCATTTAGTCGGCGAGAAGTACAAAAAGGAGTCAGACACCTCTTTGCAGCAATCTATTTACTTAAATATTTATTTTTACACTCACTGAACTACCTTGTTCTAAGGACCGCCACTTCAAATAAAAGCAATAATTGCGCTACATTTTAATTTGATAATTAGTCAAGTATCCGATAGGAAAAAATGATGAAACTTTTATATCTAACATTTTGCAAAAAATTAATTCCTCGAGAGTTATTCAGGGGTTGGACCACCATGTATATTTAAATATTAAATGAATATTAACTAAATCTTAAATGAAATCCAAAGCAATCGGGTGCGGATAAGTATTACAGGTATTTTTGGTAATAATAAACAGTTTAACTGTAGCTCAAGTAAATGTTCCATGAAAAGAAAACGCAAGGACAATTTTATGCAAGCGATGAAATTCAACAGGTAGGTTCATATCCATTTGTTATTAAAAAGTGATGTTAGAGAGTGAAATAATAGTAGAAATGTTACAAAACATCAGTAGAAGGGCTAGAAGCAGACCATTTAACAAAATTATTAAGATATATCATCTAAATATGTTGACAAACAATAACATTTTGTTTTAATGTTAAACGACTTCCAAGTAGAGCCAAATATTTGATAATAAATAACAAAACATAATCATGATGAAATAATACACGGTATTATTGAATTCCACTTTACTTAGACACACTTGTGACAATTGTTTCGCTACATTGTAGCTTCTTCTGACAATAACGTGAATTTACAAATGTGGAATATATATAGTATTAAAAGGTACATTAAATGAATTAAATAGATTAAAATTCAAAGCTTATAAAAAATATTACAGTTTTGGAAATACTAATGATATTCTTCTTACCAATACAGAAACCAGGAAAAACTGTGTATTTTGGTTGGGATAATCTCTTAGTAGAATTTAAATATTATCGCATGTACTTTTAGTAATGTAATTATATAAACAAATTTAATAAGGGGGAATTATTTAGGTCTAACTGGTCGTTAAACAAATTATGGGAATTTTTAAACCTATCTATTAATTTCTAAACATTCTAACATATTTAATTTTATGCCTTTATTTTCAATGTGTAAAATTTCGAAATTATGATTGAAACTATGGTTACATTCTATTAGGTGGTTAGCATAATTAGAATCCTTTTTATTTTTTACCGAAGATGTGTAATGTTCTTTGATTCTTTTTATAAAGTTTCTATCCGTTTGGCCTATATAGGTTTTTGGACAATCTTTGCACTCTAACTTATATACACCTGATGATTTAGATTTATCGGTTTTACTTTTATTATTGTTTATTAGTTTCCCTAATGAATTGTTGGTCTTATAAGGGACTTTAATATTTAATTTCATTTAGTGAACAAAACATAACCCTTGTGAATTATCCTTGCCTGGTCCCAGTTGATGTTATGGTGTTCGGTCCATACGTGATTAGCTAATCCAGCCTTTGTTAGCTACCCCTTTTGAGTATCTATGCGGTGCTCCTTAACCCTGGTGTCCAATGGTCGGTTAGTCTCTCCAATGTAGAATTTGGCACATTCACAGTGTTTTGGTGCTGCAGAATTATCCTGCTTTGTTTTTTTGATCATATTGCTCAAGGTGCTGTTGAACTTGAAAACCATTTTGATTCCATATCCGTGTCCAATAAGTTTAAGTTTTTCCGACGAGCCTTTATGTGTATGGTAATATTGCTGTCGTGATTTCCTCTTCTTGCCTAGGTGGTTTATCCAGTTGTTCAAATTCTTTGTTAGTTATGATATTTGGATATCCGTTCATCAAAAGTTCTTTTATAAGTCTCATTTGTTCTTCTTTGAGAACAGGTCTTACTCCTGAAAGTAGCAGTTCTTGAGGCAACATTGTAGTAAGTCAATAATTTAATGTATTGCCAGGTCCATCCTTTTCATCAACGTTTCATCCTCAGTAAATTTCTTTCCCACTCTGTCGAGAGATTCGTGAAGAGGTTTTCAACGTCGAAACGTACTAAGCGATGTTCTGGCCCAAGTTTCATGGATTTGATGATTTGGACAAAATGCTTTGAATCCTTGTGCGATGAAATTTTGCCCTCCAAAGATTGGATAATTAGTATAAGGAAATTTGATAAGTCTGCTGTTGGTGAGTTAAGTGAGCTCGTAATCGGTCTGAAAGGTACTCCGGCCTTGTGTGTCTTGAGTAGTCCACAGAGATTTGGTGATTTGCTGTTATGTGGCGTCAATTTTCTTCTTGTCTCGGCTAGAATGTATTCAGCATGATCTCTGAGTCTGTTATAAGTGTTCCGTTCTATTTTGGCTGTCAGATCAGTTGGCTTGTATTTCCGCTTCGACAGTAAGTCGTTGATTTTCCTGTTGCAGTCTGTTCTGTCCATCATGATGGTGGCATTTCCTTTGTCAGCTGGTAGAATGATAATAGATTTGTCGTTCTTATAGCCCAGGTCATTTACGATACGTGATAAAATTAATAGTAGAACAAAACCGACATCAACTTGTCCTAATGATAAAACATGACTAATTGACATAAAATTCAACATTTTTTTCGATGCGTTTTTGTTTTTTTACAAAAAAACCTCAAAAAATCAGTGAATTTAGTTTTTTACCTTTTACACAAAATAAATCAATGAAACCATGTTTGCTACTATGGGCAATGTTAAAGAAAAATGAAAAACCTACAAAATGAGCTACTATAAGCTTAACTTCATTAACTGGTTTGTTCTATAATGGAACCATTATCCAAAATTCCAAAAAAATAATAATTCCTTTTATAATTCTTTTTATAGCTAAAATATTCTTATTAACTGAAGAGATAGATCTTCTCATACCCAATTCATTTTCTTAAAAAAAATACTGTTGCGCTGGTAGTTTTTGCAAAATATCAGTCAATCCTATGGAAGACATATTTTTTTGAGAGGCCATATTACCTCACCGGATGACCCTATCATTATGTATAAACTACCGTTGGAAAAGTAGAAGAATTGATCTAGAGATACCTTAACTCACTTTTCTAAAATTTAAAGCATAAATACATATAAATATTGAAAATATTTGGCCTTTCCATAAAAATTTATTTAGACGAGTCTATTCGAAAAATTGCTAAGGGGTGGTGCTGTGTTACTATAATATCCTTATAATAAATAACCTCAATGCAAATTTTAATTTTAAGCAGACACATATTTATATTTCTTGGATAATATGGATTTATGTAGTACATTTAGCAAAATAGAATATCTAAACTCTATTTAACCTCAAATGATAATGACGGAGCAATCATAATATGCAAATTGCGATAGCTGTTGCAAGTGATTTTTCCATTTGTATATGTTTCAATAAAAGTTTAAAACATATATATCTAAGGAAATTTTACTTGTCATTAATTAGTATTTATTAATAAAAACTGAGCAACATAAAAATTGCGTTGTTAACTAATTGAAGAATTACTTTTTTTTTTTCAAATATTAACAATCATCAATTAGTATCAACGTTTAATTTCTACATAATAATGAAATATAAAATGTACCGAAAGTTTAAACACCTACTATTATTTATTTATGTTTTAAAAAATCAGTGACTAGAGAAAATTTCCGATTTTTATTTAAATTTAAAATCAGTACGTCTTTTGAATATTAAAAATTATTGCTCCATCATTATCATCAGTTTCTATCTAAATGGAGTTTAGGTAGTCCATTTTGCTAAATTTATTATGTAAATCCATATTATGCTAGAAATATAAATATATGTCTGCTTAAAATTAAAATTTGCATCAACATTATTTATTATAAGAATGTAGTTACACAGGTACCACCAGTTAGCAGCAATTTTTCGAAATTCTAGAGAATGGCCAAATATTGTCAGTATTTATATGTATTTATATTTTAAATTTTGAAAAAGTTAGATGAAAGGTATCGAGACCAACTCTTCTACCTTTCATCGGTGGTTACCTTATAATGATAGGGTCATCGGGTGAGGTAATATGGTCTTTCAAAAAAATATATTTCTTCCATAGGATTGACTGAAATTTTGGAAAAACCACCGGAACTACAATATTTATTTTTAGAACATGAATTGGTTATGAAAAGGTCTACCCTTTCAGTTAATAAGAATGTTTCACCTACAAAATAAAAAATATATAAAAGCGATTATTTATTTTTTTGGAATTTCCGGTATAGATTTCATTACCTAAGAAACCAATTAACAAAATTGAGCGTAGAGTACCTCATTTTTGTAGGTTTTTCATTTTTCTTCAATATTGCACATAGTAGCAAACACGGTTCCATAGGTGGATTTTGTGTAAAAGGTAAAAAACTAATTTGTTACCGATTTTTTCATGTTTTTTTTGTAAAAAAAACAAAAACGCATCGATAAAAAATGTTGAATTTTATGTCAATTGGTCATGTTTTATCATCAGAACACATTGATGTTGTATTTGTTCTACTATTAATTTTATCTCCAAAAGGGCTTTTTCTCCGTAAATGACATGAGCCATTAGGTGTTTTTATGATCCACCATCCGGATTCGTTGATGTTTTGTGTTTTCTCAGTTGTAGTTCTTACTTTCCGTCGAAACTCCTCTAATTGCGGTGTCTCTTTCCTGCCGATTGCTGACTTCACTGAGCTGCTGATATCTAATACTGGCAACTTTTTGCGAGCAACGGCGTAGTTTACACCCTTAGAGAGCTCTGTTTCCTAAAGTGCGATGAGAGTTTTGGATTACAGGTTCACCACTGTTTTCTTGTTGGTTGAATCCTTCGGCAACTGCTTTCTGGTAAGTTTATTGAGTTTCTCAATGTTCACCTTTTGTCGTCATATTTTGTTTTAGTGTTTTTGGATCGAAGCAAAATTCGGAATGTAGTCCTCCTCTTATGTGTATCTTCTGATTTCTTGAAACCTTTCTTCCGCGTCCTTCAGGAGTTGGGATTTGTTCCAACGATGGTGGTTGATTTCTGACCTGACGAAAACGTGGCTGGCCTTTATTCTTGTTTCCCTAAAATTGGCGACATCAGCTTGAAACTATCTGGTATAATCTTTAGGTCTCTGGCCTAGCGTAGGAACTTGATGTGGCCCTCTTCTCTGGTAATCATCTTCATCTTCTTCTCGTATCGTCTGAATTTCCCATGACTACTGGTTACTTATCGGGTCCCCAATGTTAGTGTGAAGCTAACAATTGCCTGCGGTGCCAGTGCCAGTAGTAGTAGCAACTGAGAACGTGCTATTTATTGTTTAGTGTTATGTTTTGTTAAATATTTGCAACTTTTTAATTCAACTTGGAAGTCGATTAATAATTTTAAAAAATCCTATTTTCAGCTTTTTTTAAAAACTGTCAATTATTTTAATGTTTTTTTAATGTATTCTCTTTAGCTTTTTAGTTCTGTTTTGCACTCAGGTAGTTTTTATTTTTTATTTTTTGTTTTGTATGTATAACCTTAATAGACAGGGACCAGGTAACACCGAAAGCCCCAACATTACAGAATGGACACATTTTAATTTAAATTTGTAGGTAACAATTATATGAGCATGAAGATGTTCGTTCGCGTTGGTTTAATAAGCCAAATATATAGTTAATTAAATTAATTCTTATTACTGTTACTTTTATGGCTTTCCTTTATACGGTTTGCTAAAATAAACACACTTTATACAATCGCACAGAATAGCAGTTTGGAATTTGATACTGAATTTTCTGTTAGGTTTGAAGTCGGTTTCACCAATAGCACCGTTTTCATGTAATTGGATATTAAATAGGTATGCAAACAAATTGAGCTTGGTACATGTTGATGTAAGAAGTCGAAAAAATTTTTAATAAAATTAATTATACTGTACTATATGCTTGTGATCACTGGCGGATCCAAGGGAAGGGAGGGCTAAAGGGCTCAAGCTCCCTCAAAATACTATGCGTTGTATGCTTTTTTAGTGTTTATTTTGTTAAAACCTACTTCCAGTGGGGTCAAGCGCTCCCCTACCCAGAAAAAAAAACGAGAATACTAGATCAGGTACTACTTGCGATGTACATAGAAAATGTTCAAATTTGCGACTAAAGCTTTCAGTGTACTTATAAGATAATGTCAGTTACGCACTTCCATGGTATTTTGGGTAGCAATATTGACTTTTTCGACGATTTTCTGGAAAACTTTATGTTACAAATCATAGAAAAGCATATGAGACCAGTTTGGGATAATAAGAGAATTCAGTTTAAAAAACTATACAAATCTGTATTTGGAAAACTCGTCCAATGTATCAAGTATATTGGTCGAATTCCATGAGGGAATGTGTGCAATCTCAAATTTCTCAAGTTTAAAATTTCACTAATCCGAATGCATACTTTATTAAACAAACAAACATTATTATTCAAATCGGTTAAGAACTAGAGAAAAAATCAAGCAATATACATACTAAAACAATACGCGCCGAATTGATAAGCACCCCCTTTTCGGAAGTCGGATAATAAAAGTTTAGTGGCTCATAGAAAAAACAAAGTGAAAATAATTGTACCATTATTGTTTTAATTATAAAAAACTGCCAAACAATCGGGAATATTTTATTAGTCTCTGTTTGCTTTAAATTAGAAAAGCCTCCTCAATATTTTTCTTTTTCTAAATGGGTTCACAACAATCCGTTATCTTAACAAAATCAATATAACTATTAAACATTATAATTCTAGGGAACGTTGCTAGTTATCACCGTGTAAATCTACGCCAGTAGCCTAACAAATGATCGCAGTCCGATGGTAGTGGTTATCAATCTATGTGTAAATGAACACAAAACATAAATAACGTCGATACGGATGCTATCAAACATAAATTACGATTATGGTTTCCTGATTGTTGATCAAAAACCTAATATGTTTCAATAAATGTGCTATCGCAATTTCGGGGTTTAAATCCGGATTGTGTATTTATTCCAAGGCTTAGTGCACTATGTGCAATTTATCACCTAACAACGACACAAGTTTGGTTAAATTATTCGATTGTTAGATTAGATTGTTAGATCTAATTGTGTATCCTCAATAGTATATATCGCCTGAACGAAAAATAATGCATTGCATCAACAAAAGAGTTCCTTAGGTTTCTCGTTTTACCTTGAGCATTCAAATTTCATTACATTTTCAGTTATTATTTTGTGTTGAAGAATATATACCTAATAAATTTTTATGGTAGAAGTTTTGAAATGTGTGTCTTTGCAACGAGTTGAGTTAGCCAATTTATTATTGGGTAAGTTTTGAAATGTTATGTTTTAAATATATATTAAATTAACTTGAAGTGAAACTTTTATTTCCAATTACTATTTTATTATATATATATATATATATATATATATATATATATATTACTTGTTGCTCTGACACTCTTCACATAATCTAGTCACTAATTTTTTTTGGTTATTTTAAATACCAAATAACATTTGTCATAATGATATTCAATGCAAAATTATAACTTTGTATCATCATCCTTCAATCGGAACGATTTGCCAAATGATTTAATTAATCTCAACTTATGTAAGCAAGTATTTTAACTTTTAACTAATGTATTCAATTAACAACAAATGTAACTTGCAGCTTAGACTGACGAAGTAAATAAACCAAATTTACGAAAGCTCTCAAAGAAGAAAAGAGTACTCTTACTTCATTTGTCCTATAAGCCGTTTCCCCGTTAACTACACTACACAGCATATGTTTGTGTGTGTGTGTGGGCGTGCGTGCGTTGCGTGCGTGCGTGTGTGTGTTAGGTGGTTTCCGGGAATTCATCACCGAGATCGATGACGACGGTTCGACAGAATCCCATCTGCCCTCTTCAAATCGGTTCGCATAATTCTCGTAGCCTTCTGCTTACGCTTCTAGTTACTCATTACTGTATTGGAATATGAAGTGAACATGCCTTGGTGATAACATACAATTTAAAAGTCGGTTCCGACTTCAACTATATTTCAACTCCACACCATGTTGCAACCGCCCTATATAAGTATTAATCCTCTCCACCTTAATGACTGGTTCTATTTATCTATTATTTGAATCACTCTGTATATCACATTTATTTGTCAAAAATTTTTGAACCCACCTGTCTAACTGTAATTTTACTTCGCCCAATATTTCAACTGCGCACATTACTTGCTGCTTGAATTTCGATGCACGCAAACACCCTGTACTATATACTTTCATGGCATATTTTGACATTTAAGCTCGATATTTATGATGAAAATTTGACATTTACATTCATGTTTACCCGATTCAATGCGTTGGATCATCTGCACTTGTCGTCCGGTTGCCTTCTCCTTTGTGCTCATCTGCTCGCTCTGTTTTTCTCTAGGATTAGCTCCCTTATGTCATTCGAAAGGTTAGCGTACTTCCTGTATCTGTGTTTTCGGATGCTACGAGAGCTGGCTTCCAGAGCTTCGACCTCTTCCCTACTCTCGATCACAGAGATTAGTCTTAGTGTGCGATCCAGGTTTCTTAGAAATAGGTCCTAATTCACCTTCTGGAGGCGTTGGTCTTCTTCATCTCTGTGCTCGTCTGGATCACCTACAAAGATTGTTTTTTGGCAATGTGGCAGTAGAGCGTCGAAATCATCATCCGAAAACCCAGGGTTCGGTGAAAAAATGGAAATACTTTGATGATTAGTCATACTTACCTGAATAACTGTTGCTTCGGTCCATGCCAGGTTGTCCGGGGTCAGGATTCTATGATGTGGTAGTGTTATCTTCACGAGAAGGGCTTTCTAATGTCTGTTGCATGACTTTACCCAGTTTCGCTACCTCGCGTCTGGCGGCATTGACATCCAGCTTCTGGTTGGTTGCCGTTTTGCCCTTTGTCATTTTGGATGATTTCTGGGTTGGTGATGGGTCGGCTTTCTTGCTGCTACTGGCAACAAAAGAAGGATCTTCGCCGCTCCGTTGACCAAGGAAGCGTATGACGTTCCCGGTTTAACTGCTGCTGTGACCACGGGTGGTTTTCCCGCAGGTTTTGTTGGCCTCGGTGTCTTCTTGCATTCCCTGTAGCACGTGGGGTTCCTGTCAGTTTGAGCATTTAGCTGGGTCACTTTATTTTACTGGACAGTCTAATGCCCTGTGCGTCCCAGAGCATTTTACACATCTGGCGTCTTGGTGGCAAGTGCCTTGTCCGTGCCCAAATCTCTGGCACTGGAAGAATTGCAATGACGTTATCTGAAGTGCCTTCGCAATGGTGACGCAAGTGTAGGCGCCAGTCTTCATTTCCGTGATGCTGTTCACACTTTCTGGTACTTTTACCAGAAAAAGAGGAAGCTGCTAGTTTTTCTTCCTATGTACATGGCGTACACCCCATACGGGTCATATCCCTTGGACTTCAGGTCGTCTTCTATTTCTTCTGTGGTGTTTAAGGTGTTTAACCCTCTAATCACTACTCTGATGTCCTTCGACGGGAAGTTGAAGGTGTGGAATGCCAACCTCTTACACTGCATCCGGTGCACGGGTTGGGTAAGCACTATCGGAAATAGAATCGTAATGCTAAATGAGAACTAAAGGAAATCAAAGGAGATGTTAGACAGAGTTAGATATGATATGCCCACTTTGTTTTCTGTTTCTCTCACTGTACATTGCACTAAGGAATCTGGCATTATTTATGACTGCATTATCACAACTTTATTTGAAAAGTTTCTTCATCATAATTGTCATAAATACTTATTTTAACAGATTCAAAACTCACTAATTGCCAGGTCTCAGTACAAGCGACAACATCTGACTTGACATTCCAACTATCATTGATTGTTTCTGTTTTCAAAATCAGAATTCAATATTTTTGCATTCATTCATTCGATAATATCTACAATACGTAACTTGTTAAGCTAGTTTTAAAATAAATTAGCTTTGAAAATGTTTTCTGCCTAGTATTCCATATAGAATAGAAACGAAATGCAACATTATATAACAGTAATTAAAACTAATTTTGGGCTCTTTACGATTTCTACACAAGCAAAACCTTCAATTAAACCTTACATCGAAACTCATAAAAATGATGTAGGTTATGAAAACTGGTAGACACGGAATTCTCATTTTCTAATTCGGTGAAGTTGTTTAAAACCAAATGCTTTCAGCCTCAAATTGAATAATTCATGTAACGGAAACAGCTCTTGTTCCATGAAACGTAATTTTATTATCAAAATATATGGAGTTGATGTTTCTCTCAACCCTAAACAGTTGTATATTAGCTGTCGTAAAATATATGGCAATAACTTCGCGAGACTATGAATTATTTTATGCACATACATATAATTCCACATTGCAAATAAAGATCACGATAATAAAATGTAATTTAAAAAATACTTAAAAATAATAAATTCGTTTATACTTAACTAACATTTTTTTGCAGAGCGCACCCCACTAAAGTAGACATAAACATTTGAAAGCTATGTAATAATAATGAAGACGACCTTAACAGGTTACATCAATTTGATTATGCTCTCGAAAATGAAATATGATAAAACAAACAAAATTGACAATTACGAAAAGTCATTAATTTCTTTCAGAAAAACAAACAACGATATCAGATGTGTAATCGGAACATCCCGTTACATTAAACTGATATGAAAATTGAAACATATCACTCAGGAAAACTAATTGACTAAGCCATAGACCTGCTTTCATCAGCTAGCTCTTATAAAGGTACGATTCCCGATCCACGCGGCAGACGGCAGACGGCAACGAGAGGCCGCCAACAGCAAACGCTGTCGGGCTTCAGTTGTCGTCGTATAGATTCGGATGCCGGCAGCAGGCACTGCAGTTGCGGCGCAGCATTAGTAACTTCCGATTGTTCCTTCGATTTACAGCACGCATAACCAAATGATGCAAGTGTTATTGCAAGAAGAAGCAGACGACGATGATTTATTGTTGTATTCTTACTTAAAGAGAAGAATGCTCTTAAGAGATCTAATAAAAAAAATAATTAAATAAAAGCGAAGACGTTTTCAGAAGTTATTGCCGTATCAATAAAAAACAGTTTAATTTTGTTATCTCTTTAATTCATAATGACCTTTCTCCTAAAACCTTGCAGGACGCAATTTCGCCAGAAGAGAAATTATTCTTAACATTAAGGTAAGCTAATAAAAATTATTTCTTAATATTATAATATTAATAATAATATAGAAGATGTAAACTAGTAACATAAACAACCAACATCAAACTGACTCCCAAGATAATCACATTAATACAATAACTATACCATACATACAGGGTCTATCAGAAAGACTAAAAAGAGTGGGAAACAGATATAATATCAAAACATCATTTAAAACAAGAAATACACTAAAATCAATTATATCAAAAACCAAACCAAATAACACAACTCAAAATACAAAAATTGCATTTATAAAATCCCGTGTGAATGTAATAAATTCTATATTGGAGAAACCTCTAGACCTCTGAATGTTCGAATAAACGAACACAAAAATTACATAAAAAAACGACAATTTGAAAAACCCAAAATTTGTGAACATGCTTGGGACCTTGGTCATAAAATACAGTTTCAAAATTCAGTTATATTACACAAAGAAGAACATAACACTAAAAGAGTCTACTTTAATTTTCTTAAATGAAAACGATTGTATCGCTACTACCTCCGTGGAATTCAGTCGTTCCTGGTTGCCGATGATTAAGGAAGAAATTGCTAATTGTCATGTCCTTGTGAACAACCCAATAGTTCATAAGGTTTTTCCTAGGTTTTCCCTTATGATTTTAATGGGATCACTGAATCAACAAAGTTCTTTGTTCGCATTTTTGGCGAATGCACTATGTTATAAGAAAGTCGCACCTAGGAGCACCACATAAAGTTCTGAACATCTCCCTTTCAAATTCTTCCAATTTGAAAGGAACTTTATGATTATATGATCTTTAGAAATTTCTGTGCTACCCTGTATATAACAAATAAAATTCTCTTAGTTACGTCAAAAATCAAATAATAAACATTGTCAAATATTTAAATTTACATCTTGGAATTGTACCTTTTTAATCCCTAGTTTCTTAGCCATTGACAACGGGGTCTGATCTAGACCCCGAAACGTTTAGAATATACAGCAATTTCCTTTAAAGTGTGGTGTTATTTCCCAATAAACACTTAGACATAAACAAGCTAATTATTAAAAAAATTCTGTGTTTGAAGAAAATCCTTCATTTTCTGTTTGATGTGTCAAATCGGTGGGTTCCGAAATACTGCTATTTGGAGAAACAGCAGTTCAGATTATGTACTGACTGTCCTCAGAAACACTTGTCATGTCCTAGTAGTAAGTGGGTTTGGATAACTAGATGTGATACTCTAGTCTGCCGCCAGTATTTCATATTTGGTGAGAATTTCAAAGATTTCCTGTTTTGCTTTTATTTGAAATAATTTTGTTGGTGATTTCTTTAAAACATGTTCAATACGATTAGCAAATGATTTAAACTCATTATAAGTGCCAGCCATACTTTTCATCAGCGAAAGTCTTGCATTTTCCTCTCTTTCATGTATGATAAAATATCATCTTTAGTACGCCGAGGAAGTTTCATTATTCTTTTTAGATGACCAAATTCAATGTTCGTGCGAGCATTCCCTTGGTGGGTATTAGCTTCAGAAAGAGTTTTTTGGTGGATATTATTCTGTGCCGTTTCTGCTCTCCTTGTTTTGTGATGAAAGTGATTTGTTTTCTACGCTACTAATAGAAGGTCTTTCCTGCGAAACGTTATCTAAGAAAGACAATAATCTGTATAATTTCCATTTTGTTTCAGATTTATGGCAACAGGAGAAAGTTTTGCTTCCTTATCATCATATATCTCGAGACTAGTAAACCAAGTATTACGTTTACTTAGACTAAAACTTGTTCCAATTTGTATGCCACCTCCTACTAGAAATGATTTTCAAAGAATTGAAAGAGAATTTTGGGAAAAATGGAATATGCCAATTTGCGTTGGAAGTATTGATGGCAAGTACATTCGTATAAAATCACCAAAGAACAGTGGATCTCTTTTCTTCAACTATAAAGAGTACTTCTCTACAGTATTGCTGGCAATAGTTGATTCAAACTACAAATTTATTGCTATTGATGTGGGATCATATGGAAAAGAAGAGGTAAGCAATATATTTAAAAAGTCAAATATGGGAAAGAAAATACAGAACCATACATTCAATTTTCCGGAACCTAAAAATTTACCGGCAACAAATGATGTTTTGCCACATTTTCTAATTGGTGACGAAGCTTTTACTCTTGATACATACATTATGAAGCCATATTCTCAGAGAATTGCAAGACATGACAGCCAGAAAAATATTTTTAACTACAGGCTAAGTCGTGCTCGACGAGTAGTCGAAAACGCTTTCAGTTTATTATCTCAAGTTTTTCGAGTATTTTACATACCTTTACCTGAAACTTGTGACGACTTAATAATGTCTGTCTGTTGCTTGTACAATATGTTAAGAGATGGTTATCTTAAAAATCACCAGATTCCAATATATCACCGTAATGAAGAATAATTTTCTTACGACAAATTAAAAACATTTTTTTGTTCCCAAGAAGGTGAAGTATCTTGGCAAAGAAGTATCGTCAATCGTACCGACTAGCATAAGTATTTAATAAATAATTAAATATACTTACTAGTTTTATTGAGTTCCTGAGAGATCTCTTTCCAAATATTTTCCTTAATTCGTCCATCTTTATAATTATGATTTTTGCTATAATATAAACATGGATATTTAGAAACTAAATTAATAAAAGTTTCGCTTTCTTCGTCTGACAACACGTCCATAATGTCTATCTGTAACTGCAGTACTGTGATTGTGGGGTAGTGCAGTCTGCCACTTCGCAGGAAAGCAGGTGACGTCCTGTCGCACGGCAGTTGCAGTCGTATGTCGGAATCGGTCTCATACAAATTAATACTCCAAAGTAATGCCGTCTTCTGTCGCGCTGTTACCATCTGCCGTTGCCGTCTGCCATCTCCCGCGTGGATCGGAATCGTACTTTAAGAGGCAACTAGTGGTCAAGCCAATTTTCACAAGTTACCACTAGTAAAATTTAATTTTCCATTGTTTGCCCAATATGTTTTTCAAAAATTGCTGTACGGAAAGAAAAGTGATTTGAAGGATAAAAACAGATCTTTAGATACTCAATAAGGCAGAAATTGCTTATGATAAAACGACTCAGGATCAAAATTCTGTCCAACCAACTATGCAAGTGAAATAAAATTACAAGAAATTAACAGTTTCACAAAGGATAGAGTTATATCAAAGTTATATAATAAGAAATAAAAATATTAAAAATGACTCCAAAATATCTCAACCTAGAAGAATCTAGAAATGTAGGAGTCAATTGAAATAACTCTTCGACAGGATGGAGGAAAGATGCAAGAAAGAAGAACTATGAGCAGGCTAAGGAACAGGTAGGTATCGTTAAATTTGACATATGTTTCGCCAAGTCAGGCTTCATCAGAAAATCGAAATAAAACTTTTATATAATATTAAGATTGCTTAAAAGCAACAAAGACAAAGTTTCACTTTTTTATTTCTTTAAATTTGACATATGTTGCCAAGTCAGGCTTCATCAGAAAATCCAAATACAATGAAAGCTAAATTTATATTTCTTACAAGGAAACTGTAGGTAAGGTAATAAAATAATTAAAAGGACTTAATTCTGGGGAATTTCGGAACCAAATAACTTGATACTACCTACCCTCGTACAAGTAACTTTCATGTAAAAATTTCTTCAGGAACTTGACTCAAATTTGTTATCGAAAGAAAGTATTATACAGCTAGAGTTAATTAAAAAGCAATTAAATTATACGTAGTAGTGCCTCAGGAAAAATTTTAAGAAGTAATAATTATGCTGTTAACGAATCTATGATCCAAGTCCACTTTATAAGCCTAACGGCCATCAATTATCCCTTACTATACTCAACATTTACCTGACATTTAGAAAATAAACTGCTTTGATAATCTTGTTTTCAAATTAATTTTATATGTTGTATGTTCAATATAAACTAATAATTTGATGTTAATGAATTCTTATTTCTTAAATTGATATTAATTGATACAAAAAGGTTATAAATGGATTACTTTTTATTGGAGAGTGACACAAGGTAATCAAGTTAAATTAGCTTTTTAAATCTACCTTTTTTCTAAAATATTAAATAAATTATTATTCACATTAATGTAGTATTATTGATGAATTAATTACATCATTGTGTAAAAAGTGTGCTAGATATAATCAAAATGTAAATAAATGCCAAAATATTGTTAAATATATTTCCTGTGACGATAATCATTTAGCTAAAGAAAATATGAAGTGTGTAAATTGTTATGCGAATGACAAGTTTGGTAAAGCGTACAACTTTAATTATAGTGCTAATGATTCTAAATCATGTGAAATTTTATAGCGAACATATCTAACTCTGTCTAAGTCCGCTTGCTAGACAGAGAAAGATACGTCCACTCGGTTTCCTTTCTCCCATCCGGCTTGACGATTCCACCTTAGAGCATATACGTCTGAATGTTGTCTACACAAATATTGTGAAAATACTAGAAAGAGAGCAAGAGGCAATATCACTCGATTCGGAACTGCTTCCAGCCAGTAAGTGAAATAACCTGCAACACTCTTCATGGTCCTTTCTTTTTAGTCTTGAGCAAGAGACTATTTCACTAGATTGGGAGCTGCTTCCCATGACATAAGTCAAGAATGTACTTCATTGGCTGCTTCCACCCATCAAGTGGGATAATATAATGCTCTATTTATTGCATCCTTTTTCTTGCCTTGATATGATATTTGTGCATTGATGTGCATTCTTTACATAAAATTATCATAAAAAATAATTGTTTTAGTAGTTCACCGGTTCAAATTATTTAATACAGTAAAATACTCAATTCTAATCTAATCTAACCTACTATATCTCATGAGTTTGCAAAAATTTCATTTTTGAATTTTTTAATTTAATTCAATGATTTGATTTCCAAAATTAATATTTGCTTTGCATTTATTGTTCACGTGAGGTACTAAGTATTCAATTTTTTTTCAAAATTTTAGATCTTATAGCTTCTTAAATAAAGGAGTGTAAATTTTTCTTAATATAATAAACTAATTTAAAAATATATTTTTATTGCTCCTTCTTTGACCAATTACATAATTCAAATTTTGTATTTTTTATTTTTCCTTAAAGCTTAAGGGAGGCCTAATATTTTTAATTTCTTTTACAATTTGAGTTATCATAGAAGAAAAAGGGGAGGAAATTGATCATTTTTTGTATGTTGTCATAGTCCCTCTTAACAAAGAGAAAACAATTAGAGAAATAGCTGCATGTAATGGTTGTCCAACATATATTATAGACAAATTAAATAGAACGAAACAGCTTCGGTGATGAATGAATTAAGTGTCAACTTTTGGGTCAAAGTGAGTCACAAGAAATCAAGGCACTTGGTAAGACGGCGTTGTATAGAATAAGTACAACATTCCAGAAATCCGGGCAAATCGGGCAAGTAGGGTTCTTTTGATAGAAGTTAACTGACCCTAACCATAGTGCTAGTAACTTTTATCTTAAGTCAAAAGTCCTTTGAAAGTGTTACTACTATTTATAGGATGTACTCAACAGAGGCATTTTGAACATTTTGAACCACCGTGTATAACTATAACATTCTATATTCCAACATTCCTGTATATGCGCCTGCCTATGGTTCATTCTAAAAACTCTTTTTTGTAATTTTTTAAACACCTTCTTTAGATATAATTCTATTCCACACTATCCATCTATTTCAACCATCACAAATACACGCTTGCGGGCTACCACTTTAATTATTTCTTTTTTAACATTTCTTTCACCACCCTGTATAACTACAATTCTTCTCCACCCTATATTACAAGCATCCTATATATGCAATTCCTTATGAGCTACCAAATATAACATTTTTGTCCTAACATTTTTTTAAATCACACTGTATAATTAATATGATAGAGTATATGTGAACCACCACGTATATGCATCTGCTAATGACCACCCAATTTAACATATATTTAATCACCCTGTACAAGATTAATTTCACATTACTCTATATTTCAAACATCCTGTAAAGGTCACCGCTAAAGAACAACCCTGCAACATTCTTTCATAATTTTTTGAACCACCCTGTGTAGCAATTGTTCTGTTCCGTCCTATCTTTCTACTATCATAAATATTCAACTGCTCATGGGTTACCCGATTTAATACGTTTTTTATTTGTTTTCTGTCTACCCTATATAACTATAGTTTCACTTCACTCCACTCTATTTTTTTAACTACCTTATATATGTAACTGCTTATGGACAACCCAATGAAACATTTAATTTCTAGAATATTTTGAACCACCCTGTATAATTATAATTTTAGGACGGTTTATATTTTAACCAATTTGTATATATATAACTGTTTATTGGCTAAATTTCTTGAATCATCTTGAATAACACTAACGATATGTACGAGTATTGCCACGAAATGATAATTACACACAGAACTCCCTTTCAAAGTGTGCCTCAAATTGAATTTGTAAGTTTGTAAGTGCAAAAATCGCCAACATGCCACTTTTTCTTTCAAAACTTTAATTTTAATTTATAATCAGTTTCGAAGTTGCCAAAAGCAATGGTAGGTTCTACTTCATTATTAAGGAAAATTAATCTTTTTTGACAAACCTCGTGTACAATTATTGTTACTAGCTGTCGCCCAGTGGTCGAAATTCGACCCATTGTGTCAATATCTCTGGCAGGTGAAGTACCCTGAACATTTTATCGTGATATTCTATTCTAGGACTTAAGGGAGAACAGCAATTACACGGAACGGATCCAGATTCGGAACCTCTGTGTGATAGTTTTCTCGAAAATCCTAGATGTCGGTCTTATATCTCGCTTCTACAAATAACGAAATTCAAGTTCTTTTTCAGAAATAATTAATAGGACTTTATTTGTGTTCAAATTCGTAATTCTTAATTTAATATGACAACAATTCAACCGCTAATGGGCTACCCTACATAATTATTTTTTCTAACCACCCTGTATAAATATAATTGCACTGAATTCTCTAACATTTATGTATAATTCCATCTCATTATATATTTCCACCACCCTATATATGCAACTGCTCATGGACCACGCATAATATTTTTTAACATTTTTGAACCACCCGGTAAACCATTCTGTAAATACGACTGACTATAAGCCACCGTCTTTACTCTTTTTGTTTATGAAACTTTTAATTATCTTCTGTAACAATAATTCTAGTTCGATCTATATTTCAATCATCATATATATGGAACTCATCGTGGGCTACTCTATAAATCATTTCCTTTTCTAACATTTTTTATAATCATCCTGTATATCTATAATTCATATATTTCATTTACCCTATATATACTACTGCTTAGGGGATTACGAAATGTTGCATTTCCATTTCCGCCACCCTGTATATGCATTTCTGTATAATATTTTTTGTACCACCCTGTATAACCGTAATTCTGTTGCGCCCTCTATTCCAAGAACCCTGTAAAATCAACTGCTAATGGGCTTTCCTATATAATTATTTTATTAGTTATAATTGCACTCTACTCTATATTTTAAACACCCTATATATGCAACTGCTTGTGTGCTACCCACGAAAAAAATTATTTCTAGCATATCTAGAATCGCCCTGTGTAATTATAATATACAACGCCTTATATGTCAGTCAATTTAGAAGATGAGAACACATAACTTTTTACCCATCCAAAAATCGCCTAAGCAGCAATTTTTACTTAAAAAAAAATTAAATAGCGATAAAATTCTTATAAGATTCTACACATCAATATGTATTGGAAATTCAAGAGCAGTTTCAACCTCTAGTATGCTACCAAATCATCCTGTATTGAAACTCTTGTAATTTCAAAACTGAGCTGTCATAATTATTGTCACAATCTCGTTCTTTCTCGGTAATACGATTTTTCCCGAGCAATCGATTTGTAGACGCCAAAACCCCGAAAGGCAATTTCGACAGTCATAGTGCAGTTTGCGAGAATTACATATATTAAGATATATATAAATAAACAAAACATTATATGTATTATATTGTTAGATAAATAAGTAAAAATATATTTGCAGCATATCACATCTCTTTAAAAGAACATTTAACATTTTTTGACTGACAGCTAATATTTTAGACATGTTAAAATTAATTTAAAATATTAACTTATATCGAATAAAACAGCAATATATTACTAATACTTATTCAATTTTCATTTACACATGGCACAAAATAAAAAAAAACATATTCAACTTGAGAGGATCTGAATACAAATGTATCAATTAGCTTTATAATCTCTCAATAGTTAGTTTACTCACGTAAAAGTTTTCATCGGGGGATTATATCAAACATTTAAGAAATACAATGCACCACCTGTTAATTTATGTTAAATAATACCTTCATGTGGTGACAATTTTTGTAAGTTCATTGAAATTAAAATTTTGAAAATTATACATTGATAATTTTCTGATTGCATTAAGAAGGTACCTTAACCTAGCGGTTAACTGTTAAGAAATGTTAAACTGAAATTCAGTCTGCTACAATGTGGTTGGCCGTGAACTGGTCGAGAAATTAGAACCATTGCCATGACGTCAGATCTAACTATTTATCTTCAATTTCACTGTTTGTATTTATACCAAAGACTTTGTAATCTTAGTTAAATTGTATGAAACTATTAGCCTTTAGTTTTTTGTTTAGTTAAGTTTGTTTTTTTCATTTGAGTCAATCCGTCTTAAGATTTTCTCTCCACGCAATCTGGCAGCACTGTGGACGTAAATTATGAATTTTTTATTTTACTTTATTTAATGAATGAATCAATATTGTAAATATATTTTAGCATTCTGCACTGAAGGTCGGCAATAACCACTAAACAAAACAAAAATCAAATAATTCGGTTGAGGGGCAGAGGAGAAAATGGTACCTAACCGTTTTGTCTTTGCCTATTTATATATAGATAAGTAACAATTTCTTTTTTTTTATCTTTAGATTTCAGACTATGCCGATTTTATTTATGGGGAATAACTATATATGCAGATAAATTAAGAATATTAATCTTGAAACATCCTCCTTTTTTTGAGTTCGCTTAAAAAGAAAGTTTCCGTCTGTATCAATTCTTAGTTTTATTTGTTTATTAGAACAATTGACAAAGTTAATTCCAAATTAATTTAATTGCAAAACACAACTAATGTAGATGAACCAAATAAATTAATTCCAACATGCAATTAACAACTCAATTGCTATTAAATTAATCGCAATTAATTTTAATTGCAATTGAATTAATCACAATTAATTGTTCAATCGATTAATTAGTTGCTTGGAAATTTAATTGATTAATTCCCAACACTGCTCAGCTTCAATGTGTGCCTCAAATGAATATGTAAACTTATAACTTTTATCCTTCCAAAATTCCCCTAACCAGCCACTTTTTAAATATTTAAAGGATCCAGCTATAAAAATTTAATGGCAGAAAAAAAATGAAATATCCATAAACTTCTTATAAGTTTGCGTACATCAATTTACATTAAATTAATTTTTACAAGTTTCAGGTTCAATCTCAAATAAATCAGAAAATTACCCTATACTGAACAAATTGAAATTTTTATAATTTAACCCAAAAACTAATATTAGGTTTTTCGCTTTATTTTTCCTGTAATATTCAAATAAGTCTTTTTTTCAAAATTTTTGTACTTAAATATTGGCGTGAGAATTGGTAATTTTTTATACTTTAGTTGATATCTTCAAAACAGATTAATTTTAATTAATTAACTAAAATATGAAAAATATATTAGTTTTCCCATGACGAGCCCTTTCATTTTATATATTACATAATGCTTTCGAGAAAAAATCTTTTTTTTATTTTTCATTTGATTTTTTAATTTGCCCCCCAAAATTAATATTACTGTTTCGCTTTATTTTTCAAGCGAGGCTCTATATTTTAAATTTTTCACAACTTTGGGTATTATAGTTTTGGAGCAACGCAGGAAGTGAATCATTTTTTGTATATTTTTGTTAATATCTTTTAAACAAATATTTAAAAATGAATGATAATAATATATTTTTATTCCTCATAATGATCGATTCTATTAGATAGATTACATTATGAATTTGATAAAACATAAAAATATCTACTCTTACGCATGTATAATATGTTTTGTTATTTTTCCAAATTCGTTTCCTAGGAGACCTCTTCTTACCTTAACACTTTGAAATAGCTTTCTCCTTTAACACTTCTAGTAAATAGGGTTCTATTGATACGAGTAATCTTGCCCTATCCATAGTGCTAGTAACTTTTTTCGTAAGTCAAAATTTCTTAAAGAACTTTAAAACTGTTGCTACTTGTTATTTATAGAATGCACCCCTGAGAGACCGACAATTGCAAAACGACTGATTTATACAAACTTTATAAGAAGATCACCCCAATAATTATCAAGTTTCTTAATAATTATTATAAGACTAACTTTTACATTTACTGCCTGGATTTATTTGTTAAATATCTACCTATAATATATCCCTTATTATCTCATTTTACCTTATGTTTAGAAAATGCAATCTAGATATTCTTTTAGAAAACATGAAACTTAATGTTATGTATTATATCTGCTAATTAGTAGATGTTGTTTTTTGTAAATAAATCATAATTTAGGAACACAAAATTTAGAAAAATAATTTTTACGAATGCTTTATTTCACACTCATTGCTTCACAATTTTTCAAACTCTTAATCAATTTATATGAAATTTGTTGAAAAAAACAATTAATATATAGTTCTCTAAAATTAATTAAACAATTCAAACCCAAGTAAAAATTTCAATGTTGCTAACAAAACTTAACTAATTATATTCAATATTCTTGTTAATAAAAAGGCAAACTGTTACAAATATTATATGCAATCATAATTACTTTGTGATATCTCTTGACATCTAAATTTGTGTAGTAAATATATATATATATATATATATATATATATATATATATATATATACAAATCTTTGACGTTTGACGTTTATTGAATTTATTTTTTCGATTTTCTGACAAAAACAATATATTTTCGGTCATACATTATGTATGGATAATATATGGAATCTCGTCTGGATCTATTAGCACAAAACAATTTAAAGTATTCAAATTGATTAAGTCGGTTTATAGAATCCAATGATTGAATAGGGGATCTATTCAAGCATATTTTTTCACTATTATATTCCTCTTATCATCCTCGTTGTGTTCATATTAATCTAATTAAGATAAATGGTGAGTTAATTTGGAGTTTCACTTTAAATAGCCCATTTCATTTCACAAAATCTGTTCACTATGCCTATTTGATATGCCATCTCTTGAACATTTTGATTCCTGTGACCAGACATTTTTAAAGTTCATCTTCTTGACATTTTAATAAAATAGTTTTGCAAAATTTAATTTGATATCCAATACAGAGAGACTGAATTTGCCTGAACTTTTACTACAATATTATTGCTATTCCGAATTCAGTCATGTTGGTTTCATCATGGCTGGTAAATTAAAGGACCGAGTTTTTTTATGTGATTTTTAACAATTGCAAGTAATTCGATTTTTTCTTATTTAGCAATAGAAAAGTTTAGATTCGGTATAACTATTGTAGTAAAAAGAAGTATTTTGTTAAACATTTTTATTAAATAGGTTAATTCATTTTTCAAATATAATTTTGAAGTAGTATTGTTCAATACCAAAAGGTACATTTGAGTTCAGTATGAGCATTAATTCTTAACTAGAAACAATTTTAAAATGCTCGTTATTTTGTTTGGAAGTTATGACTTTCAATAATTTAGGTTGCATTGCGGATTTATTTCTACAAATTAAATAATCCCCGAGACAATTCGACGACGACAAACAAAAATGTGATAAAACTTACCTTATAGTTTTGAGTTTTATTCGAATTCATATTAAAAAATAAGCCATTTCATTCAAAGAAAATTCTCGAAAACACCAAAATCGAATTTTCAACTCTCAAACATCTTGTTTGAGGAACCCTGTATGTAAAGAGATTTGTACTATGTAGAAATTTGCTGTTGTGTTGGAGCATAATGCACCGAATTACCACATATATTACATTGGTTCCGTATTAGGAAGTAGTAGTATTGGAGACTCCACACTTATTTAATTAAAGGAGTACATAATTAAATTCAGGCTGTCAATCATTAAAAAAGTTTCACTTTATGCCTAAAACTTGCATTTGTCAATTCGATTATTCACATGATTCAAAAGACCCTCTTTTTAAAAATATCTACTTTAGTTTATTTCTATAAATTTCTATTTATATAGTCCAGCGCTATTTTTTCTTAAGTTATAACAGCTGAATTAACGTTTTTGGACGTTCTGGCAAACATATTTTCAAGTTTGATTACTAACTGGTAGAGTGGGAACGACGTAAGACGACACACTCCGCCAGTAAATAGCAAACCGCAAATCAGTAATTTTAAAAACATGAACTCTGGTTTCAGAAGAATTCAGTTCTGTCTTTTAATATTGTTTTTGTGAAATTTGGCATTAATAAAATCAGATGATTGTTATTTATGTTTAATTACGGTTTTATAAAACTTTATATTTTTCACAATTGTCTTTCTCAATAGTAATTATCCCGTCTCCAAAAAAAGACGACAATGTTAATTATGAAAATTATCATTTTTTGTGTAATCAATCCTTCGTTTTTGTAACTACTATAATTGTAAAGTATTAATTTTAATAATATAATATTGTATTTCTTAAATATTTTGTTCAAATCATTTCTGCATTAATGCCAATATTAGATACTTTCCAAACAAAATGTTAAACGCTCCTCAAACTTGATGTAAGTTATGTATGCCATAAGAGTACACAAAACATGAAAATTTCAGATTCTGTTGTCGTGGGAGTCGAGTTGCTAATACAAAAACATATCACACACTACAACAACAATTAATTTATGTCTCAGCATAAAAAATTAACTAAATGATGTTTACAGCTAAAGTTGTTATTGGGCTGAACATACTAATAAAATTAAACTTAAATTTAAAAATGTCAAGTAATTATATAAACATTAAAAATGGGTAACAGTGTTTACTATTAAAGTAAAAGAATATGCTCGTCTGTGCCGCTTAAATTACTATATTTTCAAATTCGTACACCATGAGTCATATCACTACCTGAACTCTCTCAAATGACCCTTTGCTTCCGTAGTACAGTCTGCACATATTTGGATTCTTAACAGGTCCATAGAAATTTGTACATTTCCTTTTTATCTTCTCAGTACCTTGATAACTTTCTTTAAAGCACCAGGAAATATGTATTTTCTTGGGTATTTCTAGTTTGTACGGTTGATAACAGAGTATTCAGGAACTCAAGAATTTTGTCAATCTTCGGTTTATGTCCCAGAGTGGAAAGCACGATTCTTCTCTATCACGTAAGCCGACACTATCCATATTATGATTATCTTTTCTTGTAGAACTGCCTCAAAATGTTCATTTTATCCTTATATACAGATTCTAACTCAAAAACTATGATATACAAATTACTACATATGAGATATTTTAATTATTCCTCTTTAATTATAGGATATACCGTATTAATACCCCATAATACCCATGAATTATCCTTAACTATATCCACCGTTTACCGGATATTTAGAACAAGCACTCTTTTTGATATTCTCTTGTGTTTTTAAAATAATTTTCTTACAAAATAATTTGAGTTTGACTCGCGTACTAAATGTTCCGTACCACCTTTGAGATTGATATAATGTAGATAAATCAAAGTGTATATTTTTCTAATATTTCAGTTTCAGACATTCATGGAATTAGTGGCTTTCTTGTATTTTCTTTAATTCTCTTAAACTAAGTGTTTTAGGTTTGTAAAAGATATACACATTTATTTCTCACAACGAGTAAACAAAACTGTTTTGTTTACTCCTTAATGATGACAACATTGAGTTGTTGAAACGGCGTTGAGTGTTTAAAATAAAGGTTTCGTGTTAGGATGAATAACTATGGTTTTACATTTGTTAAACACCAAAGGTTCTACAGCATTTCCATTCGTTAGAATTTGTGTTTTAGTATTCTTGTAAATTTTGAGTGAGGTTCGATTTTCTCAGTTTCTTCCAAAGTTTAGGCTCAATTATTCACAGACATAGGAGGTAATGGGTAGAACTTTGTATATTTCTTAAATAAATTTTTAATAAATTATTTCAATAATAAAAAAATATATAATTGTATTCCTCATAACGAACCCATGCACATTATATTACATGATCCGTTATTTTTCATTTAATTCTGTAATTTGTCCCCATATCAGCGTTTTCTCGTTATTTTTCCTGTAGAGTTCAAAATAGAATCTCTATTTCTATTTTTTTTCAAAGATTTAGGTAGAATAGTTTCTGGGATAAATGGGAGAATAATTAGATATTTTATATTTTTGTTAATATCTTTTAAACAATTTATATTAAAAATATGATGAAAACATATTTGTATTCCTCATAATGAGCGCTTTCTCCTTATTTTTCCCGTTTAAGAGACGTCTTTACCCTAATTTTTTTTCAAAATTTTTCGGAAATACGAAGCAAATGTATGAATTCATAATGAGCCCTTTCATTTAATGTATTACATGATGCGTTTGAACAAAGTTAAATTTTTATTTTCCGTTTAACTGTATAATATGTAAAATTTTAGTGAGTCTCTATAACCCTATGTTTTCAAAATTCTAGGTGTTATAGTTTCGGAAATAAACTGGGGGAATAGGTAAGTTTTTATATTTTTGTTAATATATTTTAAACAATTTATTTTAAAAATATAAAGAAACCATATGTCTTCCTCATAACGAGCCCTTTGATTTGATAGATTTCATGATGCGTTTGAAACAATTTTAATTTTATATTTAATTCTGTAATTTGAACGCCAAAAATAATATTGTTACGAAATTTACCCAAAGCCGACCGTGTTTCATTTCAATACGACAACAAACGCTTTCAGATAAAAAAAATGGTTCTCGAAAAGACTCGGCACCTGTAGGAGTGATGATGATTTTTACTGGAGAATTCGACGCTGGTGATATAAAGGAAGCACGCCACGATCGCCAGTTCAGTTATACCGCGACGACTAGCGTATATGGGATTGTTATTGTGATATTTGAATCAGTTGTTGTACATTCGATGTAAATAAAAGTTTCTAGAAAAGTGAATGTGAATATTAGTTTTATAATTTTAAATTGAACCCAAGGACTTTACAACAATATTATGGATTTCTCCTTATATGTCTTGTAAAGGCTCAGATGAGCTCCTATATCTAGAATTTTTTTTTTAATTTTAGGTCTTATATTTTTCGAGACAAAGGAGTAAAATGGGTAAATAAAAGTGTATATTTGTTAATATATTTTAAACAAATAATTTTTAAAACACGAAAAAATATATTTGTGTTCCTCCTAATGAGGCCTTTTGTTTTTTATATTACATGATGCGTTTGAAAAATTTTTAGTTTTTTATTTTTCATTTAATTTTATAATTTGTCCCCCAAAATAAAAAGTATATTTTTATGTCTCTGTAAACTATCCTATATTCCCTGTTTTTTTCAAAATTGTGAGTTCAATAGTTTTGGCCGATTTTTCTAAATCCCCCAGAAGTACCTAATCTTAAAATCAAAATTTCTTCATACGATATGCACTCCTGATCCGGTTACCAAACAGTAATAATTTCAACCTTTTCCCTTAAGTAGTTTCGGAAAAAAATACTGTGATGTCAAAGACGGAGAAATCAGTGTTTCCGTATATTGAATCCTAAAAACTTATATAAATATTAAACTTGGTATTGGTTAGTGACACAATGTAACAAAAGATAATTTTTTTTTGAATTCTACCTGTTTCTAAAAAAAATTATAAATAACTAATAATTGAAATTTAATGCAACAATTCAAGGCTAGGCAATAGTAATCATACATACATAATCTTGTATAATCAATTTATTATTATAATTCTTTCATTCGTATTCAGCTATGGACTAAAAATAAATCAGATAAACATTCTGCATCAGTTTTATTCTTTTTTGAATCTTGAATTATAAATAAATTGGCTCTAGAATAAGGCAAAGGTTGACAGGTTAAGGTCTGTTCAATATTTAATTCATGATGTTACTTCTTCCACGTAAAGATAGTGTTATAAAATTCATTTACGCCGCCAAAGAGAAAATTTAGAATTTATTAATCCCTCCGATAAAAACAAGTAAACACAAAACCCGATGAAATAATAAAAAAGCAACATAATGACTATCCCAAAATTTCGATTTATATGTTAAAAAAGTCGGTAAAATTGAAAGTGAATATTTGTGTTTTGATTTTCACCCACAGATGTATTGCAATAGTTTTGAAAGTAAAGTAAATTTTCCAGTAGTGCAAAAATTACTTACAAGTTATTCTTTTCATGAATTGACTAATTAATGTGCTCTTAGTTTATGGTAAGATAAGCAAAATTCAAACGAAGAAAGAAAGCTTGAACTCTTAAAGTGGTAATGACTCATGTTGGTCAATCGACGAACAATAATTTGCAAAAATTATTATTGTGTTGCTGTCTAACTAGTATTTTTACTCATTCTCATGCAATACTTTAAAAAATATATATAGTATAGATTCTAAGTAATCTTTTACACTTGCTTAATAATTACAAATATATAAACGGCAACTGAGTCAAGTGCTCCCTTACATTATGGTTTATCACCCTTTATCATGAAAATTCTTCTACTCGTTTCTAATATTATGCGTTACTTGGGTACAGGGCGCTTGGAACTTTTATTTCATAGAGATAACTGGCAAAATTGAAAAACTTTTTGCTTATATTTCATGTAATGACATTTATTTATACGTTTTTACTATATGTTTTATTACTGTTTCATCCACCTTGCCGAGCTCGCACGTGTGTGATTAGCTTTGGTGTTTAACTGAGTCTTTGGAAATGAAAATACAAACACGTGTCGTATATTCATTTGAATCGTATTCTTCAAATAGATATTAATCAGTTTTATTCCAATACTATTTGATAATGAAAAAATAGAACAGATCAATATTAAAGAATTGTATTGAGTTACAAAATTGCAATAACATCGCTACAGGCATCTTATTAGACCCTGTACACATTCATGTTCAGACACTCAAAGAACTTCTGTACCGTATTTATAATAATAATATTATCTACATTGTACTATATTGACCAAATATTATAATAATAAATAATATGTTAAAGCAAAACAAACTAATATACAAATTTTATGTAAAATTTCATCTTCTTCGCGATAGTCTATATTATCACTCACTATGTTTGTACTACTGCACTTATGAGCTAAACTTAGTGTAGAACGAGCCTTAAGTTTAAATATGAATGACAATAATTTTAAAATTTTACTTAATTTTATTTGAAAGTTTGGCTGGCACTGTAGATTTTTTCATAAAAGCTAATTAATCTCAGGAACTATTCACTATGGACATACCAAGAGGTTATAAAGTTTATCGTATAAGTTTGATTTTATACGAAAACATCCTAAAAAATATGCCGTTTCATTAAAAGGCATTCTCAAAATCCACCAAAATCAATTTTCAAATCTGTAACATACACTATATGTTACAGATTTGAAAATCCTATAACGCCTAGTGTACCACCTTGTTTGTAAAACTATGTATAGAAACGTATGTTTACAGTGACACCTGCTCTTACGTAATTTACTCATTGGCTACTTTGGTACTTTTTTAGGTAGTAGCAGTATTGGAGACACCAAACTTTTTAGTAGAAGTAGTGGCGGAATAAAATGTAGGTTGTCTTTCATTGAAAGAATCTACCACATGCCTAAAACAGTTATTCAGAGCATTCAAACAACCACATTTTCTAAAAATAAATCTCTATAAATTTCCATTTCCATACTCTAGGATTATTTTTTTTAACTTTCTTCCAAACAGCTTTACATGTTCAATTACTAAATGTTACATTAGGAATGATACAAGACAATATAATCAATCATTAAACATCAAATAAATAATGAATTTTAAAAATTGTATTGGAGTTAAACATAGTGCCATTGTTAGGTTTCTATAGAAATCAACATTTTACGAGATTATATCTGTCCTCCAAAACGACTATAGTTCTAATACAATAATTATGTAATGGTAACTCTAATAATAATGTAAAGCTAATTTTAATAAATAATATTGTATTTTCTATTAAACTAATCATAATTTTAAACTGAATTTGGTTGTTAAAATGGCATTTTTCCATTAATGCGGATAATATTCACTTTCCCAACAAAAAGCTTCTGAAACTCATTGAAATGTATACATACCAAAACAATGAAACAATACTTGAAAGTTCCGGTTTCGTTGCCCTCGGAGTCGAGTTGTAATATAAAAAATACCACACATTACCACAACAATTACTTTATTTGACAATATAATAAAGTTTTCATTGGGCTGAATACAAAAATAAAATTATAAATCTAAATAATATTTAATATTGATGTTAATGTAATTAATAAGAATATGAGATAAACAATTTTTTTAAACAACTTGAACATGAAATCTCGAAATAAAACAATAAAATTAAAAATAGGAAACAGTAATTACTAATAAAGTAAAAGAATATGCTCGTCTATGCAGATTAATGTATTATATTTTTATATTGGTATACCAGGAGACGTCTTGTTACCTTAACTCTCTCAATGGTTGTTTTGATTGCATAGTACATTCTGCAGATATCTGGATCCTTCACACGTCGGTAGGAATCTACACATCGAATTTCGTATCTTCTCAGCACCTTGATAAGTTCACCAATAGCTTTAAAGCACTCGTTAATCCATATTCCGAGGGGTTCACTAAGCTTTACATTTTCTACACTTGTTAACAGATACTTCAGGAAATCATGCTCAACAATTTTGTCAATCTTCGGTTCAGGCCCCAGAGTGGCAGCAGCTGTATTAGTAAAGTCCCTGAGCGCATTTAGAAAGCAGGGCTCTCTAGTATGAAACAAGTTGGTACTAACCATGGTGTACGTAGCTTTCTTGTGAAAGTTTCTTGAAGAACTGGTTGAAAATTGTTATTGCATCCTGTTATAAAGCCACAGGTAATTAAAATGCAATAAAATTATTTAAAGTACTACTTTAGGAGGAATTATAAATATTCTTAGTAATAATTATAGGATTACCTTTTGCTTTTCCTAATAATGTTCTTTACTATCAAGGAATCTATTCACCAAGTATACTTTATAAAACCGGGATTTATAAGCTTAATACCCATAAAGTATCCCCTATTATATCCATTGTTTACCTGTTATTTGGGACATCACTGTTCTTGATATTCTTGGGTATTTTCAAATTTATTTACTGTCTATTATAGTTTCAATGTAAACTAACTATTTGATGATTTGATTTTAATTGGTACACAAAATATATAAATGTTTTACATGATATTGGATATTGATACAAGGTAATAAAGTAAAATTACTTTTAGTAAATCACCTTTTTGCTGAAAATTGTATAAAATAAATAATCTCCCATATTTAATATTGTAAAGCAGTTTTATTAATAGTTATAATAGAAACATTTTCGAAAGTTGATTAATTTATTTTTATACTTACTTCTTTCATTTGTAATCAGGTATGACCTAAAAATAAATCAGATTTATCATTCAGCCAAGTTTTGTATCTTGGCTTCTAAAAAAATGTCCTCTGGAATAATGCAAAGATTGATATAGCGATAGGAACGAAAAGCGGATAATTTAGTTTACTTTCAAAGTCTCCACTTGTGCAAAAATGACTTAAAAGTTATTCCTTACATAAATCAAGGCAAGCAAAATACACACGAAGAAACAAACACTTTGCATTCGAGTTCATCTTAAACTACACTTTGTCATTTCCGGAAACCTTCAACTCTTTGAAAGTGGTAATGACTCAATTTTTGTTCACATGCAGTTTCTAACACAGAGGACGCTGACATTCTCAACTAATTTGCAAGAAATGCTCTACTGAAATTGCGTTTATATGGCCATTATTCGGAATTTTCATACTGCCAAATTACTAAAACTGTACAATTATGATATTAGAGATTCTTCATTAAAACTATTAGAAATCTACAAACCCAATAGAAAATAGTGTTACAGTCAAGGTTGTACAAACAAAAAGTTTTGTACCCTAACATCAAACCTATATTTTTTACACATAACTCCCTTTCAACAGATAAGGTCTCACTTTCAAGGAGTAAACCAAACTGATTTTTAAGCCAAGTGTACCATGAAGAATTGACTGCTACAGATTTTTTTTTCTGAGTTCTCTGGTAATAACACCACATATACTTGAAAGTCTATTTATTTCTACTGAAATTGTTTAAAAGAAACTGAAAACACTTATATTGGTTAAAGTAAATTCTTCAAAATGTATTTAAAGTTTCTAAATATATCCATAAATTCAAACTTCTATCCATAATAAAATAGTTAAATAACATAGTTAAGCCTATTAGCTCCAAAAACAAATCACACCAAAACTAACACTTGAAGCATGGGGACTTTAATATGACCAAATGTGTTCATTAGTACATATGCCTTCTCTTGAAAATTTTAATTCCTCCGACCAGATACTTATTATGTTAATATTCTCGTCATTTTCCAGTGAAGAGAAATTCTGAATTGGCTGGAACTTTTTCCACAATATACCAACATGGGTGTGTAGTGTATATTAACTGAATTGTTTTACAGTAGCAACTCCCAATTGTCCCACTTGATTTAGGTCAAATTACACGGTATTGGGCTGTTTTAAGTAAAAAATCTATATGTATATCTATATCTCAAAAATTTTCTAATATCAGTAGGAAATATTCAAATGGATCGAAAAACAAGAAAGAGAAACATAACATTTAAAAAAATAATCTGGTTAAGTATGAGTTCCGCACCAACTTTGAGATTTGATATAATGTGGTTTTTTATAATATATTTTTTTTCTAATTTGTGAGTATCAGACAAGAAAGGAATAAGTGAATTGTCTTATATTTTCCTTAATATCTTTTTATCAAACCTCCAAAAAGATTATAATTTTTTTGGAATCTTTTTTTAAGAATGCTAAGTGATTATTCTAACAGGGCTTTAGCAATTTTGATAATTTAAACTGCATTTTGTTAAGTAATATTACGGAAAGAAATCATATATTTTCTTATAACGTTAGGTTTACGGTTTTCCAAAAAAAAAACAGAAAAAACAGTAATTATGAGACTACACCTCAACGGAGCTTCACATTTCTCTCTAAAACGGCTCAATAAGTTTTAATATGTTAAATTTTATTCTATAAATATATATTCCAGCTTGATTCCTTATATTTGCTATAACGTAAACAATACCGTTTTTCAGAGAATTGAAACAATATGTGCCAAAAACGGTAAACATCAGCGTAAATGACAAATTTTCTACATAAATCATGGAAGTTGTTGGTAAGACGGTTATGATTTTGATTCATTTAAAGTCAGTTTCTTTTTGAAAGCAAGTCATTTCAGCGGCTTAGAATAGAGTGAAAATGCAGAATATATTCTTGTGTATCGAAACGTATATTTTTCTAAATATGGTTGTAATGTGCGCTTGAAAGTATATAAATAAATGAATAAATAAAATTAAGGTGAAACAGAATTATAGTTATATAGAGTGCTTTAAAAAAGGTTGTACTGCGTGGCACAAAAGTACAAGTGCGCATACAAGGTGGTTGAAATAAGGGTGGAGTAGTATTATAGTTATACAGAGTGGATAAAAAATACTTCAAAAATGTTAAATAAGTTTGAAATAAAGGACAGGGTATAATTTCAGTTATGTAGAAGAGTTCAAAAAATGTTGGAAGCAATTGCATGTACATGATGGTGGAATATAAGTGCGAGTAGAATTATAGTTATACAGAGTTGTTGAAAATATATTATGTAGTGCGGAATATAAGTAGTTGCGTATAGAAGGGTGGTTGAAATGAGAGTGGAGTAGAATTACAATTATACAGGGTGAATCAAAAATTTCTTATACAAACATAAGCATATTTGAATTATAGTGCGGAGAATTATTATACTTATAGATATATGGGTTCAATAAATGTTAGAAGGAGTTACATATACAGGGTAGTTGAAATAAAGGGTATAGTAAAATCAATACTTATTCAAGGTGGTTCCAGAATGTCATAAATTTTGTCATATAGGATAGACCATGAGCAGTTGCATATATGGGATACTTAAAATATGAGACGAAGTAAAATTATAGATATACAGGGTGATTCAAACAATATTAGAAACAGTCAAGGGGTGGAGACGATTTATATTTATATACGTTGGTTTTAAAACTATCATGGCTGTTGTCTATCGTGTGGAATTGAATTATAGTTTTACAATGTGGTTCAGAAAATGATAGACAAATAAGTGATATTGGGTGACCAATACTGAGAAGCATATATAAGGTGGTTTCATTATTCATTTTTAAAAACCCGTCAACAAAGACTTTTAATACCCTCATCGAGTTGTCATTCTTTTGTATGAAAATCCTAGATGTCGATCATTATATCTCGTGTCTACACAAATAAATGTTCGAGAAAACATTCTCTTGTGGAAACCGCAACTGGTAAAGGTTCTCGACCAGAAACAATACATATTATATATATTGTCTTGCGTACAAAAGGGTAGTTATAATAGATCATCCATTAATAATACTTTCCTTTTAATGGAAAACATACATAGGGTTCACCTAAATGTTTATTAATCAGTTAATTAAATGAAAAAGAATTATCAACAACCAAGCTAGTAACAAAATGCTAAATAATATATAACAACGTAACTTCAAGGTTAATGTTCAAATTGGTGGCTCCTTATTGAAGGCGAAAGGAATTCTGAACACTTTTTAAGATGTCTTGCATGCTAATTGCGAAAACATTCCTTATTCTTCATTTTCATATCTTCAGCTGTCGTTGGTTGTTCAGTATATACTTATATCCCTCAGAAAAAAATTAAGGCGCGTTATGTCCGGCGATCGCGCTGGCTAACGTTTTGGCCCATTCCTTCCATGTTTTAATTGAATGCATTATTAAGCCATGCAGTCGCAACAGGGGCCCGGTGAGGAGGTGCCCCACCTTGCTTAAAATACATATCTCTTAATTGGCAGCGAATATCTTCTAGGAGCTCAAATAAATAGTTATCTAAGATATTTATATACATGTTGGAATTAAAAATAGCTTGAAAGAAAAAAGGACCAACAACACGGTTGCCGAATTGTCCGGCCTAAAAATTACCTGTCCATATCCCCTGACTTTGTACGTAGAAAAGATGTGGGTTTTGATTCGAGTAATAATGAAAATTGTGTTTGTTAACGAATCAGTTGCAATTAAATGTAAACTCGTCGGTAAATTACATATCATTCAAAAAAATCAAATTCCCATTCAATTGTTGCTCTACACAACTGTAAAAATTAATTCTGTTTTGAACGTCCATCTCTTAAAACTCTTCGTATAACTGGACATGATAAGGATGGAGTTTTACTTATTATTATTTATATTTTGTTTTTTATTTGCCAATAATGGATTTCGTTCAAAAATGAAAACCATATCGATCATTTCATTTTGAGTAATATTCGCCATTTTTGTTAACGTGTTTTAACTGCGAAAATAAAAAAAATCATAAAGAAAAGCTAAAATTATTGTCAAGGTGAAATTAAGGTGACAGAATTTGACTGTTTTCGATGGCCAACTTTACTTCTGAATGCAACACCATAGTACCATAGTAATATAGAATTAAGAAATTAAAAGGAATGTATTAGAAATAGTTAATGGATAAACTATTATAAGTTTGGAAATTTAATAAAATTTTACATTAGATCGAATGGAAATTAAACTCCACGGCTCTCTAAAATCAAAAATATTTTATGAATAATAAGAAATCACAGAGACAGGGAGATGACGAGGAGAGATGTTATTTAGTAAGAAGCTTTCGCTTCCATCTGTCAGTCAGAATGATTGCCGCTGTTTTTTTCAAATCTATTTCTAATAAAACAAAAAGTTTTTATCAATATTATAATTTGATACAAGCAATGTTTATATATACATATAATTCATTCAATTTATGAAGAAAAATAATCAGTCGGAATCTACAATAAATTATAGGACTATAAGTGAGGCATTTTTTTTTCAAGAAAAAAAAATATACTGATGATTGTTTCCGCCTTTACTTAGTGAAAATTCATTTTAAGTTTTATTAAAATAAACACACTTTGGTAATTTTCCCTTATATTTATTTACTATACACAATATCGTTTCACCAGTTTATTGGCTTCTTCAGAATACAAAGTACATCTAAAACCCAAAACTATTACAAAGAAATATAGGGATACAATTAAAGATACTATTAAGAGCGATTATTGCAATTATAGGCTATTTAAGCAGGTAGAAGGGAAATACCACTATTAAGAAAGAAGAAAATATTGAAATGGCATAAATTATTTCTGTAATGAGTTATTTTATTCTACTGACAAGATTAAGTAATGGGGATGAATTGGTTTCGTTTAATCATTCAAGAATAATGGTGAATTTTTGTTTTTGTAAATTTCTAGTAAATCTAACAGATATAATTTGAAGTATTAGAAATAGATAATAGATCTATTATAACTTTGTAAATTTAATAAAATTTCACAGTAAATGGCATGGAAATTAAACTCCACGGCCTTCTGAGCTCACAAATATTTTGCAAATCATCAGAAATCATTCAAAAAGCATGAATTATTGTGATATCTTGGTTTATAAGATAGCCTTATATAGGCCGGAAGGAAATTATATGAGCAATGAGATAATTTGAAAAATTATTGGGGGATTAATTTAAAAAAATCAAGTTATCCACTGTTCAAAATTGGAGTGACAATATCTGGCACAATAACAAGAGTCCATCGTTGTCATTCAGGCTTTTGGGGGTACGTAGGGTGGTCCATAGTTATCCAATAAAATACTTCTATGAGACTAGACAGCAGCAGTATTCACCTGTTTCTAGATGTTAATATTTTGACAAAACATCGAATAATCGCCAACCGGTGAAAGTATTTCTAAATTGAATCTCTCACTTTCAGTATAGCCACAAGCTTCCGTCTACATACTATTACTGTATAATATTAGAAGGAGTAAACCATTGATTAATTTATTGTGTAATTTTTTTACTAGCCGGATGTTCGATTACCTGTTTTTGCTGAGCTCTTAGTCTAAATGGGCCAGAAGTCCACTCTTCACAACCTAAACTGTCAAAATTCCCTTTCGTTGTGGGTGAGGGTGGTCTCGCACTTGTCTTATTATTATTATCATTTTTTGAATACAATATACGGGGTTGGAGCTAAACTTGGTTGTTATTTGTTAATGACCTTAGAGGCAGTAAAGAATCTAACGTATATTTGCATTTCTAGGACAACAAGCTTCTGCCAACCAACTTTGCCAAGATTGATCTAGACTACTGTCATCGTTTGCTAAAGCTTGATCAATTAAGAATGTCAAATATTTAGAAATACTGTTTCATAACATATTTAAATGTATGGAAGCGGCATTTGACAAAATTCCATAACTTTAGTAGAGAAAGGAGTTATATTACTTCTACAACTTCAGCGACAAATGCGAACTGTTGAACAATTTCATAACTCCATCGACACCTCACAAATTCAAATATGACGTTTCCATTTGTGCATTCGGGAGAATCCAATACGATATAGACTTGGAATTAAACGAACTGCGTCTATGCTTAGAGGGGTGGTGGCCAATTGAAAGTTGTATAATCGCTTGAGGGCAACATATCTGTACCGCCCCTTTCAACCAGATATCTGTGGGAATGAAAATTTCACAGGAAATTGAATACGAATTGGCAAACACGACGGCTAAATTAAAGCGCATTACTAAATGACGGTTGGCAAATTGATTTTGCGGACTGGAAGTTTATTGTGGAATTGAGTTATGTCTCTTCGGTTTAAGTTTTGCCTTTAAATAAGGAAACGGAATACCGACGTGCCTTGGTGGTAAACAGAGGGGAAATCAGTTAGACTGTGATTGGATTGAGCAAACTCGAATTCAAATCGTAAACTCAAAGCAGTCGATTTGACAGATTAATACAAAAATTGAACAAACGCTAGTGGCCAATTCGTAGTGCAGAGATTCAAACACATTTGCACACAAGATACAAATTCATCAGAAAGTGCAGTGTCTATACTGTGTCTGTAATATCTGTCACCACATAATTACATATATTCAATAATGATATTATTACTACTTTACCGAAATATTTCAGTGAAGATGTGATTTGATATCAGGTTAACCATTACACTTTACGAAATATGTTATTGTTCACTTTGCCAAGAAATTTGCTCATAAACTATACTATTATAAAACTGTTAAGTTTATCTGTTTGTTTGTTTGTTTTGTTCGCGCATCACGTAAGAACTACTAAACTGATTTTGCTGAATCTTTTTTTGTTGCAAAGTCTATAGTTTGACATAAAATCTGGTAAATATTTTATTTCAATTACTCTATTGGTTCCACAGCAAGCACCAAATATTAGATACTTTAATCAGCTTATCTTTTATTCAAAATTCGGAATATGCCAATGTAACATAGGAAACTGCGAAGTAGAATGACGTGGAGGAAGTGGTGTACCATTGCATTTATATGTGGTTGACATAAGCGGGAGTGGAATTAGTTATACAAAATGATATATTGTTTGGCTCATAAGTAGTTGCATATAAAATATGGGTAGAATATTTATTCAGGGTTATGTAAGCAGTTAGGATCTTTGAATTACGTTCTTGAGTTATTATAGTTATGAATTGGGTTGAAAAAATGTTAAAAGATGTTGTTTATACAGGGTGGTTGGAATATGAGATCGAGTGGAATTATAGTTTATAGAGTTGTTAAAAAAATATTTTATATCCACAAGAAGTTGCATATATAGGATGGTTGAAACATGTAGCGGAGTATAATTACAGCTATACACGTGGGTTGAAAAAATATGATAAAGAAATGTTGTGATTTACAAGCTGTTCCATTTACCCGATGGTTGAAATATAGGGTAGAGATAGAATTTTAAGGCTACAGGGTGGTACAAAAAAGTTATATTGGGTGGCAAATGAGTAGTAGCATATAAAAGGTTGTTGAAATATAGGAAGGAGTAAAATTATAATTATACAAGGTGGGTAATAAATGGTAGAAAAATAGCAGTTGCACATATGGAGTACCTGACATATGGGAGTAAAGTTATAGTTACACAGTGTGATTCAAACAAGGTTAGAAAAAGTTGCAAATGAAGGGTGCTTTAAATGAAGTGTGGAGAGAAATTATACTTTATAATGTTGTTAAAACAATATGAGGAAAATTATGAAATAGCGTGGTTCATAATCGTTTGCACATATAGGATAGTTGAAATATAGGGTGGAGAAGTGTTACAGTTAAGTATTTAAAAAATGTTATATTGATTGACACATAAACAGCAGCGTATTCAGGGTAGTTGTAATACAAACAAGGTGATTCAAAAAAATGTGGTACTTAATTGTTATAACCCATAACCAATTACAGTTTTGGTGAAATATAACAGGCATTGATGAATTTATAGTTGTACAGGGAGGTACGGAAAATGTTATACTTGGTGGCCGATAAGTACTTGCATATACAAGGTGGTTGAAATCTGTTAGTCTGAAATTAGTAGACAATGTAACTCGTTCCTCGAAGTTTCCTTGGACTTCCATCATCTTGAAGTGGTTGATCTCACAACGTTTCAATAGCTGTGTATCTGCTATCGTCATCAGGTGAATGCTATGAAATTCAGATTATCCCTCGTATTTATAATATACCCTTAACCGGTCATGCGTTGCCGGTTATAGTCATTGGGTCTTATCCGGCAGAGGCCGAAGAAGAACTCGCCAAATATTTTTAATCTGCACGCTGGGCTCGCTAATTATATCTTCGATAGAAATTATATATGCTGTCTCTATGAATTTTCTTTTGTGCCAGTGCTCTTCCTTGTGAATTGCTCTGGCCTGGTCCCAGTTGATATTATAGTGTTCGGTCCATGCGTGATTAGCTAGCCCAGACTTCATTACCTCCGCCCTTTGAGTAGCTGTGCGGTGTTCCTTAACCCTAGTGTCCAGCGGTAGCTATGTCTCTCCGATGTTAAGATTGCACACATTCACACGGTATGCTGTATATACAGTTATTTGGTATTGCTGGTGCGTCGGGCCTCGTTCTTGTTATCATGCTCCTCAAGGTACTGTTGCTTTTGAAGATCATTCTGATTCCATATCTGTGTGCAATTCTTCTAAGTTTCTCCGATAAGCCTTTGCTATACGGTAATAGTAGAGTTGCTACCGTGGTGTCTTCTTCCTGCCTAGGTAGTTTGTTCAGCTCTTCAACTGCCTTGGTAATGATCGTTTCCGGATATCCATTCGCCAAAAGGTCTTCTCTAAGTTTCACATGTTCTTCTTTGCGGGCTTCTGGTGTGCTGCAGATATTTTTGGCTCTATGGATTAGTGTTTTGATGATGCCAGTTTTCGTTGCTGATGAGTGGTTGGAATTGTAGGGAAGGTATAATCCTGTATGCGTAGCCTTCCTGTAGACTGTTCTTTGGATTCCGGTCCTAGTCCTTTGACACTTTATCAAGGAATGGTAGGCACCAACTCGCTTGCATCTCCATGGTGAATCTAATGTATGGTTGGGATTGGTTCAGGTACTCCAGGAAAGCCTGTAGTTCTGTCTCTCCGTGTTGCCAAATAATGAAGATGTCATCGACATACCTCAACCATAGCTTAGGCTGCTTCTCGTCCTCCTCAGTGCATGTTCTCCGAACCATTCCATGTAGATGTTGGCGATGGTTGGTGATAACGGGAACTCATACGCAATCCATCTTCTTGCATGAAGAACCGGTCCTTCTCCTGAAAGTAGCAGTTCTTTAGGCAACATTCAAGTAAGTCCAAGATTGGGCCTATTGGCAGCTCCGTCCTCTCCATCAGGGTTTCGTCTTCAGTAAGTTTCTTTCTCACTATGTTGAGAGATTCGTCTAGCGGTACATTCGTGAAAAGGTTTTCAACGTCGAAAGTTACTATGTGATGTTCTGGCCCAAGTTTCATAGATTCGATGATTTCGACAAAGTGCTTTGAGTCCTTGACGTGCGATAGTGTTTTGCCCTCCAAAGGTTGGATGATTGGTAGGAGGATGATTGGTTGAAATAGAACGTGGAGTGGAATTATAGTAAAACAGGTTGATACATCTTTTTTGTAGGATAGAACATGAGCTATTACATATATGCAATATTTCAAACGTGGATCGAAGTAAAATTATATTTATACAGTGTGATTAAAACAGTGTCAGAAAAAGTTGCATATACGGGAGGATGAAATATAGGGTGGAGACAAATTAATTTTCCAGGGTGGTTAAAAATTGTTCTATAGTAGTCCATAAGGAGTTGTGTAGATTAGATAGTGAGTGGAGTCGAGTTATGTTAAGAGTTTAGAAAATGTTATATTTGGTGTCTCCTAAGCAGATGAACATACAGGGTGGTTGAAATATTTTGTAGCGTAAAATTATGGTTATACAGTAAAGTTCAAAGATAAGTTATAATGTTTGACTGATCGCCAGCAGTAGATACAGGATGGTTTTAATGTAGATAGAAGTAGAGTTATAGTTATACAAGGCGGTACAAAAATAATTGATTAAAATTGTTATATATGGTTGCCAAAAAGCAGTTGTAGTTTGAGTGGGTGTTTAAATAAAGGTTTGGTGTTAGGGTGCGAAACTAAGTTTTTACATTTGTGACACACCAAGGAATCCACAGGCATTTCCATTAGAGTGGATCGAATAGTTTAAAAAAATTGTTATATAGGCGTGGACACAATATGGAATACCTAAAACATGGAGCGAAGCAAGATTATATTTTTAGAGTGTGATTAACACAATGTTAGAAAAAATTGCATATAAAGGGTGATTAATTGTAATTACAAGATAGCTCAAAAAATATTAGAAATAATTGTTATATAGCGTAGACCATAAGTAGTTGCATAGCTGAAATATAGGGTGGAATAGAGTTATAACCAGGTCTTAAAAAAGTTATATTGGGTATAAACAGCAGCGTATACAGGATGGTTGCACTATAGAGTGAAGTAGAGTTACAGTTAAACAAGGTGATTCAAAAAATGTCGTATAAAATTGATATATACGGTGGTGTGTTTCCTCTTACAATAGACAAAAATGTAACCATTGGCGAATATTATGCAATAAAAAACACTTGCAGTTTGGATGAAATAATTCGGGATTGGTGGATTTATAGTTAAGTAGGTTGTTATATATGATAACCCATATGTTTCATAGTTATATTTTTTTGCAGACTTGTACATCCCATACGCGGGTAAAAGCGAAGGTAAGACTCTATTTTTTTTTTAAATTAACAGGTACTGTCTTTATTTCACAATTGTAAGAAACGTCTCGTTGATTTCTTTGTACAGCGACAACTACTTCAAATCGTTGCTTTCATCCCTTCCCAAGTTACACATGTCTCTAAATAAATTAACAATAATAAGACTCGCTCGTGCATTTTTCAGCTTCTATTACACTAATCAACCTCGCAACCATAGTATACAATTTTTATGATATGCCGAATATATCTGTAACATGCAATTTTAAAAACATAATCCGGATATTGTAGTCAAAAAACTGAAAATAAATATATATGAAACCTCGTACGCATGCCAAAACTGTGTTTCCTCTTATAATTGACAAAAATGTAACCCTTTGCGAATATTATGCAATAAAAAGCACTTTCACTACACACAAAGTAAAAATGTTAACAAATTAATTAACTACTTATCCAGTATAATTTTAAAGTTGATACCAAGCGAACCTAAAAATGTTCATTGCTTACATATTTACTAGTTCATCATCTTGATTGTTGCTTGGCACCGACTACAAAAATACACTAGATAGTTAGGTAATTCATTTGTACAGTATGAACACCTTTTATTGTTTACAGTTTCTTACTCTAAGTGAAGGTACCTAAGAACAGGGAATGTGCTATTTACTTTAGTGTTGTTTCGTTAATTATTTTTAATTTTTTAGTTCATTTTTGAGGTAGGTTAATGTTTATGCTTTAGTTTTTATTTTGCTGAAACACCCAAAGCCTGAAAGATAAATTTACATATCGACAGTTAACAGTTACACCAACAAAATAAAATTGGTACTACTTGATTTATAATCCAAAGATATGTTTAATGAGTTATTATTACTATTGTGTTTATCACCTTACATTAAGATTTCGTTTGAGTTTGAAATTAAATCTATAACTTGAAACTCAGTCCTGTGTGCAAGAAACAGGGACCAGGTAATATATTAAGAATCCATTCGTTTATAGAAAATTAATAAATTATTTTAAATAATAAACAACTATAACACCCAAATAATACACAATACCTGCAGGCAATTTGCTTTTCCTTCTAATAAACATTTCAATTCTGTGTTTACGATATTTTAAAAAGAAGTCACAACAAACCGGCTACGGTTACCATATTTTAAGTTGGTAATTAAAATATAAAATGCACAAATCTCATGGCAAGACTAGAGAGCCATGACAATAATTTATATTTAAAAACAACCAACTTAAGCTGACTTAAAATAAAAAGAGTTTAGAAACAGTGTACAATCAATCACTATTTTTAGAGATATCTTCTTCTTTATCTGATTTAAGGTACAATTCAATTGAAAATTTTAGCATATTTTTATCTCTCTCTCTCTCTCTCTCTTTCTCCCCCTCTCTATGTCCCTCTCTAATTTTTATTTTTTATGTATATTTTCCAAATATATTTTAACTTTTTTATTTGTTTTATTATTTGTACCACTTTTTATAAATGCAACTCTAATTCACTCTATATTGCATCCACACTGTATATGCTTCTGTGTATTGGTCATCCCTATATAAATTATTGGTCTATCATTTTCTGAATCACTCTGTACAACTATAATTCAACTCAACACACTATTACAACGGTCCTGATATCTTTAAAACCGCCCTGTATAAATATATATTCTCTCCACATTATTAACTATTTCTATTTTCTATTGTTTAAATTATTCCTGTATACCAATGATTTTACTTCGCGCCATGTGTCTAGTATTCCATTTATGCAACTGCTCATGTTCTACCCTATATAACAAAATTCCTTGTTGAACCACATTTTATGATTATAATTATATTCTACCATTTATTTCAACCACCCGGTATATGCAACTGCCTCTAAAATTTTTTGCACCCATGTTCATAATTATACCCCGTCCTAGGTCCTATAATTCAAATTTCCTAACTACTTATGTTCATATAAAAAAAATTGGTACACCCTGTATAACAATAATTTTACCCCACCCTTACTTCAAACACCTTGTATAAACAACTACCTATGTTCCAAACTATATAACTTTCTACACAGCTATGTATAACTGTAATTCTACGTCACCTTATATTTCAACCATCCTGTATAGTCAACTGCTCCTCACAATTTTTAAAGCCTTTTCTATAACTGTAATTATTCCCCCACCTATAACGCAAATATCCACTCTGTATAACTATAGTTTTGCTCCACTCTTATTGCAACCACCTTGCATACGCAACTACTTATGTGCCATACAACGCAATAGTTTTAACCACCCTGTATAACTAATTCAAATCCAATTTATATTTCAACCGTCCTATGTATACAACTGCTTATGTACCACCTAATATCACATGCACGCACGCACACCCCTTTTACCGTATCCCATATAGAAGAATTCGCCATCATAAGAAATTTAAAACTAGCGGAACATTTTCTGAAATTTCACACGACTATAAGCCCCTAACTTAACTTCGAACTTACTTCAAACGAATGAAAATGAAAATCATTTCAAACACCCTGTACGATATACTGGTAAGTTTTACGTTATCGAAAAATATATAAGCTGGAACATATCTTTGTAGAATAAAATTTATAATATTCAAATTTCTTGAGCGGTTTTAGAGAAAACAGTGAAGATTCATTAAAATTCGCTGAAATCTAGTCCCCTATTTACTTTTTTTTCTAATTATCTAGAAAACCGTAAATCTCATATTATAGACAATTATATGGGAGCTTTTTGTAATGTTCCTTAATATAATGCAGTTTAAATCATCTAAATTGACCAAGCCGGTTTTAAATAATTTTAAATAATAAATAATAATTGAGACACATAGTGGTAAATTTCTCGAGGAAAAACTTTTTTTAGAATAACTGCGACATTTTTGTACATTGTACCAAGCTTCTACAGATCACGAAGCATTTTTCATGTTCAAATTTTTTTATTATTTCTACCAGTGGCATTTCTACATGTTTTACATTAATTTCAAGCAAATTTGATTTCTTCTTTAGTTGGATGAATGATTTTGGAGAAAAGAAAATAAAAATCGTTTTTGTTCTAGAAAATATGATGCCGTGACCGTTGTTTTGAATCATTGTATATTTTATGCAATCAATTGTCAACTAATTCAGAAAGAAATAACTGATTTCACTATAACAATATAATAATAAAATACAATTGACAATATTTAACATGAACGTCTTAAATCTTTTAATTATTAGTTGTTGACAATAACAACATAGACAACAAGAATTGTTGAGAGTCGCCAGCTTCTCTAGTTCAAATATTCCATGCGTATACCGTATAGTTTGACACAAGGCAACTATTCTCGCTGTTAAATCATTTAAACTGGTAACAGATGTTTTAGACATTGGAGGTTTAAGGTGCACCCATAAAAAGAAACCCAAATTATTGAGATTGGCGAACTTGCGTAGGATCTTCCTGTCTATAATAACTAGATTTTTATGTGTTAAAAAATTATTTATCGGTATGTCAAAATAAAACATTTGTAATTAAATTGTTTTAATCAAAAACGGTGCATCATATTTTTTGTGAATTGACCCTAAAACAAATCAATTCTTTAAGCGAAACCTAAGCAAGAGTTCAAATTTGCTTAAAAGTGAATTCCCATTAAAAAAATAAATCAAAAGCATACTACTTTTTCATCAAAAATATTCAATTCCAAATCCATACAGACGTTACTGGTAGAAATAATAAAATTGTTTATACTACACAAAATGTACCTTGACGGATAGAAGACCTCTACCAAATTTCATACGGATATCTATAATGTTAATGTGTCAGCTCTAGTTTATATTTTTAAGATTTCTTGGGAATAAACACCATAATTACTGGAAAGTCTGTATATCTCAAATACTCCAAATATTGTAAGGTCTACATCAGACACCGTTTTCAACTGAATTAACAAACTAAAAAATGAATGAATAAAGAAATTAAAAACTAAAAAGTTCGCATTGACAAATATAGCATTCACAATTTGACACAAAAACAATCACTAACATTCAACAACAAGCTGCTCCAAACAGCACTAATTCCTATGATAACAAAATTACTACAACAACCATACAATACATAGATGATCTTTCAGAAAAACTAAACAGAGTGACGACAGAGTTAATATTAAAACAACAATCTAATACAATGAAATCAATTATTTTAAAAACAAAACCAAAAAACGCGTAACACAAAACTCAAAAAATGCATTTATAAAATTTCTTGAGATTATAATGAATTTTATATTGGATAAACCTATATGCCTATAAATATTCGAATAAAAGAACAAAAAATTATGTAAAGAAAAAAATAAACAAACATCAGAATTCTTTGATCTCTTGCCAGTAATAGTGGCATATTCCCAAGATATCATAAAAATCAAAATATCTATAATAGTTGTAAGGCTTAAGTTAAAAATGAGCATTTAGAAGTCTCGATCGGAGGATTTTTTGCTATGAAAATCCAGAAAAACCGATAAAAAATGACTTTAAAAAAATAATAATAACTTTTTTGTAATAAAAACTGCAAAGGTAATTTTCCGCTGAATGATGGACTACAATATTAGAATTAATTAAGCTGAAGATGGATTTTGTCAAATAAGTACTTTTTACAGAATAGTAATTAAAAAAATTAAGAGAGATATTTTGCGAACGCCACCGTATTAACACCTTGACGATGACAACTTTTGTTTGAACCTCTGTGTGCTAATTCTCTCGAAAATCCTAGATATCAGTCTTACATCTCGCGTCTTCAAATTTAACGAAATGTATCAAGTACATAAAGAAGTGTTCGAGAGGACATTCAATTGTGGGAAACGCAACTGATGAAGGTTCCCAGAAACAATATGCTTACAACGAAATGACACCTCGAAGAGAGTATACAACTTAGAGTTGTTGAAACAGCGTTGAGAGCGTTGAGTGTCTAAATAAAGGTTTGGTATTAGGGTGCAAAACTGTTTTTTTTTACATTTGATAGGGATATACGAAATACATTTTAAAAGTTCGTATCAAGCACTTAAATTTGTATATCTTGGATTTTTGTTTAATTGCCGTAAAAATGGTTAAATATAATTGTGAATATTGCATTTTACGTAAGAGTTCATGCCAGCGGGAGACAGTAGAAAATGTGGTGAGGGTGGTCAAGCTAATTTAAGGGAAATTAAATTTTTGGCGCCACGGGTTGCTCTCTGCCTATGGACCACTACTGTCTTGGCTTGAACCTTTTTTAGTAAATAGAACTCAGATAGTTAAGGTTAAAAACGTTATTTGTGAACCCTTTCTTGTCACATAAAATAAATGTTATAAGACAAGTGATCAAATATTCAAATATAAAAGCATTAAATCAATTCATGGCAGAATTCTTTTACAAAACGACTTTGATCCGATTTAGAATTGTATCCCACTAAACAAACTAATTTCAATAAGATTCTGCAGTAAATTTATTACATTTGAATCTTAGTGTTCAGTTGTTTGGGGACCTCATTTGGCCTTTATATTTTTTTAATCATGTCTATAGTAATATTGCTGAGACTATTATAATACCTGATATATACTTAAATGATAAGAAATTATCTCATTTTCGGCTTGAAAATTGTTAGCAACAAAACTGACTATATACTGACTAGGCAATCTCTTCAAAATAGCTGTTATTTTTATAACACAGCTTGACTATAACTGTAATGTTGTTAATGTCAGTAAATACTCAAATATATGTTTAATCATTTTCAACTGATTTGTTAGTCTTAATTTTTGTTTTTATTATGACAATTATTACATAAATTTACTTATATATTATTATTATTATTGTATTTTGATGTATTAAAAAATCTAGGGGTTTTCTACCCGTAAATTTTAATTAAACAAATAAAGATAAAATTGTATTGTACTCAACAGAAAATCAAGTCCATGTTTCCAAAACATTCCTCTCAAGACATTTCTTCACATTTTGTGTGATTCCAGTATATTTGAAATCTAAAACAAGTATAAGTATTAAAAAAACCTAAAAACGTACCCTTAGAAGTCACATAGTCGTGCTAGCGATAATAAGAGACTTACAGGTATAAAAAAGAGCGGCAGTCATTTGAGACTGAACGATGGATGCAAAAGCTTCTTACGAAATATTTTCTTCTACTGATTTTTCTTTCTTTGTGGTAATGGATATAAATATCACGATAATTAAAATAATTATCACTATTTTGTTACGACTCAAGTATTAAGCCTAATTTATTTCTTTATTTAAATATATCTGCATTAAATGTAAGTCTAGATATTGAGTAAGTGTTTGTAAATAGGTTTGTACATCTGAATAAGTATTAGAAGACAAGATGTCAAAGCAAAGTTCGTTTTGTTCTTAGCTAACAGCATTACAAACACATAACATTTATACAAAACAATAAATTATATACATATATATTCAACGTAGTAACAATATATAATTTTAAGGTAATATTATGAGTTTTATTGATTTTATGTGAACTGAAAATAGTACATAAAATTAATTAATAATGACATAATATTAAAAAAGTATAATTGTTCTCGGTTTCCAAATCGATGACTTTGAATCTGCAGCCGTGCGCTTTAGACTCTTGACCACTTAACTTTAATTCAATTATGTTCGCTAAAGGATATAAAAGTTCCGGCTGTTTGTAATACATTAGTGTCAGTGCCTCTTCTGAGTGGTAAATGTACTTTTTTTATTACGATAAGAAAATGATGTAAACAATGGAAATGTTTTGCTTAATGTATATCCTTAATATATTAAGTCACCAAATGTTGGAGTTTTATTAGAACGAAAAGCAAAATTTGTTCAGGTATTCTATATTACTTGGATGTTATATTGGTTTATTTTCTATTTATTATAGATTTTCTATAAATAAAGAGACTCTTAATATATTACCTGTTTTTTACACAGATGGCTGAATTGGATGGGTATTTCAAGATCAAAGCATTGTGTGACGTCGGCCGGTCAGTCGTGTCGTGTCGAAACAAATGAAATTTAAATATGCATTTTATTCCCTTGTTCGTCTATTTTCATATGTGTAAGTGTGGGCCCCCGTTAAGAAGATGTCGCTTCAAAAATATTACATATCCGACATGTTCTAGAGTCAAGCTCGTCGATGCAAAAATTTACTCCAGTAATATAAGTTCTCGGGGTTACTGTAATGAATGTGGTGGCACCTGTGGCAACACATAAGTTAAAGGAAAACCGCCACGTTAATGTTTAAAATAAATTTCCCCCAAACGCTAACGCACTACGAAATGATTTCCAATCTTTCTATGCTAAGATTCACCGCGCAAAGAAACACAAGTTAAGATGTTAGAGTTTAAAGAGCAACAAGCAGAAACATCAGACATCATTTTAGTTTAAATAAGAACTAGTCACTTGGTTGAAACATAGGAATTGGATGTGGAGCTCGCGTAATCCTCACTGCAACCATAACTCCTACTGATTATCCTCCTGTTGACTTTGAACGAGAAGGAAGCATAAATATGAGATTTTACAACATTGCCGATCTAAATCATATGTTATTAGATATCATTCGCACAAACCAAAACATTATTAAAAAAATAGTGTAGCTTGTTTACTTGTGGAATATACATGGACGAAACATCGAGAGACCTGCTCGCCGATGATTAATAATGTATCGATTGTCTCTCAGTAGGAATGGACGTGACGTAACTATATCATCTGACACAAGCAATCAATATGTTCGTAAATCAATCATACCCATTCGTCGAAACAGATTTAATAAATAAAAACCATTAACTTTCAACGTGATTGCAATTTGATTGAAAATAGGTTAAGAAATCAATTGAACACAACTTCTGATTGGTGTTAATAAAGCATACACTGTATGTCGAAACTACGCTACTTGATGTATAACAAATAAAAAGTAATTTGCTTCTGTTTTCGAGACACAGGGTGTTCAAAAATATTATTTTATAAAGATTTTTGGCAATTACTTGCACCACCATGATGAAGTATTGTTGGGAATGTTTTGTCAAAGCTAGCACATCCGTATACTCACTCAAAGGGGGCGTTGTTACATCAATCGAAAGTACTTTTTTTGAGGTCCCGGTTTTAGGTTGAAATTTTTAACAAATTTACTCTACATTCAATTTTACACAAAAACCATACTATTAACAAAATTAGATATTGTGTATCATTTTCCAAATATTTGGATTTCAAACTTAGGGGACACTCAGTAATGTTAGTAAAACACTATAAAGCATTACTACTAAATTTATTAAAGTGAAACTCAATTCTGAAGTATTTATGGTCAATTTCAAGTAAAAGTTTAATAAATTTACCGGTTTACTAAAACAAAAGGCGCCATTATTAAGTGCTGAAGCAGTATGTAAAAGGTAGCAGAAATCCGTTTTTAACCGACTTCCAAAAAGGAGGAGGTTATCAATTCGTCGCGTATTTTTTTTCGCTTTTTTTTTGTTACCTGATTTCTTCTCCTGTGGTGCACCGTTTTGAATGAATATGGTCTTGTTTAATAGAGTACATATCCGGATTGGTGAAACTTCAAATTTTGGAAAAGAATTCTATTGGTAAAGTGATAAAATATGTGAATGAACACATGCGTGCATGGAAATCGACCATTATCCCTAATATTTTAGACGATTTTTCGATAACTCCTTATGGATGTGTATAGTTTTTTAACGTTTAATCTATTAAGGACGATCTTTAGATTATCTCATATACTTTTCTGCGATGTGCAACTTGCAGTTATGCAGAAAATCGCTGAAAATTCCAAAATTCTTATCAAAAATTTCACCGAAATGACATAACGGACATTTCTTCATAAATATTTTAATTCCAACGTAATAGTGCGGTAATTTTAGGAACTGGAAGTTTTAATTGCGAATTTGAAAATTTTCTATGTACATCTCAAGCATATAGGTAGTAAAGCAAATTTTCGGTTCCTTAAATCAATGAGTACCAAGCTCGTTTTGTTTGTATACCAGGCAAATACCTATTTAAATGCAAATTTTTCCATTTTGCGAAGACGGTGCTTTTGATTGTCACATTCTCCCGGCCTAATAGAAAATTCAGTGACAACACATGTCAAACTTTAAACTGCTATTTGATGCGTTTATAGACAGGGTGTTTAGTTATAGCAAACAAAATCACAAAGTAAAGTGATAGAAGGAGTTGCATTTATATGAAGATTGAAATATAGGACGGACTAGAATGATAGTGGTCCGTAGGCAACCCTATACACAGGATGGTTGGAATATAGGGTGGATTGGACGTTTGGTGGTATAAAAATGCTGGAAAAAATGTAAAATTAAAATTATATAGGGTGATTAAAAAAATGTTATATGATGTGGACATAAACAAATCATATACAGGATGGTTGAAATATATGCTGGAGTTGCATTATATTTATACAGTGTGATTAAAAAATTATTTCTTTTATAGCCCATAAGAAGTTGCATAAAGTGTGGAGAGGAATTAATGTTACACAGGGCGATAATATAAAATGTTAAAAATTAAATAATTTATGGGGTAGCCCACAAGGAGTTATATGCTATGCTTGAAATATAGGACGGATTTGACTCGGTAAATATGGGATGGATTCTACTCCGTCCTATAGTTTACAGAAGGCAGCTAACAAATTTATGCTTGTCCGTGGGCAGTCGTATATACAGGATGGTTGGTACGTAGGTTGGAGTGGAATTATCTATAGTTATACAGGGTTGTCAAAAAAAGTTGAAAAAAGCTTACATGACGTAGTCCATAAGACATAAATATATTTAGTACGCGTTGACTTAATAAGCCTCGGGTGTTCACTTGATAAATCCGATCAATTTTCAAATTGGGAGAAACGGCCGCTGAGACAGAGCCAGATTGACTATGCGGCGCTAGACGCTTTTTGCTTGATAGAGGTCTACGATGTGATCAAAAAGTGCTGCGAGAGGGTTAAAATCTCATTCGATGATATTTGCTATCAGTTAATGACGAACGAAAAATTGCCGAAGAAGAAACAAAAGAAAAGTAATAACAAAAAGAAGCTATTGAAACAAGAATTTGTTTGTTTTTTATTTGTTCGTAAAGATTTACCTGTCAATTTAAATGAGAAAGTATCATTGTGTAATGTTGAGGCTTTCGATGTTACCTAGTTCTGTCTATAAGGTTATACATATAAAATAAAAAATAAAGAATGAAAACTACCTGAGTTAAAAAAAAAACTAAAAATTTGAAAATAAAACATTTTTTAAAAAAATATAACGGACTTCTACCTATAACTAAAAAGCTAAAACGAATTATAACAAAATACAACTCTAGCAAATAAATAACACATTCAATGTTGTAAGGTACCTACCCAGGAAGTAAAAAATGTAAACATTAAAAGGTGCTCATTCTGTACAAATTAATTACCTATCAATCTAGTATATTTTTGAAGTCGGTGCCAAGCAGCAATCAAGTTTGATGAATTAGTAGATAAGTACGCAATGAAGGATTTTAGATTTGCTTGTCACCGACTTCAAAAATATACTAGATTGGTAGGTAATTAATTTGTACAGAATGAGCACCTTTTACCTTACAACATTGAATGTGTTATTTATTTGCTAGAGTTGTATTTTGTTATAATTATTTTTAGCTTTTTAGTTATAAGTAGAAGTCGGTTATATATTTTTTTTAAATGTTTTTCGCGGTGATAGTTATCTTTGTCCGACATTTTTCTGAGTTTGCCATAAGAGTAGCCATTTCAGTCATCAACGTCAAATGAAAATCGCTTGCTGTAGTAACAATGAATTTTTCATGAGAATGTCACAAGATGTCGGTTCTGTGAGTGTGTGTTTGTTCTGGGCTACAATGAATGCGTTTGAAGGGTTGGCTACGGGAAATTTAATTGTCAATTGTAGTGCCAATTATACTTATTAGTTTATCGCGAAATGAGTTTTGACATCCAGGAGTTTCAATAAAATTTAGCCCACAGAGACTCCAAATCGCTAGTCATACTGTGTGTTAAACACAGTAGGTAAAGAGAAATTGTATTCGACAGATCTCAATTCCGTTGAAGAGTTGCAAGACAGAATTGAGTTTCAGTTTAATACTTTGATGAATAACGCTCAACTATGAGAAAACTAATGAATAATGCATCTGTGAAAATTACAGCATTTTAAACACTAACGGGAGAATGTTCTAATACCTATTGTTATTTAGAATTCAAGGAACTTTAAGTTCATAGTACTGTTAAGCTAGTAAGTCTAATGTTTCGTGTTCATGTTTTTTAGTAAAAATGGGGTTGTGTTAACAGTTTTGTTTAACATTTCGGAGTGTAAAATTAGAAGGAGAGTAATTTCTTTAAAAATTTCGACCGAAAATCATAACGTCTAATAAATAAAATTGTTTATAAATAATTTTCTATCAGTTTTTATCATGACGCATATAGATAAATACAGTTATTACATAGATATTGTATAAAAACCTATTCCTCCAAAAAACATATATTTATTCCCCATTTGGCAAATAATCACAAACAAAGTATATTTCCATATTTCAACAAACTTAAATATAGGACCAAGCAACAAACATGATATTGCAGAAATGAATACCTTATCATTAAACTTTCAAAATTAAGAGCAAAAACTAATTGAATTCTATACACTAGCAATTTTGCTGAGGCATTTCTATAATTTCTACGATAGTTTAAAGTATCATGAAATGTACTGAAACACGCCATAGTCGTATTAGTAAAGTATTATTAGCCTTAAGAGTATATTTCACTTTGCAATTTTCAGCTTTAAGCACTCATATAATACGAGTAATCTGCTTTATCATGTACAATTATAGTTTCTGTGTCGTTATTAATGCTTTCGATAATGAATTAGCCCAGAATTAGTTGAGTGAATAGATTTTTGTTAACAGCTAAAAATAGATAAATTTTAGAAATTTAAATTGTGGGGTGAAAATGTTGAATAGAGAAAATATGAAAAAATATGAAACTAAGAGGTGTATTAAAATCCGACTGTACTTGATTATTAAATTTAAAATGCAGAACTAATTTCAAAATCATTAAGAGTTGAAATTGAGGAATTAAATCACAATACAATAGATAAATACTTATGTATGTAATTATGAAAGAACTGCAAGAATTATTAAAGAATTTAGGCTTTCACGACAACTTTCACAAAATCGGTTTTCCGGGTATGTTAAAATTTATTCCTAACGTTGCATCTCTGCTGCGGCAGATATTTTCAGGGGAATATCACTTAGACCATTACTCCATCACCTTTGATAGATATGCCACAGCAGTAGATAAATCGTTAGGAAAGAAATTCAGTGCAGACATCCTGTTTTGTGAATATAACTAGAAGAAATAAAATCCTATTCAATGTTATCGGGTACATTTACTGAAAGTAATAAATAAAAGTTCAAAAATAAACACAAAACAATAACTCGTAATTAAGCATCAGCTGAACTAGACTCCAAAAACTTCCGAGGTGACAATCGGCTACTTCGTCATAACTCAGATATCCGAATGGACAAACAAATGAGGATGTAAGCAGTGGCGATCATGGTGGTCATGACCGTACAAGTCAAATTGACATTTCTCTTAAAATAAGTGAGTGAAAATTAAATCAAAAATAGATATTCAAAATAATTTTGAAAAATGCCTTACCCAACCCCAAAATTTCTGCCTGCGCCTGCTACTTCATGAAAGTGCGACGTAATTTTATGAAAAATCATATAAAATTATCTTCAAACAAAATGGTAGGTTAGGCAACGTCTTAGAGATTTGAAAATTAGGCTTTGAGAGTTATCAAGAATGCTATTCTTAACTGAAACACTTTGAGCTGTAGGCCAGTCACGGTTACAACCGAAGTTGACAGTAACTTTTGAGTGAAAGAGGAAGAATTCTTCTAAAACCCAGTAATCTTATACAAACTTCATAGATTTTGTGCGCGTACGATGAATAATTCTTGAGATAATTTAATTTATAGAAAACAAACTGAAACCTTGCTCATGTTAAACTCAAATTTAACTGAAAAATTGCGTTTAGGAAAAAAATCATGAACTTCAAAGACGGATAACTGCAGTTTTCAAAATGTTTGTAGCATCTTCTAGTTAGGGTTCCGTATAACAATATACGGATATCCTTATAATATCACTCTGGATTTCTGTCTCTGTCAGATAACAGCAATTTTCTTCTAAACTACTCGACGGAAGGTATAATGTATAGTTTGGTAACCCGATCAGGAATCCATAACGTAAAAGAAGAAATTTTGATTTTAGGGGTACTGGGGGGAAAAACTAAAAAAATCGACCTTTCCCCCACCTGTGATCTGCGAAACTACTAAGCCTAAAATTTTGAAAAAAATAGAAAATATTGAACGTTGCCTGAACTTTACAGGAAAAATAAGAAGAAACCATTAATATTAATTTTGGGGGGCAAATTATAGAGTTAAATGAAAATTTAAAAATAATTTTTTTCAACGACATCCTGTAATACATCAAATGAAAGGTCCCATTCTGAGGAACACAAATATATTTTTTTCAGATTTAAAAAAATTGTTCAAAATATATTAACGAAAATGTACCAAAATTTACTCTTCCCCCCCCCTTATCTCCGAAACTATAAAACGTAAAGTTTTGAAAAAAATTAGAGGTATAGGGTATGACCTGAAATTTACTGGAAAAATGAGGAGAAACCTCTACTTTTAATTTTGGGAGGCAAACTACAGAATTAAATGGAAAATATAAAATTAAAATTTTGTCTAACGTATCATATTATATATCAAATGAAAAGGCTCATTATGATGAAAAGAAATATTTTTTTTTCATATTTTTAAAATATATTAATTAAAAGATATTAACAAAAATATAAAAATTTTACCCATTCCCGCCCCTCCTTATCTCTGAAACCATAAGCTACAAAATTTTGAAAAAAATAGAGGTATAGCGTCTTTACTGAACTTTACTGGAAAAATAAGAAGAAACCCCTAATATTCATTTTGGGGGGCACATTATAGAATAAAATGAAAAATAAAAAATTATAATTGTTTCTAACGGATTAAGTGATAAATCAAATCACAGGGCTCATTATGAGGAATACAAATATGTTTTTTTTATTTATTTAAAATGAATATTTTAAAATAAATTAAAAAAAAATTTTTATAAAATTACCCATTCTTCCCTTTATTCCCAAAACTATTAGGCCTTTTTTTTGTTTACAGGAAAAATACGAAGAAATCTCTAATATTAATATTGGGGGCCAAATTATACAATTAAACGAAAAATAAAAAAAATATCAAATGAAAGGGCTCATTATGAAGAATACAAATATACATTTTTCATATTTTTTAAATTAATTGTTATTAACATAAAGATATAACAAATTCTCATTTCTCGCTTTATTTCCGAAACCATACTACCTAAAATTTGGAAAATAATTAGGGGTTCTGGGGCTCACTTGAAATTTATAAGAAAAACCCCCATAGTAATTTTTGGAACAAATTATAGAAAATGGAAAATAAAAATTCAATTTTCAAACGCAACGTGTAATATATCAGATATAAGGCTCATTATGTAAATTAAAATTATAACATATTTTTAAACCATTTGCTTAAAAGATATGAACAAAAATATTAATTCCCACTTTAAAAACTACACTATTTAAATTTTGAAAAATATATTTTATTTGTATTTTTAAATAATTTGAATAACAGATTTAATAATTTATAATTTAAAATTTGACCAATTTTGTCCTTTATCTTTCAATCTACAGAGCCTAAAAAATCAGACAGTAGATTATAAAAGGCTTCCTTGAGAGTTTATTAATAAAATAAAACTCTTATGTTAATTTTTGGGGGCCAAATTAGAAAATTAAATACATATGTATTCTTATAAAAATCAAGCGAATCCTGAAGCAAATAAAATAAAGTCTATGTGTGGAAAATGAAAGTGTATATTTTTTATAAATTCAAAACGCTTTCTTTAAAATATAAGAAAATCCACTCATTCCCTGCTTTTCTGAAAATGGAATATTAGAATCGTGAAGGTGGTGCGGAACCCTTAGTATGCGAGTCCAACTCGCACTTGACCAAATAATTTTGGTATATGGTTTTTAGAGGAAAAATCACGAGATTAGGGTGAAAAAATTCTGGGGACGCGAAATTAACAAGCAGATGAAGAGGGTAGTTCTGGGTATTTAGTCTGGTGCATTTAATTCTGATTGAAATACCAGTTCCAGATTATCCCGATAATATTGTTCTTCCTTGAGATATAGAGATGGCAATGCCAACTTTAATGGAAATGTGGCGTAGTCATTTTTTCACTGAATGGGTTGTAGCAATAAAATCATTCTGATGTTGACTACAGCAATTAATTAGAAATTAATTTTGTACTGATGTCAAAACGAAAATTACCGCAATAAGCTTTTTTTAAAAGTCAGGAGGTGCGAAGTGAGCTAGGGAATGAAGGGAGTAGTTTTAGATATTTAGCCAGGTGTCATTTGCTAGCAATTAATTACCAATAAAATGCACCCCGATAGCGCTCTTCGATCTTGAGATATAGATATGGCCACGCTAACTTTACACTAAAGTTGATATAGCCTATGTTAGTCTGAATCTGGTAGACAATGTCCCTCGTTCCCCGAGTTTCCTTGGACTTCCATCGTCTTGAAAAGGTTGATCTCACAACATTTCAATAGCTTTGTATCTAGTACCTTCATCAGGTGAATAGTAGGTTTTGCTTGAGAAAGACAAAAGTAATATAATATATTGAAATGTTTCGGAAAAACGTGCTTGAGATTGACGAAAAAAAAATTAGTTAGATCAACAATTGATTCCTCTAAGTTTCCTTGGACTTTCATCGTCTTGAAATAGTTGATTTCACAATAGCTTTCTATCTGCTATCGTCATCAGGTGAATGATGGAAAATTCAGTTTATCCATGGTATTTATACCTTTAATCGGTCATGATCATTGGGTCTCATCCCGTCCAATCAGCGTCCTCGAATCTGGCGATTGGTTGTCGGTGATGCGTAGCGACAGTGGCCGAAGAAGTGATTTCCAAATGTTTGTAATTTGGTCGCTGGGCTCGCTAATTATATTCTCGTTCGAGATTATATATGCTCTCTCTATAAATTTTCTTTTATACCAATGCTCCTCCTTGTGAATTACCCTGGCCTGGTCCCAGTTGATGTTGTGATGTTCGGTCCACGCGTGGTTAGCTAGCCCAGACTTCGTCAGCTCCGCCCTTTGAGTAGCTGTGCGGTGTTCCTTAACCCTGGTGTCCAGCGGTCGCTTTGTCTCTCCAATGTAAAGATTGCCACATTCACAAGGTATACTGTATATGCAGTAATTTGGTATTGCTGAAGCGTCCGGCCTCGTTCTTGTAATAATGCTCCTTAGAGTGTTGCTGCTTTTTAAAATCATTCTGATTCCATATCTGTGTGTAATTCGTCTAAGTTTCTCCGACAAGCCTTTAGTATACGGTAACAATAGTGTGGGGTTGTTAGTCCTCCATCGGGCGCCTCCCCAGGTGGCGGATAGGGGAACGCCTCCTAGATATAGGTGGCACCGAGGAAATGAAATACTCGGGGCGGACCAAAACTAGCACCTGATGAAAGGCAGCAGTTTCATCAGTACCAAAGCATGACGTGGGAAGATGAACTTCTCAAAACGGTGTGTAACTTGGACGCGAAAAGCGCAGCTGAAACAGCCATACCGGTTTTCGCACTGCGGTGTAGAAAGGAAACGGAACTCCTACTACTCTATACTACTTCCAAATCATCCAAATGACTAGTACAAATAGAAACACGGCCCTCAGTCCGGGGCACCCCTTAGGTGGGGAGAGGGTGCTAAGAATCCCCCCGTTAAATATAATCAAACACCAAATATATAACAAAACAACACGAATTGCCACATGGAATGTGCGCAGTTTATACATGGCTGGAAAACTCGCCAACGTCGATGCAAAAATGAATAGACTACAAATCAAAATATTGGGCCTTAGCGAAGTCCGATGGCCCGGCTCAGGAAAACAAAAAACCAAACATGGTGACATATATTATTCTGGAGGTAATGATCCTAAAGACCGTTATGGGGTGGCCATCATGATCACGCCCGAATTAGAAAAATCTGTTGTGGATTTCATCCCATTAGGAGAGCGAGTCATGCTACTAAAGCTAAAAACCTCACACCGTGTTCTGAACATTATACAGGCATATGCACCAACCAATGATAAAACGGATGACATGGTTGTAGACTTTTATGCCGATCTCGAAGAAGCCTTGAAAGTAACAAAAAATGCCGAGATTACAATAATTCTTGGAGATTTTAACGCAAAGATCGGGTCAGGAAATGATGATGGAGATTATGTCAGAAAATATGGTCTGGGAGAACAAAATGAAAAAGGCGATCGACTTGCACAGTTTTGCTCAGAACAACGACTAAGCATTACCAACACTTTTTTCAAGCTCCACAAACGAAGTCTATATACTTGGCGTTCACCTGCTGATCGAGATGGACACATCATAAGAAATCAAATAGATTACATTCTCCTAAGACACGAATATAAAAAGTTTATTAAATCAGTCAAAACATACCCTGGAACGGACATCAACAGCGATGATAACCCAGTTGTGATGGACATTAAAATACGCCGCATTGTCAAACCTAAGCCGGTCCCACAGAAACGTATTGATATAAGGAAACTCGAGAATCCTGCAGAAAGAACACAAATTAGTCAAAAACTCGAGAAGAGGTTGAAAGAAGCTGAGAGATCTATAAACAACAAATCAGAAGAAGACATTGAGTCCTCATTGGAAGTTCTGAAGAAAGCGTTGACTACGACCCAGGAGACCGAGATTGGATTTGCAAACAACATAAAAAAACAGGAGTGGATGACCGATGAAATCCTCACACTTATGAACGAACGAAGAGAACAAAAACACAAAAATACAGATGAATATGACGAAATTAACAGGCTCATTAGTGCAAAATGCAGACAAGCCAAAGAATCTTGGCTGGCGAACAAATACACGGAAATAGAAATACTTCAGGCGAAGCACGACCTCTTTAACTTACACAAGAATATCAAAGAGCTTACAGGCAGGCAGCAAAAAGGTCAAAGTGGAATATTAAGGGCTTCCAATAATGAAATTCGTATAGGAGTAGACGAGAAACTAAAAAGATGGAAAGAATATACCGAAAATCTCTTTAATGACATAAGACCAGACTGACCCCCGGTTATACACGAAATCAACGAAAGGGCTCCTCAAATTACAAAAGAAGAGGTCAAACATGCAATTAAACTGCAAAAGAACACAAGGGCAGTTGGGCCTGACAATGTGCATGCGGAAATCTTTAAACTCGCAGCTGCCGAGGACGGGGATGGCCTAAATCTCATTAATACTGTATTTAACCGAATGTACAAAGTCGGAAAAATACCCACAGACTGGCTGAGATCCACTTTTGTTACCTTGCCAAAAAAGAACAGGGCATCACATTGTGACGAATACCCCATGATCAGTTTGAAGTCCCACGCCTTGAAGATATTCTTGCGGATCATTCATACCCGTATATACAGAAAATGTGAGTCCGTAATTGATCGTTAGCAATTTGGCTTTAAGAACGGAACAGGTACCCGAGAAGCTCTTTTCTCTCTGAGTATGCTAACTCAGAGATGTAGGGGCATAAATGTCGATGTATTCGCATGCTTTATTGACTATAAAAAAGCTTTTGACTGTGTGTCACATCAAAAAATGATCAACATCCTAAAATCAACCGGGATCTATGCTCAGGATCTAAAGATCATTACCGAACTCTACTGGCACCAAACAGCAACAGTCAAAATCGAAGGGTCCACATCAGAAGAAATAGCAATAAGAAGAGGCGTGCGACAAGGATGTGTAATATCCCCACTGTTGTTTAATCTCTACTCAGAGGCAATATTCATCGAGGCCCTCGAAAATTCAACTGCAGGCATAAAGATCAACGGAATCAATATAAGTACACCGGCGTGTTAGCCAGCAGCATAACAGAACTTCAATCCCTTATGGACCTTATCGTGGAGCATAGCGAGAACTTCGGGCTTTATATGAATATATCCAAGACCAAACTAATGGTATTCTCAAAATCACCAAGACCCGCTACTATAGTGATCAACGGAGAGAACATTGCACAAGTGCCATCTATAAAATACTTGGGTATACTCGTCAACCAGCAATGCGACCCAAAGGCCGAAATTAGATCAAGAATCGCGCAAGCACGGAAAATTCTGAATAACATGAAGACACTTCTGGCAAATCGAAACCTCAGCCCAGAGCTCCGGATCAGACTACTTCGTTGCTACATCTTCCCTGTTCTTCTATACGGATGTGAGAGCTGGACTATCGATGCAACCACAGAAAAGAGAATCGATGCGTTCGAAATGTACGCCTACAGACGAATGCTGCCAATATCTTGGACGGCACATAAGACAAACATAGAGGTTATGCAGCAAATGGGTAAACATAAAGAACTCCTAACGACAATCAAAGAGAGAAAACTGCTGTACCTAGGACATATCATGAGAGGTGAACGATATGAGATTCTCCGCCTGATAATAGAAGGAAAGATCGAAGGAAAACGGTCAGTCGGACACAGACAAAATTCATGGATGAGGGACAGACAAATGGTTCGGACAGACATCTATAGAGATTTTCCGAGCAGCGGTTTCCCGCACAACAATAGCCATTGGGATCGCCAACCGTCGTAGGGAGACGGCGTCCTAAGAAGAAGAAAAATAATAGTGTTGCTATCGTGGTTTCCTCTTCCTGCCTAGGTGGTTTGTCCAGTTCTGCAAACGCCTTGTTAAAGATGGTTTCCGGGTATCCATTTGCCAAAAGGTCTTTTCTAAGTTTCACTTGTTCTTCTTTGAGGATTTCTGGCGTATTACAGATATTTTTGGCTCTATGGATTAAAGTTTTGATGATGCCAGTTTTCGTTGTTGATGGGCGGTTGAATTGTAATGTAGATACAGTTCTGTGAGGGTAGCCTTCCTGTAGACTGTTGTTTGGATTCCGGTCCTAGTCCTTTGACAGTTTACATCTAGGAATGGTAAGCATCCACCTTCTTCCATCTCCATGGTGAATCTAATGGATGGTTGGCATCGGTTTAGGTGCTCCAGGAATGCCTGTAGTTGTGTCTCTCCGTGTTGCCAAATGATGAAGGTGTCAACGACATATCTCAACCATAGCTTGGGCTGCTTCTCGAATCTCTTCAGTGCATGTTCTTCGAACCACTCCATGTAGATGTTGGCGACGGTTGGCGATAACGGGGAGCTCATAGGTAATCCATCTTCTTGCATGAAGAACCTGTCCTTCTCTTGAAAGTAGCAGTTCTTGAGGCAACATTCAAGTAAGTCCATGATTGAGTCTATTAGTAGCTCCGTCCTCTCCATCAAGGTTTCGTCTTCAGTAAGTTTCTTCTTCACTATGTTGAGAGATTCGTCTAGTGGTTCGTGAAGAGATTTTCAACGTCGAAACTCACTAAGCGATGTTCTGGTCCAAGCTCCATGGCACCGATGACTTCAACAAAATGTTTTGAATCCTTGACGTGCAATGTTGTTTTGCCCTCCAAAGGTTGGATGATTGGTAGAAGGAATTTTGATAGTGCGAGATACACCAGCCTTGTGTATCTTGTGTGTGAATCATTAACAAGACGTTTGCAAAACTGGACAAACCACCTAGGCAGGAAGAGAAAACCACCGATTAAAGGTATAAATACCACGGATAAACTGAATTTCCCATCATTCGCCTGATGACGATAGCAGATACAAAGCTATGGAAACGTTGTGAGATCAACCTTTTCAAGACGATGGAAGTCCAAGGAAACTTCGAGGATTGATATACCCTAGTTTCTTGGATAGGGTTGTATCAATAAAATCATTTTATAACGGTTATAATAAAATAAGGAGAAATTATTTTCTTTAACTTTCTAAAGTTATGACTGAAAAATTTTATAAAATAAAGAAAAATTAATTCGGAATTTCATGTTATAAAATTTTACATCGTAATTATTTGTCATCTCTACTTGACCATAGAATAGTGTTTGACGTTAGCAGTATGAATGTAAACGATGAATGTTTATTTATTTCAATGTATATGCACATAATATAAAACTATTTTTCTGGACTCTTTCATATAAAATTCAACTAAACAGCATCGCATTTTCGACCATGTGCATATGCTTAAAACGGGGTAAAAAGTTTTCTCTGATAGTCAAAATTCGACAGTAATTATTAACGCTCTTTCTGTCAGAATATATAAATCAATAGTAGCTTCTAGCGGCAAGAAGTATCTTTCTATAAGAAGTCTTCCGGGCAGTTACAACAACCTACATTACACGTTGATTTTCAATTACTTAAGTTATCTGTATTTTTCAGAAACCATTGTCAAGAGCGAAAAACCCAAATGAACATCCGAATGAACTATTTACCTTCTCAATCATTCAGACACTACTTAAAAATCAATTTTGTCATTAATAGATTTTAGCTTAATGCATTCCTTCTCCAAATAAATGCTAACTATACCAAAACTCATTCTCCGTTTGCGCAAAAAATTGGGCTTGTAGCATTACGAATAGAAACTTTTAAAAAATGTTTCGATTCTAAGTCCAAGGTAAGAACAATTGAAATCCAATATTTTTTATTCATAACACTAAACCTCGTCAATAGCTACTAAACAAAAAAGTGAATCTGTTGATAAACACAAGAGAAACTTGTAACCAATTGTTTGGACTTTCCCTACTTATATTTAAATTGCCAATTTTTGGTTATTTTCCAGACAAATCATTTACATTTAACCTAATAGATGTTGAGTATTCTATGAGCGTAACCTTAATAATTGAATATAATCAAAATATTTATTTAGATTTTTCTTTTAATTTTTATTTTGCTTGCTTTAGTATATCAGTTATGAATTTATACTGGATTTACTTCCAAAACACCAACGAACCAAAACACAGAGGCAGTCGATCAAAAGAGAAAACTTCTCCAAACGTTGAAGAAACCTTCTCGCAAAAAAACAATTATATTTTGTTAACTAAGTATGAATATGGTTGTAATAAAAGAGTTCATATTCAACTCAACAAGGAACTGTTTGATTCCACGTCCCATATTCGTACACCCAGGATATTTGACACTGTTGAGTAAGGTTTTCGTTGATATCTTTGTTTATCAGAGTTAAATTTTTACAATGAATTCCTTACTCCTAGTAGATATTTCGTTTCGTAAGAATTTTCATTTTTTAATATACTTCAAGTACAATCTTTATTTTGGGTCCTCTTCTTCTTGAAAGTAACGCCTTCCTGGGTCTCCTTGTTCTGTGCTTCCTATTTTTGTTTTAGTTTGTTGCCTCTCTTCTTCCTACCGCCTTATTCGGCCTCTTGATTATTTATCATTTCATGGAGTGTATGCCAAGGTCTCTTCTTTGTTGCTCATTCCTCATGTACTATGATGCATCCATCATTCTCTTAGGGCGTTGTGCTGAATCCTCTCCATTTTCTTGATGTGTGTGTCCGCTGCTTGTCCCCATATGCTCCCCCCGTACATCATAATTGGCTTTACTGATGCTCCGTAGATCCTCTTCTTGATATTCAGGTGTAGTTCCGTCCTTTTAGTGAGTTGTTCATCATAATGCGTCCTTTGACTCTTGTTTTCTTGATGTGTTTCCTCGAGTTATACTACACGACTTCCTTGGTGGATGTTCCTCTGACTTTAGTTCTCTGGATGGCTTGTCATTGTTCCTTCTTCCTATTGATAGCTTGTATCTTCTATTTATTCGCCCATTGTTCCATTTACTCGATGTCAAGCTGTAAGTACCTTGTTGTCCGGGCTTCTGTAGAGCTTCACACGAGAAGAGAGTATCAAACATCTCATCTCGGTTTCGTCAATTCCTAAAAAAATAAGTCTCATTCAAGTGTCGTTCTCGTCTCGTTACCAGTTGTCACGTCTCGTCTCGTAACCAGTTTTCTGGACTCGTCTCGTTTAAGTTTATATAATGATAATAAATATTATATAAAGTCAATAAAAATTAATAATAAATATTTTTTTAAAGCTATATTTATTACGCTATTATACAAAAATATTTTAAAAAAGTATAAACTCTTAATTTAATCTTTAAAAATACTCGATGGCCAATAATTTAAACATAATAACGCTTGCATCACATCATCTTTCAATGATGTACCTGTGTTAGTCAATTTTTGGTAACGCAGTTTGAAATAAATTGTATCTCTACAAAATGGTTCAAACATTTTTATGCATCTAAGTTTGTTAAGAAATACTTGCGTATTTGACCCGTTCTATTATATATACTTCCACAGATGTATTCAATAACTATTCACATCTTTACTACAAAAATACAAAAAAAAACAAAAATTTTTTTCTAGATGTACAAATACAGACAACATTTTCAAAACATCGGTATTTAGAGACAATAAAAGTTGTCCCTTAAGTATTGAATTTATAATGGGATCAGTCATATATAAAAAATGTTCGAGCCCAAGAAAACCTTTTAATATTATATACGTGTATTACTCTTCAATTTAATATAGACACATATACTCAACGGAGAGGAAGGTAAACCAACGACCTGTTAAAATAATCATTCATACTTAAAATATAAAAATCTGCCAGGATAAATATCCATGATAAGTGATACATTAGTATAAGAATCGTTTACAAGTTAATGTAAAAATCATACTTGGTCTTTTTTAAATTTACAATAAAATATTTCACCAGATTTTTATATATTGTAAAATATATTGTTTCCAACCTAGAACTTTTCTATTATGCTTGCTGCTTCTCTTCTTCCTTCTTCTGTCCATGTTTATTTCTTATTTCTGCACATGACCTATTATCAATTACGAGACTCTTAAAAGAGAGAAGAGTTTTGAATAAGTATGTATATATTTGAGTACAGTAATTAAATAATAAATACTTAATATTGCCCAGTCGTTTACTCTTGCATTTAATTAATCGTTTTGCACTACACAACTAATATCATTTGTGACTATCTAAAGAATATTAGTTATCACAGGATGATAATCGATAACCGATTTTCTGTGGCGTAATTTTGCTGAAACACCTAGTAGTTAGTTGGACAAAGTTATTTGTCGTGTTTAATATAAGGTGCCTTTTGTAAATATCGTACCTAGAAACTAAGGCCAGTTACAGAAATAAACACAATATCATTTAACAGTGATATACTCAAATTTACTCATATATGTTCTCTCGCATATGAAGCGATAACGTTGCTACCTAACAGATACAACGACGATAAATGGGGAAAACTTTGCGTTTATTAAAGCCCACTCGATCGCTCAAACTAAATTTACGCTATTCCTTTAATTTTCACAAGTTATACAAAAAATCATTTATCTGTTTTTTGTCTCTACCAATTTTATTTAAAAAATACTGAAAAAAAAGGTAAGTAATGTCAAGTAAAGTAGTTTTAGACACATACACTTACACAATAAGGAGTCTTCAAATCTTCAGGACTACTGTTTTTTCTGGGCCATCATCAATTAATTTTTTATTACATATCTGCACTCTTTTTGTTAAAATATCGATAAAACCATAAAAGACCAATATACTAGAATATCATATATCAACTTTTGTACAACTATATTAGAGAACAATTAATCATCTTTGTAGATGGGCTCTGGACCCTCATTCTTGAAACCATTTCGTTCCTTTACGATTCGACTTTCTACTTAAGTAGTATTAAAATTGACATATATGTCAACTATCATACGACTTACATCGGCATTCGTGTGGGAGAGAAGTCAAATTGAACTTGTTTTTCTTGCATGGTAAAGAGATATAAATGGAAAAATCGAAAACATCATAAAATTCAGCTTTGTTATGTTTTGTAAACTAAGTAAGAATTAATAAAATTTGAAAAATTAAGATTTTTGCCTTAACAACATCTGAACTATAAGTTATAATGGAAACATCTAGGTACAAAAGTTCTAGGTAAGAGCAAGATCTATCAAATATCATCTAAATATTTGTAAAATTTTCTTTTAGTGCTTTGCAAATTGCAAAAATAAAATTAATTTTTGCAAGATTTTTTTACGACCTAAGGAAAAGCAAGTAAGAACTCAATATTACGGAAATATCACTTTCAAATGCATATGTTTTTACGATAACATATAGTTTAGAAGTTATCAACGAAACAATGATTTTTGTGATTTCATCAATTTTTATGATATTATCGATTTTTCCTTATACATAAATTTATCACGTAAGTAAAAAAGCCAAAATAATTATAGGTTTTCTTACCGCTGAAAATTTCATTTCAGACACCTCTATTGCCGACAATTATTTTCCATACTTAAAACTTTATCTTAATGGAAGTCATTTTTTAACTGTTATCAGATTGTCCCAACTAAATTAATAATGTACAAAGGATGAACAAATTCTAAAATCAGTTTCTATAAATCCAAATTGAATTATCTACCTACCTACCTACCTACCTAGTTTTATGGCTACTACTTATAGTTGGAGAGCTAGACCCATTTTTCATGAATTGTTTGAGTGACGTAAATATGTTACATTATATATACCATAGATGAGTGGGTAATCGGTTGTTTGCCTTACCTACCGGGGGACAGTAGGTAATGCGCAGACAGAAAGGCATATAAAGATATGAATATGGAAAACTACTGAGGTATTATTCTGAAAATGGGTATTCGGGGGTTTTTCGAGAACCTGGTTTCAGTGAAAACATTTTCTGGTTTCTAGGACTTCCAGTTCTACCGGAAGTGAAGTTTATTTCTAAAATGGAGAACCCTGTTTTTTATAGCATTTTTAGAATGTATGACGTTATTGGAAACATCATGTCTCTGAAGGACTCCAGTTAAAAGCTATTTAATTTTTTTTTAATTTTTGGGAAACAAAGAGGGTCATCTCAAAAATTGCCAGAATTTGCCTGAATAAAACTTGAAGCTTTGTAAATCTTTGAAATTCATCAACAAAATAATATTGAGCGCTTTGAACTTGGCGCCGAATTCGGCTATCTCGAAAATTAGTTGTATGGCTACAATAAGTTATTTGGGTTTCCGGAACATATTTTTTTATTGTCCGTTGGTGGCAAATATATATTACAAGAATTCCATAATAAGAATTGTATACATATATACAGGTCAAACTAACAAAAGCCCGTTAAAATAGTGCGTTCAGGACAGGTGTAGTTATTTAGAGATATCGGTAAACCGAAGATTTAACGTACTCCATTTCTCTTTTTTTTAATATACTATTTTCAAGCATGTGTGAGAGCTCCATACTGTGTAAATGTAGTAATGATAAATTGAAATAAAACATTTTTAAAAAATATATAACCGACTTCTACCTATAACTAAAAAGCTAAAAATAATTATAACAAAATACAACACTAGCAAATAAATAACACATTCAATGTTGTTAGATACCTACCCAGGAAGTAAAAAATGTAAACATTAAAAGGTGCTCATTCTGTACAAATTAATTACCTATCAACCTAGTATATTTTGAAGCCGATGCCAAGCAAATCTAAAATCCTTCATTGCGTACTTATCTACTAATTCATCAAACTTGATTGTTGCTTAAAAATGTTTTATTTTCAACTTTTTGGTATTTTTGAATTCAGGTAGTTTTCATTCTTTATTTTTTATTTTGTATGTATAACCTTAATAGACAGAACCAGGTAACATAGAAAGCCTCAACATTACACAATGATACTTTATCATTTAAATTGACAGGTAAATCATTACGAACAAAAATGTACTAGTACGCGTTGACTTAATAAGCCCAAAATATATTTATGCCTTATAGACTACGCCATGTAACCTTTTTCAACTTTTTTTGACAACCCTGTACAACTATAGATAATTCCGCTCCAACCTATGTACCAACCATCCAACCAACCTGTACATACGACTGCCCACGGACAAGCATACATTTGTTAGCTGCCTTCTATAGGACGGAGTAGAATCCATCCCATATTTACGGAGTCAAATCCGTCCTATATTTCAACCATATTATATAACTCCTTGTGGGCTAGGCCATAAATTAGTTCATTTTTTACATTTTATATTATCGTCCTCTGTAACATTAATTCCTCTCCACACTTTATGCAACTTCTTAAGGGCTATAAAAGAAATATTTTTTTAATCACACTGTATAAATATAATTCAACTGCAGCATATATTTCAACCATCCTGTATATGATTTGTTATGTCCACATCATATATCAGTTTTTTAATCACCCTATATAATTTTAATTTCACATTTTTTCCAACATTTTTATTCCACCAAACGTCCAGTCCACCCTATATTCCAACCATCCTGTATATAGGGCTGCCTACGGACCACTATCATTCTTGTCCGTCCTATATTCAATCTTCATATAAATGCAACTCCTTCTATCACTTTACTTTGTGATTTTGTTTACTATAAACGTACCAACTAGCAGTTTAAAGTTTGACATGTGTTGTCACTGAATTTTCTGTTAGGCCGGGAGAACCAAAAGCACCGTCTTCGCAAAATGGAAAAATTTGCATTTAAATACGTATTGGCCTGGTATACAAACAAAACGAACTTGGTACTCATTGATTTAAGGAGCCGAAAATACTATGCTTTACTACCTAAATGCTTGAGATGTACATAGAACATTTTCAAATTCGCAATTAAAACTTCCAGTGCCTAAAATTACCGCACTATTACGTTGGAAATAAAATATTTATGAGGAAATGTCCGTTGTAATTTTTGATAAGAATTTTGGAATTTTCGGCGATTTTCTGCAAAACTGTAAGTTGCACGTCGCAGAAAAGTATATGAGATCACCTAAAGATCTTCCTTAATAGATTAAACGTTAAAAAACTATACACATCCATAAGGAGTTATCGAAAAATCGACTAAAATATTAGGGATATTGGTCGATTTCCATGCACGCATGTGTTCATTCACAAATTTTATCAGTTTATCCAATAGAATTATTTTCCAAAATTTGAGGTTTCACCAATCCGGATATATACTCTATTAAACAAGACCCTATTCATTCAAAACGGTGCACCACAGGAGAAGAAATCAGGTAACATACATACAAAAAAAAAGTGAAAAAATACGCCACGAATTGATAACCTCCTCCTTTTTGGATGTTGGTTAAAAATACAGAAGAAAAACAGAAAATATTCTAAAATATCCCGTTACAAGAAAGAAATTTAAACCAAAAAGGAATGCTACAAAACCGTCATTTTTTAAGAATGCATACTACATTCATAGTGTTTCCATTCATAACAAGGTGTAAAGGTCTATTATCTATAATGTATATATATATATATATATATATATATATATATATATATATATATATATATATGAATGAATCGCAAATATTTTGTAATATATTATAATATGAAATATTCCGCCTCAACTGAAGTTGTTTTTAGATTTAAAATTTAAATGGAAACCAAACAATGGCGGTGAACAAAAATCAACAATAAGCACACAATAAGAGAAGCATAGTGTTTCGTTTACGAAAATCATAGCAAACTTTGTTAATTATAATTAGAAATAGATAAACATTAGTAACTTAATTGGTTATAGTTAAGAAGACTCTAAGTGTATAATATTTAACGATAAACGGCATACGTTATTTCACTCTAGGTATAAAGTGGCGTAATATCGTTTGTTGTTTTTGAAAACTTATTTGCAATTCTATTGTGAGTTACTAAAATATAAGGATTATTAGACCAATATTGATAAAAAACCTCACAACATTCATTGTCAGTTGTAAGTAATGCAACTTGGCAGTTTAAACAAATGTTGGTGTGCATAGAGAACTCTGCAGTTTACAATCAAGTTGGCTAGCCTTCGGTTTATTCGAGGAGCACCCCCAGCCCCCTTTCCACCACCCTCTGGACTAAAGTCCAGGTCCTCACGCTACTCATTTACCATCCTGTACAGCGCCGTCCTCTCTTGTGGTTTCTATGGCTTGTTTTGTTGTTTGTCTTTGGCCTTCTAGGCCTTTAAAACCATTGTCTTCTGGATGTACGATTATCTTTCTGTTTGCTTGTGATAAAGCACTTCCCCTTGCGGGATTATCGTCTGTTGTTTGTTTTTGTGTGTGTGATCGTCTTGGGTAAGGACCCGGGTTTGCAGTGTGTCTATGATTCCTGAAAGAGAATGCTGAAAAAAAGTCATATTAGTAAATGGCTAACCCTAATCGTCTTGGTCTTACTCTTGGTGGTCGTCTTCAAAGTGTAGTTGGTCAAGTTGGAAGAGTGCAGTGTATCGAATATGTAATGACTCGTCAGGCAGACCTGCAAACGACGAAATCATTGACATGCCTACAAAAAGATTCGCAATTTCAAAACCAGTATGTTACGAAACATAGGTCATCTCCCGCGCTAATACTGGTAAGGGTATCGTCGCACTACAGTTTTTTTCTTCGAGCGGTTAACTGTTATACGGGCGAAACCGCTCGTGATGCACAATCTACGGTTAAAAACCGCGAAACTGGACTCGATCATTACAGTATGACAAATACATAAAAAACAAAACCGACTTAAAAAAAGCACTCCGGGAGTGCCGGCAGAAGTGAAAACTTCAATATTAACGTTGTGTTTAATTATAAGTACAAAAGTACTATCATTTATGAGGTAGAATACAATATTTATTAAAAACCTACACCGATTATTTATTATTATCTTATTTCATTTATTTTTAGTCGAAATTAGGTAAACCTACACCGCAAATGGGCTTATTGTGGTGTCATGAAAATGTAGGTTAATGCTATAAAGTATAAACATATTACAAATATTACATCTATTATGTGTAAATACAGACTCGATCGAAACCTAATCTTATTATTAAAATTGTATTTATTACTATTATTATTCGTTTTTTTACGTTTTATAGTGCTCAGCTTATAGCTACGGCAGTTACGGGCTAAAGCCAAGTAAGAGTTTTTCATCTAGTATATTTTTCAGTAGTAAGTACTCACTCATTTTCTTTGACTACTTCATCATCACTTTTTTCATTAATAGATGCACTTTGTTCAATTTCCATAATTTAAACAATTCACATATACGAATACACAACAGTCAAGCCGACAGCTGTCACCATCCTTAGATACGCGTGGCACGCTGTACATAAACACACACGGACATTCGCGCAAGCGCCCTGTGCCGCCTAAACGGAGCAACACACTCAGGCACGGTAGAAAGAGTGGGAGATACTAGTTCCTCTCCCCTTCCCCTCGATCTTATGCTTTTTCGATCAGCATCACGTGACCCTGACGCGAGTTTGGAAATTTTTACCCATACAAAAAAAAGTGCTCAGCGCCCCTAAAGAAGTTTTCACATCAAAAATAAAAAATAACTGAAAAGCTTGAAATAAAAGCTTATGGTACAACAATTAAATACTTTTCATGAAGTCGGTGCCAAGCTAAAATGAAAATATTGTGGGAAGTAAATTTATAAGTTCCCTATTCAAATTGTCACCGACTTCAGTAAAAGTATTTAATTGTTGTAGCAAAAATTACTTCATGCTTGTTAGTTAAGTTATTTTTTTTTGAAGTAGGTTTTTGTTTTGTTAAAAATGTATTTATTTTACATTTTTTAGTGACGGAATGGCTTAATTGGATGCAGTTTTCAAATCTAATTAATTTTTTCGATATTGCCTAAAATAAGGTATTTTACTTTTAAGCATCATTTATTAGCTTGTCCAACTTCGTTTACTGGTGAATAACTTGTTTTCTAAATATGTATATGTATAAAGAAAATTTTGTATATGATTCTAATTTAGGTGGATCCCTTTATTGTAGGCGATCTAAGAATCATCATTCTTTAGGTCTGTTAATTATACTGACATTCATTTAATAGTCTTCTCTCCGCGGAATCTTAAAACACATCTTTATACAGTTTTAATTGATATAGCATAATAGGAGGTAGTTTTCAATTCTAATAAACTCTGCTAACAATTTGAGTTATTATTACAAATGAAGGTACTTAACTTAAACAAAATTTATGTACTTTAACAAATCTAGTTCACAATTTGGAAAAGTGATGAAGAATTTTTAGTGATATGGCATAATTAGGTGCATTTTATAATTCTTAATATTCCTGTTTGATAACAATTTTATATATTATGACAAATAAAGGTATTTTACTTTTAAGCAAAATTCAGATTTTTATGACGAATAACTTTTCTCTAACTAATATTCATATGAAGGTTTTCCGTTTGAATTAAGTTTATTCAATTTTCAATAATTCAGCACAACTGGATGCAATTTTTAGTTCTAATAAACGTTGTTTGACTACAATTTGAGATATTATAAAAAAATAAAGGTACCTCATTTTTAAACAAAATCGATATATTTTTTTGAAACCTAGTATATAGTTGGAAAAGTTACATAAGTACTTATTATAAAATTTTTGGTGCATTGGCATAAATATATGCAGTTTTTAATTCTAATTACTTCTACTTGATAACAATTTTCGATATTAAAAAAATAAAGATACTTCACTTTTAATGAAAATTTCTATTTGATGACAAACCTTTCTGCAGTAAAAAACTGACATGGAATAATTACAGTGTGTGTTTTAGACTATGCATATCTGTTTGTGAAGAATAACTTTTTCTCTTAAAATTATTAATAAGAAGATATTGTTTGATTTGTGAATACACGCTTTATATACAGATTAATCAAAAATCTTCACTTTGAAGTTGATTAACTGACATTTATTTTGATTAATTCAATTTATTTACGATTTGCCCGAAGTTCCGAACAGGAACAATTCATGTTTTTAATAGCAGTAACTCTATCAAAGCTTACTGCATAAGAAAGTCGGAAAAAAATATGCGTGCACTTCCGAATATCCCTGAACTAATCCAGTTTCTTTTCCATTTATCCCATGTTCTAAATAGAAAAAATTCCACATTTTGAATGCCAGCGACTCCACCAAAGCTTACTTTATAAGATAGTCGGTAAAATTTTTTCCCCACTTTCTAAGAAACGGTATAAGCTAAGAATCCTGTATAAACGATCGAAATTCGTTGAGCCGTGTGCGAGTAATGGATGAACAAACATTAAAAGAACATAGATATAGACGAATTGAGAACCTCTTTCTTTTTGAAGTCGCCAGCACAAATTTCGCAAATATTGGGTTTCCACTGACAAGTCGCGTAGATTTATGAAGGATTTTTTTAAAGAAATATCTAGTTTTGAGAGAAAATCCTGAGAAATTGTTCAATACTATCGGATGTCAGTAGCCAGTGTCGATAACATTTTGCATACATCACCTTCATGAATACAAAATTTCGGAAATGTATTTCAAGGAGCGCCTGTCTGTTTCTTCGAGGTAAGTTTGAACCAGGCTCTGACTTGGTCGACGACTTAGTTGCAATGACTCAATGCCAATATATGTCTTGTCTTCTTGACGGTTTGCCGAATACTGGCCATGAAACTGAAAAACCACCCACTATAACCGTAGTACGTGCGTACCAATAAGGTATTAAGGGTTACACATTTTGGAGCGGTTGTTACCCCCGAGCATTTTGTAACATTTCACAGTTTTAAAATCAGTCGCCGGAAAAAGCCGCAAGTGGCGCCTAGACCTACGTTTGAACTAAAGTTAGCGCGATTTTGTCGACTTTTCCGCCTTTGGTTACAGTGGATAAGAATTCGTATGAAATATTTGTAGGTAGTTGTAAGAAATTTATTCATACGAATACGTACGAACAGAGTGGTTTCCCTATAAGCGAAATATCGATTCTTGAACATTACACATAGTGCTGAGATTGCGAAAAAGTGTAATGGATCAAATTATTCTTACTTTTTGGAAACGAATTAATAAAATTCGTTTTACTGAACAAAAAGAAGAGGCTTTTGGATAGATGATGATTTTTTACCTAGGGCTGCAAACGGGGGATTTGGAAGATTATGGAAGAATTTTTTGATGTATTAGAACAATAATAATCTAAATTTCATAAATATCTACTGTTACATTTTGGATCCCATAAATACCAGCTTACTTCGAGAAGTAAAATTAATTTGTCAACATACACGTTCAATCTCTTTGAATTGATACGTATCCATTAAACCGTAATTACACATATTTATTTGCTCACGTTTGATGACTTGGTAGGAGTTCCTACGAATTCCTACCAACACTAATTTTTGGAAAAATTCGCATCCATTGTATCCGCAGCCGAAGGCTGTTATACAGACTTCAGCAGAATAAACTAAAAAAGAATTAAGACGACAACTGCATTATTCCAATGATAGTTGAAAAAAATTCCTTTGCTTAATATCGTCACAAATGGTGCGTTTCGATAATTATAAGGTTTATTTTACATCTATCGGAGCTGGGGATGACATTCCTCGGAATACAGTAAATAATTTAACTTCATAATTTAATTTCAAACTTGACTCTGATTAGGTATATTGTCGGAAATTTTTGAGGAATTCTTATTTTAATAAGAAAGACATCTTGCAAAACATACTGTATTATCGAGGCTAGCCCGAACAAAATATAATAAAAATATTCCGAAAGTTTGTCTTGGATTTTTGTTTTAATGCCGGGAAATTAGTTTAAAATGATGATGAATATTGCATTGACGGGGTGGATAGCCACCGAGGGAATAGCAGTGACTGTTAAGACACATTGGTGAATCTAGGAATTTCTTGCGGAGGCACACGAAGAAAATTATAATGAGTAGAGTTGTTATTTTTTTGGCACAGCTTATTAGCTTATTATGTACTAATATGTACATATTGGTCTATTTTTCATTGATTCGTTGGGGAAACAGTTATCTGTCAGGGAGGGAATGCTATCCCCACGCCCTCTGGCTGCATTCGGCACTGTCAAGACATCTCAGGAAAAGTAAAGGTGGCTTGCTTAAGCCAATATTCACAAGCATTATTAATACATTGTACGCCACTGCAACGAACATCCAAGATTGTTGAAATATAAGTGCATAAACCTAATGCAGGGCTTTTATATACTTACAAAATATCCTTAGTAAAGATGATTTTTGAATAAATTGATTTATGCTTCTTTTGTTCGGTGTTTCTCAGTGAAAAATAATCCAATAAAGATTAATAATCACCCATTTAGTATATGATTTTGATTATCCACAAGTCTATTGACGGCTTTATGATCGCTTCATCACTTGATGAAAAAAAAAACAACTATGGCTTTGTTGTTAAAATTATGTCAGTTATAACCTATATACTATTACATGAATGATAGAATAAACGTTTTGCTATTAAATTTTGTCACTTAAAAATATCTATTGACTAGCTTAAAATGATTTTATTACATATTTTTACTACAGCGTAATTTTGAAAAAAGCCACCATGTGAATCAGTGAGTTAATCATGGATGTAAAATAAAAACTGCAAAATCTACATTGTCTGGATAATCGATATGTCCAATTCGTTAAGAAGTCGCATAAAATAATTTCTGTTACTCCCAGCCTTCTGCCTATTCGCCCAAAATCTGTCAGACGAAAAGTTAAGACTCGTTTATTAAATTTATTTTAAATTTATTCATACTATACAAATTTGTTTTAATCAAACCGACATTTCACTCACATCTTCCTAAAGTATAACTGAACTTGTTTTGAACAAAAAAATAGAGGTTCGTTATGTAACAATTTAAAAACTAGTTATATATGTCACAAACATTTCCGCTTACTCTCGTCAAGACCAAAGCGTACTGAAATAAACATTAACGCTTTTAATTTTACCTTTTAATGTGATTTTGTGTAGTTACTGAACAAATTGAATATTTCATACATTTTAGGCCGCAGCAACTGAGTAATTCTAAATAAACTAAATGAATGTAAACCAGCAGAATGAAAATTTCTCTTACAGAAAAATTGCTTAGGAACTATATTCGCTGAATAGTGTTTTATATTATGGAGCCTCACCTGAAATTTTTCGTATGACTCTCAGACTTCATTACGATTTCATTAATTAAAAATTATTTACCTAGCAATACATAAACCAACAAGAAAATCTTGTCCGATAATATTTATTAATAGTCATGATATTTCCTTTCGTGTGTGGATCGCAACGTATGGATCTCCTGTAGAAGAATAACATAAAATTAACATGTTTAGGGCAATAGTGTGGAGCCGGCTTAAGACATGCCAGGTCCACACTATTGCCGCGAAGAGCCGTAAACGTAAATGTGTGTGGGCTTCACAGGGTTCACGAGTCTTCACGCCTGGTTCCCGTTCGAAGTCGGTATTTTGTCCCGCGAAATAAGGTTCATGTTTTATTCACCCCAACTATAGTCCACTGAAAAGTTACATTTGGGATTGCATTTGTCAGAGGACGCAATTTTAATTTTTAGATATCAAGGGGGGCTTAGTGTAAACTTAAATTTAAGTTTGTGGGGTAGAAACGCTTGTCCTACGACCGTCATCTTGGACAAGGCGGTCCAAATGGTTTTTTGTGGTTTATCTGATAAACTACAAGTCTCACAAAAGATTATTTAATATTTTTTATTGCAAATAAAATTATGAACAACCTTTGTCAAATAACTTTTAGTCGTGGAACCATAAATAACAAAGTTTTAAGGGAAAATTAATAAAAATTTGAGAAAAAAAATATTTTTGTCGATATAACTTATCTGACAAACTATAGGTCTCACAAAAAGATTATTTAATATTTTTTATTGCAAATAAAATTATAAACAACTTTTGTCAAATAACTTTTAGTCGTGGAACCATAAATAACAAAGTTTTAAGGGAAAATTAATAAAAATTTGAGAAAAAAATTCCTTTTGTCGATATAACTTATCTGACAAACTATAGGTCTCACAAAAGATTATTTAATATTTTTTTATTGCAAATAAAATTATGAACAACTTTTGTCAAATAACTTTTAGTTGTGGAAACATACATAATAAAGTTTTAAGCGAAAATTAATAAAAATTTGAAAAAAAATTCTGTTTGTCGATATAACTTTTTTTCTAATCATTTTACAACAAAATAACATGAGATCATTTTTATAGATTTTTATAGAATAATTTTAATTTTTTTTTTAATTTATTCATTAGTTAAGGTTTTACAGCGCTGCGAAACGAACTATTCTTCAGTATTCATAACTATATATTAATATTAATTATTTGCCATAATTTTTAATCATCTTATCATTTTTTATATCATCCTCTTTTTAATTATTGATAATGCAATATTGTTATTAATTAATTATTGACTCTTTTCCCCACCACCTACTAGGCAGGGTCTGAAGGCACGTTTTTTATGTGGTATCCCCAGTAGGCAAATTCCACGGTGATTTTCTAAATCACAACTACTCCGTCTTTTTGATGGATCAGACTGCGGCTCAGCATCTGGTTGGCTTTCTATATTAAATGCTTGAGAGAGAACAAGGGAAGGAAGTGGCGGCATTGTCGGCGGTCTTCAAAATCATTTTCTTCAATTAATTTCGGGAGCTCCATTATGTCTCCCCAGAACAATGGAGGTACACTGCTGAACATCTCAGGTCTGCTTTTCGACATCTACACATCGCTCCACAGTTTCCTTTCCATCTGCAAAAATTAATTTTAGAAGCTCAGGGGATGCTGGAGGTTTTGACCTCTGCATTGTCATCAATATTTTTCCACATTTTTTTGCAGCCCAGTCCTCTACCTGATGGTAGATTCGGAATTTGTGAAAGCGAGCTGTATCTTGTGTTTAAATAAGTGAACACAAATTAAATGTACCTACTCTGTCACTGATTTGGAGATTGGATTATATGTTAGACTGTCAAGAAAATTATCATCTTTATTACCACCATATAAACAGATAAAAAAAACGTTCACCAATGACAGTGAGCAAAGCAGAGTCAACTCTCTTGTTGAGGAACACCACCGCTCCACTTGCTAACTCTGGATGTTTCTCCAGGGTTTTCCGAAATTTAAGTTTACCCATATTGTAGGCAGATGAAGTTGTGTTACATCCTGATAAAGCATAAAGAAACAGCAAGTTATCCGCAATGACGTCTCCGTACATCAAACCTAACAGACAATATAATTGTTCTGCTGTTCTTCCTTCTGATGATTTAAAAAATACATTGTTTTCTACCAAGTGCTGTGAGCAAGATAAGTATGTTAATATCATCAGCTACAACAGTAACTGAGTTAAGTAACTGAGATGCAGCAAGACGAGAGCGAACGATGTCAAATCAATAATTAATTTATTATAACAATATTGCATTATCAATAATTAAAAAAGTATCATAAAAAACGGAAAGATGAATAAAAATTATGGCAAATTATTAAGAATAATTTATAGTTATAAATACGGAAGATTAGTATTCGTTTCGCAGCGCTGTAAAACCTCAACTAATGAATAAATATAAAAAATTAATCATTAAAACACCATTTATAAAAATGGTCTAATGTCATTTTTTTGTAAAATGATTAGAAATAAAAGTTATATCGACAAAGAATTTTTTTCACATTTTCATTTTCAAAGTTACTTGACAAAAGTTGTACATAATTTTATTTGCAAAAAATGTTAAATAATTTTTTTGAGACCTATAGTTTGTCAGATAAACCATAAAAATCATTTGGACCCCATTTTTCAAGGTAGCGGTCATGGGACAATGGTTGCAACCCCACAAACCCTGCATTTAACTTTACACTAACCCCCTTGATAACTAAAAAAATAAAATTGCCTCATCTGACAAATGCAAAGTCCATAAAAAATGTAACAGTTCAATGGGTACTATATCCAGGGTCCCGACGTCGTATCAGTTGTCAATGTCAACAAGTAAAATGCAGCCTAGCGAACTAGTTGGAGTAATGATTTGGAGTTAGTTGTGTGGAGCTGGCATGAGAACACTGCGTATGAAAATTTTAGATAAGTATGACCAATTAGTTTTATTAATTTTTATTTAGCAGTTACATAAAAATGCGCTGGCATTTTTCATGCCCTCATAAATCTGACATGTTAGTGATGGGGGTCAGGCTAATACTCAACAGGTTTTCCGATTGGAGAGCACGAAGTTATTCATACCTTTACAATCCATTATTAAACTGACCTGTTTTCCGGTTTACACAACGAAAACTGCGCATTTATCAGCAGATATAAAAGTTGCAATAAAATATAGCCACCTAAAAATTTCCTAATTAGTATTAATTATAAACAGCCAACAAAAATGAAAATGTTGTTTGAACTCTACAAGAGACACATGATTTCCGAGACATTTTTGCCTCATAATTACAAATCCGGTGTCGAAATGGACTTTACATTACAATTTTTTCAACCTCATGGAATAGTTTGACTATTTGTTGTTTCAAATTTGTAAATAACTGAAAAATGTTTTGACAACCGGGAAACAGATGCATGTTTTCATGTCCAAGTAACTAAAAAATACATTTTTAAAATCATAATAATCTTAAACAGTAATTCTATCAGTGAGTGTGATTATCTTGTTGCTTATAGCTCAAGAGGCTGTAAGTTTTTGAATATGTCGATTCATTAAAATAAATCGTCCTATATATGTTAGATCTTTAGTTGCCGATAGATGATCCCAAATATAAATGATCTAATTTTACTTATGAAAGTAACTGAAATTTTGACTGTTTTTCTCGAGACTACTAAAAATGGGACGTATAGGCCAGATTTTGACACCAGATTCGTGATAAGGAGGCAAAAGTACATCAGAAATCACTATTTCCCTTGTAGAGTACAGTCAACGTATTTTTCATGTGGGGTGTACCACCCTCATACACCCACAAAAGTTGTCTGCACTTTGCTTCCTGATCACGAATCCGGTGTCAGAATCTGGCCTACACTACGAGAAAATCTGAAATTTTGACAGTTTTCCGCGAGGGTACGAAAACTTGTGACGTGTAGGCCAAATTCTGACACCGGCTTCGTGATCCGAAGGCAAAAATAGATAGGAAATCATGTGTCGCATGAACAATTCGGATTTATTTTACTTTTTTGTGTGCTGGTGATTATCTTTAAACAACGGTTCTCAGTACTGTGGACTACATCATTTATGAAAAGTGCACTTACAGCTAATGTCCTACCGAATTTTCGGTTACGGCGAGTTTCAGAGGTTGAAATTTCGGTTTATTTTTTGTTTCGGCAGAAAACCTGGCTAAACCACAAACAGCGCTGCCTGGTGAACTGGTGCTAATTATAGTATTTCGTATTTTTTAAATTTACTTTTTGGTTTGTCTTTATAACACGTAACAATAAGTATTTTCCTCAGTACTTCACGTTATCATATAATATGTAAACAACTGTCAAATTTGTTTATTCGACAACCACAAAAAATTGTGCTTCTTAGCGAACACAAAAAAATAATACATAACAAAAACATACAGTGATTGAAAACGACTACAGACTTGGAGTTGAAGCGGCTCCACATCACATTAGAATATACAATATACAGTGCAGATATTTGTAAACATGAACTGGTTGATCATATTGTAGATATTTGTTTCCCTAAGAACATTTATTAGGAAGAATCTTGGAGATTTTTTAAAATTACCCCTACTATACTTTGTTTCATTACAATAGGTATTCAAATGAGCAGAAAAAAGTAATCAAGAATCTGCTCTACAGTCATTATTAAAATATTGCAATATATTTCGTGGGTTCAAAATCTAATTAATACAGATACCTATTCACATTCGCTTTCAATTCCTTTATTTAAACTAAAAATAATCCCCTATATATTTACCACAGCTGATAGATACAATTCACATGCAATATAAACTTAACTAATGCTGCGCAAAATGTCCTTTTATAATTAACATTGAATTCTCTCGTAGTTTCAAAGATTATATCGTAATTGGCCAAATGTTCCAGGTCGATACTTTTTACCCCATCAAAGAGTCTGGAGAGTTGCCCTTTTTTATTATATTAGCCAGTTAATGTTTTGTTTTCGTCGGAATGACTAATGTAGGTTTTCCATAGCCGGGCTGAAAAATAAATTTTATAACAAAATGTCTAATTAATTATTTATTTCAATAACATTGATAAGTTTGAATAAATAGTATAAAGGTTATTTAATTATAAGTTATAATTAAATTACTTGTATTAGTGGTAGAGTTCCATGTATTCAAACTTTCTTTTAACAAGTTTCCTGTTCCTTAATAATATTTTCTTCCTACAACAACTGTAATACTTCTTGACATATTTGAGCTTTCTCCAAAAATTTCGTTATGGCATTTACCGAAAATAGGACCTTTTCTGTCAAAATTAATAATAGAACAAAAATAAAACCGAATAAAAAATAACTAACAACTTTATTGTTGAAAACCTACGAGTATTTGTCAGAGTTATTAAGCTCAACCCCTTAACTTGTTTCTTAGATAATTTAAGCAAATCACGAAATTAAAAAAAATACTCCTATTACTTAATACGGAGTCTTTGCAAATTAACAATAACTGTATCAGTCAAGTCTATTCGGGTAATTGTTGAGGAGTGGTACCGGAGGAACTTTCATCTATAAGCTTAGTCTATATTATAATTTTCGCCACACAGATTTATCATAGTAAGATCCCAATGGCCATCTTTCATTATCTGGAGTTTACAATATACCATGTTGTTGTGGCGCCATATATATCGGAACCACACAGTGTAGTGTTAAGATTACTGTTGCCGTACACAAATCAAATTGTTTGTTACAAGCTGAAAAATCGTTTGTGGCTGAGCATGCTTTACTCTCAGCAGAACACATTGAACAACACACCAAAATACTGCCAAATACATCCTACCATTATTACCTTCTCCAGCGGGAGGATATCGAAATATACAAGATTCAGAACAACTTCAATAGGGAAGGCGAAGGCTTAAAACTTGGTACCCCGCACTCTGACGTAATACCGAAACCCTTTACTAAGCTCATAGTCTCGGCCCAGTCAGTTCCCTCTGGTCAATCCGTTCAGACTACGTGCCCACCGGTTGACATAAATATCAGCGCTCTACCACTCTACAGACTTATTGCTTCGAGCATACTACCAGGTATGAATTACGTCCGCATCCCTGAATATGTCTGCCCTAGATGCAGACGAAATGTTTGGAAAAAAATTCCCTAGACCACAGCAAAACAGCTTGGAAAACTACATTTAGAGGAATAGAAAGCAAAAGCCCTATTGAACCTAACAGACAAGTAACATTATTTTAAAAGCGAAATATTCTCTTTCCATTCAGTAATTTAAAAGTAAATGTCTGTTATAATTTTAACCAAATTTATAGTAGTTTCTAATTTATATAAGTGTATCATTCTATCTAATCTATAATACTATTTTGGATAATTCAAAAAGTATTTGAGTGCAATAAAATAAACTTTTTGGTAATTTCTTTAAATTTAGCTGGACAGCAAGAATTATTACACTTGTTCCTGGTATTTTTATATCTAGTGAGCCTTTGAAAAATCCTATATGGCTAAGGAAGTCAAAGAAATTATAATTAATTAGCCGTTACCCGCGGTTTCACCTGCGTATGGAATGTACAATTCTTTTGCAGAAAAAAACAGCTTATGAAACATATGGGCTATCCTATTTAACAATTTCTCTGAATTTGTTGAACCACCCTACATAACTATAAATCTACCAATCCCGAATAAACTGCACACGAACTGCAACTGCAACCATATATAACAATTTTATTCAAAATTATTTTAAATCACCTTGTACAACTGTAAATCTACTTACCCTTTATTTCATCTATGCAACTGCACATGATCTTCGCTATATAATAATTATTTCTTATATTTTTGGAGCCATCTTGTAAAATATAATTTCTCTTCACCCGATAATTTAACCTTCCTGTTCAAACATGGTGTTAAAATGCTCTACCAAATTTAACAATTTTTTAAACATTTCTTAATCTACCCATTAAAACTGTAATTCTACACAGCCCTCGATTTCAACCACCTTGCATATAGAACTACTTACGGGCCACCCAATATAACATTTTTGGTATAACTATATATCGACCAACCCCAACATACTTCACCCAAACGGAAACAACTTATAGGTCAGTCTATATAACAATTTTATTTTATTTTATATTTCTGGACTGCGTTGTATAATTATAAATCTACTTCCATCTATTTTTAAACCATCCAGTTTATGCTGCTGCCAATTAGTCAACCGTTATATTTCAGTTTTTGAAGTATCCTATATTACCATAAATTTACCCCACAAAATATTTCGACCACCCTGTATATGCATCTACTTATGGGCCACCCAATGTAACGTTTTTAAATACTTAACTTTTTCTGTACTCCACCATATATTCCACCATTTTTTCAGATATTTTCGGAACCATTCTGGAAAGTATAATTATATTTCAACCACCTTGATATGCAACGTTTTTTACATTTTTTTAATCGCTCTGTATAACTATAATTTTACTTCATTCCATGTTGCAAATATTTCGTATTATGTAACGGCTCATATTCTATCCTATATAACAAAATATAAAACTTCTCAATTCACGCTGTTTAATTATAATTCTACTCCACCCTTTATTTCAACCACCTTGTATATGCAGCTACCCAATATTTTTTTTTCTATATAACAATTTTAACCATCCTGTATGTGCAACTGCTTGTAGGCCACCCAACATAATATTTTTTTAAACACTTAACTATAACTCTGCTCCACCCTTTGTTTCACCTATTCTATCTATGCCACTTTATATGGGCTACGCTATTTCATTTTTTCTTATTATTATTTGAACCACAGTGTAACGTAATTTCTTTACACCTTATATTTAATCCACCCTTTATGTGCAGCTATTTCAAACATTTTTTGAATCACAATGTGTAACTATAAATTTAATTCGCCCCATATTTCAGCTATTCCATATATACAACTGCTCATGTTCTATACAACAACATTTCTCTACAATTTTTTGATCCACCCTATGTAACCATAATTTTACTCCACCCAATATTTCAACCACCTTTTATATGCAACTACTTATTGGCCACCCAGTATAACATTGTTCTACCACTCTGCATACACATAATTCTATTCCACCCTATATTTTAACCATACGGTATAAATAACTACTTCTAATATTTTTTAACCTATTTTATAACTATAATAATTATACTCCAGCTTACACTTTCAATATCTTAAGTACTTATGGGCTACCATATATAACAATTTTTTATCCACCCCGTATACCTGTAATTATACTCTACAATTATTTCAACAATATTGTATATGCAACTACTTATGGGTAACTCAGTATAACATTTTATGATACTCTCTGTATAAATTTAATTCTCCTCCACTATTTTTCCAACCACCTGGAAAATGCAATTGCTTATTATAATTTTCAACCCTGTACAACTATAATCACACTCTAATCTTATTTTAACCACATTGTTATGCAACTACTTATGAGTCAATCAATATAAAAATTTGTTATCCATCGTGCATAAATATAATTCTCCTCAACTCGTTTTTCAACCACATGGTATATCCATATATTTATGGCCCCCCCAACAGAACTATTTTGAACCACCTACTATAACTAATTCTACTCCGCCCTAGTTTCAACCACATTACATATATGCAGCTACTTATGGGCTACCTAATATAACTACTCCGCTCTATGTCTCAAGTATGCTATATACGTAACGCCCTGTAACATTACGCTTAATATATCAGTTGTTTTTTTCTTAAATCGAAACATGTTACATTTGAATAAAAACTAAGCTCTTCAACTAATGTAGGTATCTAATATTTGGTGCGTGCGGTGGAACCAGTTTAATTATTTTATGTTACGAAACATCGTAGAGGTTTACTATTTCCATCAATATAGCGAGGTAGCATGCATATCAGATTTTAAGTCAAACTATAGATTTTATAACAAAAAAAAATCAGCAAAATCAGTTTAGTAGTTCTTACGTATGCCCGAAAAAACAAAGAAACAAACAGACAACTACAATTTTATAATAGTATATAGGACGACACTGCTAAGAACCTGGTGTGGTACGTAAACAAAATCCAACATGGCGACTCCAATTTGGCAGTCAAAGAAGTCGAATTTGCAAATTGCAAAATGGCGGTTTTCATATGGCAACTGTATTTTTACAAAGATTGCACCTAGTTTGGTATGTGGCGGTTTTTGGGTACCAAACTCCCATATGTCGATTTCAAAAATTCGGTCATCATATTAGATTTTTGATCGCCACATGGAGCCGCCGAGTTGGATTTTGTTAACCGTAAGTATAATGTAGCAATCCTCAGTGTATACCAGGCGAACAACTACCTGCAGATTATTAGGAAAAATTCTATACAACTATTAAAACATTTCGTAATAATTGACATAAGTTATAATTTTGAAATAAACAAATAAAACAACATGAATTATATCTGAACTCAGCTATTAAAAAATATATCAAGCACTTCGAGGGACAAAAAGGTCTTAATTGTTCCCCCTCAGTAATCATTCAGAATAAAAGCCGTTGTCTCTGCAGGAATTCCAGCAATTCAATAACGCTACGCTAAAGCTTTTAGGGGAGATATCTAGCTATATCAGATTAGAAAGAATTGGAAAGTTTGTCGCCGGATATTACGTACCGGTTCATAATTGATATATTCAAGTCTTGTCAATTTTGAATGATAAAAGTGTGGAAGGGAACTCCTGTGTTACGCATTATTTTCAGTAAGGGAGTGTTTATTCCATTAAAAAATGAACGAATGCTTTTAATTTCCTGTTTGAAAAAAAATATATATTGAAAACTTTTTAAATACGTTTTATTTGAATTAAATATAATTATTCGTACAATTTCAAGTGTTATCTTAATTTTAAAATCTCCGAAAATATTTTTGCAAGATTTTTTCACTGGGAATAACATATTTTATCCACATTTATACTTAGGATAATGTCATTCAAAGAAACTAATTTTAATCAAATTTCAAATCATCTGTATTTTATATCGATAACATCTACAATTATATATCGGTGCAATTTCTTTCTATGCAAGCATTTTAGAACAGAAGATTTACTTATTGTCTGTTCTGCGGCTATTCATCTAGTTGATTTGTGAGGATTTTCTTGTAAATCAAGCAAAACATTTAATTGTGTATCTTCTGGAAGATGTTTGGTTTTGTAATTATCTCTTACGTGGCCAAATTTTAGAAACTTTTTTCCTATTTTACTAACTACCGATCGTGTAATAGACCGCTCCGGGTACATATATTAAACAATTAGCAAACTTCAGCTTGTGTTCGAGTTTGTCGCCATATCCTACCATCGTCAAAATTTCAATTCGCTGCTTATCCGTTAAACGCGCCATACTTTGGAACTTTGCAATTGCAATTGACACAACTACTTATTTGAAGGAAAATTATAGTACGGTCCAAAAAAAAAACAAAATTTTAAATGAATTTGTTCCAACCCACGCGTCCTTACTGTATATGTCAAACACGCCCATTTCCTAGCCCGTGGGAAGTCAGCTAGTGTTATGTATATTACAACCCTAGACGTAAACATAATTTTGTCTAACATTTTTCACTGGATCTAAAGTCATTCACTTGGACCATGGGTACCTACTATGGCACCACTCACCATATTCGTTGGCCACGAATACAATACTGTACATTGCAGCTGCAGACAGAATCAGTAGGACTTGTACCTGAAGCTAGTTTCAGCTCTGCACAAATTTTTGCTGAATGTGATTAATCTGTGGAAGGCTCAACATTTTTGTCCTAACTTCTATATCTCCTAGATACATTTTCGTTCTCCAATTAGTAAATCCCCTACATATCTATTTCTTTTGCTGTAAACTCAGTGCCGCTGAAAAAGTCACTGAAGTCACAACGTCATAGGGATACCAGAATAATACGAGCTCCTCTACCCCAAAGTTCACAATGTGTTGTGCCTTAGATCATACATGAATACCTCGTGTCTAATGAGATCCCTACTCAGGACGAAGTCAACTGGATTCACTTATCCTCAGTTTATTCTGTACAAGCATTGTTTCGCGGGTGGTGGCTCATACTTAGCAGCACCGTTGTCAAATGAGATTTAGCTGTTTTACCACTGATGGCACCCTGGAGTACTCCAATTGCTTCTTGTCCTGAGGGCAGAGGCATGCTTAAACTTGAATTTGTTCTGTCTGAATGGCAAGCGTTTTGGCAGTCCAACCCTGAAGTGTCTCTTATACGGACCTAAGTTCCTACAATAGAAACACTAAACAATCAGGTCAGTGGATTATCCTTCCCTGATTGCCTGTCGTTGTGGTAGCCTAAAGGCTCGGCCAGGCTTGGGAGCGATTTATTGTGAGAGATAAATCGTTGGCGACTGTACGACAAAAATTTATTTCGAACTTCTTGCATGTCATTGCGGTGGCCATACTAAAAAATTCGCTTGCCGAGAAATCGCTTAGCGACTGAGCGTATCGTTATGTGTTCAATTCGATTTGATTTTTTAAGCGATTTTTGTTGCATATTGTCTTATAATTGCACCGAGTTTCATAGTGTCGTGTTTTAAAGAAATATATATAGTTATTTTACACCTCTCTAGTTTTATTTAGTAGTAGGTCAAATGCGTTTATGCTCATTCTTAAGTAGTGGAAAAATCTTTCTGGGTATTTGCGCACTTGTTTGTATAAGTAAAATTCTCCGTAGGGTTTTCTATACCTATTGATGGGATGTACGCCATATTTGCTTTTGTACAAAGGGTCTATAAATGTATCAATGTGTGAGAGGCATGACGAAAACTACATATTTGAATCTCTTTTCGGTGGGCATATTGTCGCCTATCGGTCTCTACATTGTCGTGAACGATTTGTCTCTCACGAGAAATCGCTCACAAGCCTGGCCGAATCCTAATACTGTAGTTCCTTTTCAAGTAGCCCTTATGTCTGTTCCAACAGAGTTCGGTAAAATATTATATTTTGTTGTATGTACGATATAGATAAATAATATTATTGCTCTTGACTAGAAACAACATATGGTTACATATGGATTATATCATAATTTTTTGTCAGGTTTTAATTAACCTACTAATTCTTTCATTTGATTTCTATCCTAGGAATCACAGGGAATTTGCTTTGCACACAGAACAATTCCCGATTTGGGATCTATCTATGCGAGTTTTTCCATGAAATCTTTATATGTTGATATTGATTTCGCTTTAAAATATTAAATTCAGTTTGTATGTCGAAAATACATAAATAGTTATTCGACATTTCAATCAGTTGAGAGAAGGGTTAATTAATGAAGATTCTAGACTGGAAAAATAAAACGCCTTGCGTTCTATGAACTGTTAAATCTGTAAATGATGATATTATTGAATAATCTATGAATTTCCGGGTTGTTTTCTATTAGACTCTCGCCTGGAAAAGATAGTACTATACTTGATTCTGTTGATATTATTTTTTTATAAGCCTTTATCGAGATTCACGGGGCTTTATATGTGGATGAATAGAATCAATAAAAGTGGAAGGCATTATTACTCTTATAAAAGATCTATGCATTTATTGTATTCCATGTTACCAGAATAAATGTATGTTAGTTAATATTGTTACGAGAATTCATCCGACCGCTGGTGCAATCGATCGGCCATCAACCAATTCATGGAACGGAAATTATTCCGATAAATTCTGGGAACCCGAAATGTTTGTCTCTCAACAGGCGCACCGCTGCCGTTACTGAGAATTCCCTTAAAGCTTCCAGAACATGAAAGAGTTTCCCGATGGTTCGTGGACGTACCAGACAATTCCAAGATAAATACATAAATAAGAAACAGCTAGCGATAGGATAAGTAGTGGAAATAAATTAGAGTGAGTTGGACTGTGTTTTTAAATAAATCCAACAACTGAACTGAACCCGAGTGTGAAAATAAAAACATTACAGTGGTGTCAGGTGTGGGGTAGACCCTGTTTCGTGCCAGGGAGATTGTGCCAGTAAGAGTAATGAACCTGAATCATTACTCGGTTGTGCTAAAGAAAGGAAGAACTTTGGGTAATTGTTCAACAGTTTCCTCTGTAGTCAGAAGCACACAGCATGCAGAAATACCACCAGGTAAACTATCTGAGGAACTGGAAAGACTCATCACCGATTCATCTAAAAATTTGAAACCAAACCAGAGAGCAAAATTGAGGAACATCGTTAGAAACTACCAGGATATCTTCGATGTAGAAAATGGCAAAAGAGGACGAACTGATCTGGTGAAACATAAAATTAATACTGGGGGCGCTCAACCTATTCTACAGTCGGCGAGAAGACTACCCCTAGTCAAAAGAGAAGAAGCTGACCGGATAGTCCGCGAGATGGAGGAAGAAGGTGTTATTGAACCATCCAATAGCCCTTGGGCTTTTACAGTTGTCTTGGTTAAAAAGAAACATGGTTCGACCCGATTTTGCGTGGACTATCGGCAATTAAACCACGCTACAAAGAAAGACAGCTATCCCCTTCCAAGAATAGACGATACCCTAAATACATTGGCTGGATCGAAGATGTTTTCCACCCTGGACCTGAAGAGCGGTTATTGGCAGGTGGAACTTGCTAAAGAAGACCGGTGATGCCGTTTGGGTTGTGTAATGCTCCAGCAACGTTTGAAAGATTGATGGAAACAGTGTTAAAAGGGCTTTCATGGAAAACGTGCCTGGTGTATCTTGACGACATTATCGTGGTTGGAAAATCTTTTGAAGACCACGTGAGGAACCTGGAGGAAGTATTTCGGCGACTTCGAAGTTCCGGACTAAAGTTAAGCCCGAAGAAGTGTCAGCTGTTCCAAGAAGAGGTGCAATATCTTGGACATGTGGTTTCCGCAGAAGGACTAGCTGTTGATAAACAGAAAGTCAAAGCTGTCCAGGAATGGCCGATACCTAGAGATATCCACCAATTAAGAAGTTTCCTGGGGTTATGCACGTCAGTACGTAGCCGGATTTGCCAACATCGCCAAGCCACTTACTAGACTCACAGAAGGGAAGGTGCAGTACCAGTGGGAGGAGGAGTGCCAGCGATCATTCGAGACACTGAAAAGAGCACCCCCGTCTTAAGTTATCCTTTGTCAGATGGGAACTTCGTTTTGGATACGGACGTAAGCAATGTCGGAATTGGTGCGGTGCTTTCGCAGATCCAAGACGGTCAGGAGAAAGTCATCGACTATTTTAGCAAGACCTTGAGCAAGCCTGAACGGAATTACTGCGTTACTCGCAGGGAACTCTTGGCTGTGGTAAATGGGTACAAGTACCTCTATGGTACAAGATTTCTCCTGAGGACTGATCATGCAGCACTGAAGTGGCTCTTGCTGTTTAAAAACCCCGAAGGACAAGTGGCCAGGTGGATTGAGCGATTGCAAGAATTCGACTTCGAGACTGAATATCGAGCTGGAACAAGCCATAAGAATGCTGATGCCCTATCGAGGAGACCATGCCCTGATGATTGCGAACATTGTCAGCGAGCAGAAGAAAAGGGGGCTGTTCTCTGCAGAACTACCGCCATCGATGACCATTGGCAATCTGCGAAGATCCAAAAAGACCAGAAATTAGATCCAGATTTGAAAGAGGTTATCCGGTGGAAGGAAGAAGACCGCAAACCTACGTGGCAAAGATTTCCCGATACTCACCAACCATAAAGTTGTACTGGGCTCAGTGGAACTCCCTCATCCTGGAAAATGGACTTCTCCAGCGCGTCCTGGAAAATCCAGAGGAGGAAAACGACAGAAAACAGATTGTAGTCCCCCCAGAAATAGGAGACCAGACGTTTTACGAGAACTACATGATGGTACAACTGGAGGACATCTGGGAGTAACGAAAACCCTGGGGAAATTGAGAAGACGCTTCTATTGGGTAAACTGCCAAGTGGATGTCAAGGACTGGTGCCGGAAATGTACTATTTGTGCAGCAAGTAATGGGCCTCAGAAGCGTCCAAAAGCTCCCATGAAGAAATATAACGTGATCAGTCCATTCGAAAGAATAGCCATTGATGTTGCCGGTCCATTTCCTGAATCCGACTCTGGAAACAAGTACATCGTGGTGGTGATGGACTATTTTAGTAAATGGGCCGAAGCGTATGCCTTACCGAATCAAGAAGCATTGACCGTTGCTCATGTCCTTGTCAAGGAGTGTATCAGTCGTCTTGGTGTTCCCTTGGAGTTGCACTCAGACCAAGGTAGAAACTTCGAGTCTACTCTTTTCCAAGACGTCTGCAAACTCTTGAATATCCATAAAACACGGACGACGGCATTACACCCGCAATCCGATGGAATGGTAGAACGGATGAATAGAACCATTAACTGCCATTTGTCAAAGGTAGTCTCTGACCACCAAAGAGACTGGGACCAGTATCTGCACTTGTTTCTAATGGCATATCGTTCGTCTGTCAGACCCCGGCCAGTATTATCATGGGTCGAGAATTAAGACTACCATGCGATTTGAAGTTTAGATGTCCCCCAGTAGAAGAGACCGCAGGTGAAGACTATGTCAGCCAGCTTCATCAAAAGATGAACGACATCCATGAACGAGTCCGGTTAAACATCGAGAATGCCAGTGCCCGAATGAAGGAAGCCTACGACATCAAAGCCGAGGGCGGATAATTCCGAGTTGATGATCTTGTTTGGTTGTATAACCCGCAACGTCGTCGTGGATATTCGCCCAAGCTACAGAGATCTTGGGAGGGGCCGTACCAAATTGTGAAGAAAATCAACGATGTTGTGTACAGAATAAAGAAGCCACCTCGGGGAAAACCAAAGGTCGTACATTTCAACAGGTTAGTCCCTTATGCCGGAAGTCATGACAGCGAAGATGACCAAGCCCAAGTCCGCAGCATCCAACCACCCGATGACGAGATGACCTTCGAGCAGTTTATGGCACTGTACTCTGATGGGCAGAAAATGCAGCACGACGTAACGAGAGCGGAACCCCGAGACCTGTTTGAGGTGCCCATACAATATGCTCTGGCTGATTGTGTGGGTCGAGATCTCCGGATGTCCAGAGGAATAGCCAAGGTGTTTGCCAAAAAGTACGGCCAGTTCCAGAAGCTACGGGAGCAAGATCCAGTGGTAGGGAAAGTCCTTCATCTCGAAGATAAACAACCAGTGGGTACCAGAGACATCTTTTATTTGGTAACGAAAACATTCTCGCAGGACAAGCCAACATACATCTTTGGAAGACTTTGGTAGAATTGAGGAATGTGATGATGGAGAAAAATCTGATGAAATTGGCGGTCCCAAAGATAGCCTGCGGGTTAGATGGACTGAATTGGAGGGTGGTAAGAATTATGATGGAAACAATCTTTCGATTCAGTGGTATCAACATCCTGGTATTATGTCTCAATATTCGCAGCCCAGGTTCGAAGACCGTTGACTGCTACTTCCACCAAACTTCCCGTTGTCGAAATGGAGAGTCCTGCAAATATCGTCCCACCAGGAAGGATTCTAGGACATTCCGGGACGAAATGGTCTTAAGGAGGGGGCAATGTTACGAGAATTCATCCGACCGCTGGTGCAATCGGCCATCAACCAATTCATAGAAGGTAAATTATTCCGATAAATTCTGGGAACCCGAACTGTTTGTCTCTCAACAGGCGCACCACTGCCGTTACTGGGAATTCCCTTAAAGCTTCCAGAACATGAAAGAGTTTTCCGATGGGTCGTGGACGTACCAGATAATTCCAAAATAATTATATAAATAAGAAACAGCTGGCGATAGGAGGCATTCAGTTTTCGACGGTCGTATTGAATACTTAAGGAGATATAAATTGTAAATAGTTGTGTTAAAGTAGTGGAAATAAATTAGAGCGAGTTGGATTGTGTTTTTAAATAAATCCAAGAACTGAACTGAACCCGAGTGTGAAAATAAAAACATTACAATATTAAGACTTAACTTCACAATTTCTATTTTCTTGTTTCAAGAGCAATCAAAAACATGTTCCAGATATAATAAAATTCTATGGACTATTACTGTGGGAAAACACTACATAGAGGAATAAACTTAAAATACAGCTATGCATTGATCAAATATAATGCTGAGTATTACATTGCATAGTTTTTGTTAGCACTCCATTAAATAATCGGAACATTATAGGAATTGACAAACAATCCTTCGAATTTTCCTTTTCCTAGAAACATTGCTACATTATTTATTTTTATTCTATATAGACTCCAAATAGATTACGCTACGAGAACTTGAACAAACAGAGAAACAAAGTAAACATACACATTGTTAAAAGAACGCTGCTGTTGTTTACAATTTTTGTCGTTCTGTGATTCTAAAAATATTAAGTATACACCTGCATTTTTTTCATAAAGTTTCAACGATGCAGAAATGAAAACGACTTGCCGTTTTGAGTTGTTTTAAAATTCATGACTGAAAATAGGAGCGCCCGATAATGTTCCTCAGCCTTTCAGATTTATTGTCAATAAAATCTCCAATTCCGCGAGGGATATAAGTTGGCAACGCCATAAATAAAACAGAAATAAAATCAGGAAAGGAAGCATCTGCAGACACTCGATGAATGTAAAGTTAGTTCGGGGGATCTTTTCATTGTCAATAAAACTTTAATTACGTATAAGGAACCGGTTAAATTTTGCGAAATTGCAGTTCAATGGTGATTAAAGATAAAGTTTATGATGTGTGAATCGTTGCACAGTTGGTAGTAGTATTACTCTTATTTTCAGAGTAGGTGAAATTCGCTAACCGAACTAACAGTGGCACGTGTTTTCCAGTTGCGTACTGCTGTGTGGGATTTGAGCCACGAAAATACCTCCATCGCCCTCCAGGTACCTGGAACCATCGCGAGATATAACTTCAGGCAACCCAGCATATATTCACTACCCTTCTAAGACGTCATGCATGGTTAAGAATTCTCGCTCTTCTGTTCCTTTGCAGTGTATGACGTTCGCGTTCGCGTAACATGGACCCTATAACGTTTTCGGTCATCACGTTGACTCCCATGTCGAACCTAAACCTCTCCCTCTCAGCGCCCCACCTTTCACACCCAAAAGGTTATGCTTCGGTGTGTCCACCCCTCCGCAATAAATACAAACATCTTTATCCGCTCGCCTCATTCGACACAAGTAAGCTCTGAAACACCCATGCCCCCTTAAGAACTGGATTAACTCATACGAGAAAGTTCTGAAGGAGCACTTGACCCACTCCCTAATATCTTCAATCAAACACTTCGTCCATTGAGCTTTCTCTTCATTCGCCTGCCGTCTGTTCTGCCACATTTGTTGTGTTTTCTCTCTCTTACTCGCCCCTCCTCGTGCTCGTTACACAACTTCACTCTCTCGACGAGACGAGACGAGAGGCTCAATGGGAATTTCACCCGTCACCACATATATACCTTACATCACAGCAGTTCTATATGCACATGCAACTCTAAGGTGTTTCGGTCTAACCACTTTCTTCATGAGTCTACGATAAGTCTGGACTCTCATTGCTCTGTGCCATATAGGGGTCCCATACATCAAAATTGTTTCCACCACATCATACAATAGACGTCTCTTTGCCGTTCCCGGCCCATTTACATTCGGGAGAAGCCTAGAAATCCCCGCCGCCATTTTACTCGCCCTTGGTGACGGCGGTGATGATTGAAAAGAAGCTTATCTTCCAGGAATATCCCTAGGTACTTCACCGCCTTCTCTGGCAGTACGGCCCGGAGACCGCATTTAAAGCTAATCCTTCCCCTTAGCAGCGGCCCTTTCAAAATGACCACGACAGTCTTATCTTCCAAAAAGTTGTCGCCCATCCAACTCATCACCATTTCAATAGCCAGGGTTCCCTTTCGTCACAATATCCTCTTTTCGATTCGCCCTGACCACTATCGAGAGTCATCCGCGTAGACTATCGTTTTGCATCCTACGGGCAGTTCTAGTAGCAGCACAGGGTCGTATAAGATGTTCCATATAGGCGATCCAAGAACCGGCCACTGCTGTACCCCCTGCGTAAGAACTTTAGTGGATCCTTTCCCGTATTTAATATTTCGATCTGTGAAATAGTTTTTGATTATATTAACGACGTAGTGGCTAATCATCAGTTCTTCAAATCTATTTATGTTTATCTTCCACCCCGCCGTACTAAAGACGTTTTTGATATTATCATTTATCAGGGCCAGCCATTTAAACTCGCTATCTTCAAATAAACTCATAATATATTTCAGAGCATCTATTTTCGACTTTCCGGGAATAAACCCTAATTGCCTTTCGGAGATTACCCCTTTTTCCCGAAGCTCTTGACATAGACGGTCTCAAATCCGGTGTTCGTACAATTTGCCAGTCGTATCTATCATTGTAATGGGCCTATATTTAGTCTGTCCCCCCTCAACCTGCCCTCCTTTGGATATTAAGATAGTTTTTCTAGTTTTCCACTCTTCGGGGAACATCCTGCTCCGAAAGTAGTATTACTGATTTTCCAAAAAAAAAAACCTAAATCAGCAGTAATTACCAATCAGCAGTTCACAATACAACACAGCTAATTTATAAACACAACTTTGTACCTAACTCTTCAGCGTTCATAACAATTCTTCTAGTTTTACCTCGAACTTGACTTTCAAATTCAATTCAAGGGAAATTCGATTAAATAGAGCCCCATATTTTGTGTTGCAAGAAAATTTTACGTATGAATATTGCCTTGCATCTACAGATTAGGGTTGTAACGGAGATTCGTGAATAATACTTGACAATTGAAACATACCTACGCTAAATTGTTCAATTTAATATTGAAATGAATTTTCTACGCTAAGCAAAACCAAATCAAAATAATAGATTCAAAAGAAGTGAATTTATGACAATACCTTTTTCAATACAGAATCTCCCGCAATACTGGACTCAACTAAAGAATTTTACCATGTTTACTATTTCATTAACTCGGTTGAATTATATTAATTTTGACTTATATGTCTATTTCTTTAATAGGAAAGGTGGATGATTAGTATGCGTGTTCAACTCGCATTTGACCAGATTATTGATTTTATAGATACATTCTATCCACTCTGTCAAAGACAATATTATTTCCAAGTGCCGTTAATTTAAATACGAAGCAAAAACTGTCATTGGTTGCAGTAGGTCAGCTGGTCAGTTTTTTATTATTCTCTACCAAAGAACAACATCACCATTTTGTTTAAACGCCCCTCGCCAAACTTCTTATTTTGTTCAAAATATATATAAGTAACTTATCTTCAATATTATCACACTTCGGTTATTGTCACACTGTTCAAAACTTTTTATTGATGTCGAACAGAAAGCAACGAGACAGAACGTTCAAAACTTTTAACTTATTTCTTGTGGGTTTCGTAAATTAGATTGACTTAACATGGAAAATAGAAAAAATTAGCATTTTGATGTATTTTTTTTGAAAAACTATCAATGAACTCAGGTTTTCATCTTCACTTAACTACAAATTGGTTTTTAGTCAAATTATGCATTCGTTAAACATTACACTACAAAGAAAACTAAATCAAAAAATTATATCTTATTATCTTTTAGATATAAGGTAATAACTTGGTTTAATATTTTTCCATTGATTAAAAAAATTAGAAGGAAAACCTTTTAAACATAAATCTATCTACTAGATAAGCAAAATACAACATGCCTTACTGGTCTCCTAGACCAGAGGTTTCCAAACTTTTTTCAGTTGGGGACGCGGTTACAGGTTCAGTATTTTATCAAGACACCCTGGTTGTTTCCTGAATGATATTTTGTGGCCTCTTAACTTAACCTTTATGCACTTGGGAATAACACCACACATAGTACAGGAAATGACAAAACCTCGGAATTTTTTCGTACAGTATCGATTTGTTCAAAAATTTGGGATTAGGCTCGTTTCACCTTCTAGTTCATTTTCAATATTGCGCCGTTGTACGCATTTTGTTTTTTAAAAGTGAAAACTACCCCTAATTGTAAAAAATTATAATATAACATTTTAAACCTTAATATGGGTAAACTTTGGTATGGATTAGTTCAACAAGGATTTTTTTATGCTTAAAAAAATTGATTGTTTTTTTAAACATAGCTCGTTAATTTTTGGTGACAGTTTTTTTCAAAAAGTTTTGGTAGCGCTTTTGAGGAGCTAGGGGAAGGGAGAGCAAGATGGAAGGAGTGGGTACGATGGAAATTCGCTAGAAACTGAAATCGCTTGACATGGCAACCGAGTTATTACATACACAGGTACATGTGGCAACCTTGCATTTATAAACGGAATTTAGTCGAGGTGGCGTTATCCAGCTTAGAATGCAAGTGATCTGAAGAGTTCCCGGCTTAGTCTTATGAAAATATTACATTTTCAAAGTGTCATTGTTGCTAGAAGGTAAGTAATATCACATTGTGTTTCAACAACACATTTCTGAAGACGCGAGATGTAAAAACCAACATCTAGGATTTTCGGGGAAACTAGTACATAAAGGTTTTTAATTGTCTTCTAAACGTTGTTTGTGGCATATTCTTGATTACTTTTATGTTTTTTTGGGCAATAACACCAGAATAGAAATAAAACGACGTATATTGCAGGAATACCAAACAGCAATTACATGGAACGGCTCCAGATTCGGAACCTCTATGTGCTAATTTCCCCGAAAATCCTAGATGTCGGTCTTTACATCTCGCGTCTTCAAATTTAACGAAATGTATTAAATACATAAAGAAGTGTTCGAGAGTACATTCAATTGTGGGAAGCGCAACTGATGAAGGGTCCCTAACCAGAAACAATATATATTATATATATTGTCTTGCGTACAAAAGAATGACACCTCGAAGAGAGTATTCAATATATTTCTAATAGAGGTAGCTTATATTATGAGAGTCAAATAAAATAATTTGGTCAAGTGCGAGTTGGACTCGTATACTAAGGGTTCCGTACCACCTTCAAGATTCGTTTGATTTTTATAAGAATATTTTTATAATATTTATGTATTTAGTTTTCTAATTTGGCCCCCAAAAATTAACATTAGAATTTTATTTTACTAATAAACTTTCGGGGAAGCCTTTTATAATCTATTGTCTGAATTTTGAGGCTCTATAGATTGGAAGATAAAGGGCAAAATAGGTCAATAGCAAATGATTTAAAATTCTGATAACATTTGTAATTCACATAAAGAGCCTTTTATTTGATATATTACATAATACGTTTGCAGATTCAATTTTTATTTTCATTTAGTTGTATAATTGGTCCCTACAATTACTATGGAGGTTTTCTAACAATTTTTCTTATAAACCCCTGATTATTTTCAAAATTTTAGGTAGTATGGTTTCGGATATAAAGCGAGAAATGAGAATTTTTTATATCTTTATGTTAATATCTTGTCAACAATTAATTTAAAAAATATGAAAAATATATATTTGTATTCCTCATAATGAGCCCCTTCATTTGATATATTGCATGATGCGTTATAAAATATTTTTTATTTTCCGTTTAACACTATAATGCGGTCCCCAATATTAATGTTAAAGATTTCTTCGTATTCTTCCTATAAATAAAAAAATTTAGGTCTTATAGTTTGGGGAATAAAGGGGGGAATAGGAATTTTTTAATATATTTTTTTAAATATATTTTAAAATATTTATTTTAAAAAAAATTTAAAAAATATTTTTGTATTAGTCATAATGAACCCTGTGATTTGATATATTACATGATCCGTTAGAAACAAGTTTAATTTTTTATTTTCTATTTAATTCTATAATTTGCCCCCCAATATTAGGGGTTTTTGCCTATACCTCTATTTTTTTCAAAATTTTACAGCTTATGGTTTCGGAGATAAGGGGGAGGAATGGGTAAAATTTTTCATATTTTTGTTAATATCTTTTAATTTATTTATTTTAAAAATATGAAAAAAATATATTTGTTTTCGTCACAATGAGCCCTTTCATGTGATATATAACATGATGCGTTAGAAGCCATTTTAATTTTATATTTTCCATTTAATTCTGTAATTTGCCCCCCAAAATTAAAAGTAGAGGTTTCCTCTTATTTTTCCAGTAAACTTCAGGTCAGAGTCTATACCTCTAATTTTTTTCAAAACTTTACGTTTTATAGTTTTGGAGATAAGGGGGGGGAATAGGTAAATTTTTGGTATATTTTCGTTAATGTCTTTTAAATTATTTTTTTAAATATGAAAAAAATATATTTGTGTCAATCAATCAAAATTTTTTCTTTTGCAATATGTACTCCTGATCGGGTCACCAAACTATTCATTGATACCAAATTTCAACTCTTCCGTCCAGTAGTTTAGGAGAAAATTGCTGTGATGTGACAGAGGCAGAAATCCGGAGTGATATCAGGGTATCCGTATATTGTATATACGGAACCCTAAAAATTGTGATAATATTTTAACGATATTTGATATACCTATAGGAATATGTGAATTTAATTCCTCAAACTCCCTTCGTTTTTAAATGGGGTGAGTTTAAAGGGCTTGAATAAGGTGGTGTTCGCTCGTAAACAGGCTATATCTCACCAAATATTCACTATAGGAAAATTTTAGTCATTAAAAAGCTACAATTTAATTCCCCGTCATTTTTTTTTCGTATCTCCAGTATGTTCGGAGATATTTTAAAGAAAAGGGTAAAAAATTAAATTTCAAAAACTCGTTTCTGTTTAAACTCCCATTTTTCTAAAAATAGGTATTTAAGATTTAGTGTATTAATAATACATATATAAAGAGAATCACAGAAGAGTGAAAATCAATTTCAACTAGGGAGGTAGTTAGGGGGTTGTTGCCACAGATTTTTTCGTAGAAAAAAAGTAGGTACCGACCTAATTTTGATCATATCGCTTAGTTATCATGCTGAGACTTTATAGAGCTATTCGCAAAAAACTTTAAAAGTTGATTTTTAGGGTTCCGTATATACAGTATACGGATACCCTTATAATATCACTCAGGATTTCTTCCTCTGTCACATCACAGCAATTTTCTCCTAAACTACTGGACGGAAAAGGTTGAAATTTGGTATGAAGGTATAGTTTGGTGACCTGATCAGGAGCACATATCGCAAAAGAAGAAATTTTGATTTTAGGGGTACTTCTGGGGGAAAAACTAAAAAAATCGACCGTTCCCCCCCCTGATCTCCGAAACTACTGAACCTAAAATTTTGAAAAAAATAGAAAATATAGAAAGTTGCCCGAACTTTACAGGAAAAATAAGGAGAAACCATTAATGTTAATTTTGGGGGGCAAATTATAGAATTAAATAAAAATTTAAAAATAAAAAAAAATTCAAACTCATCATGTAATATATCAAATGAAAGGTCTCATTCTGAGGAACACAAATATATTTTTTTCATATTAAAAAAAATAATAATTAAAAAGATATTAAAGAAAATATACCAAAATTTACCCATTCCCCCCCCTTATCTCCGAAACTATAAAACGTAAAGTTTTGAAAAAAAATAGTTTTATAGGTTCTGACCTGAAGTTTACTGGAAAAATAAGAAGAAACCTCTACTTTTCATTTTGGGGGGCAAATTACAGAATTAAATGGAAAATATAAAATTAAAATTCTTTCTAACCCATCATGTTATATATCAGATGAAAGGGCTCATTACGACGAAAACAAACATATTTTTTTCATATTTTTAAAATAAATAAATTAAAAGATATTAACAAAAATATAAAAAATGTTACCCATTCCCCCCCCCTTATCTCCGAAACCATAAGCTGTAAAATTTTGAAAAAAAATATAGGTATAGCGCCTCACCTGAACTTTACTGGAAAAATAAGGAGAATCCCCTAATATTCATTTTGGGGGGCAAATTAATTAGTTAAATGGAAAATAAAATAATAAACTTATTTCTAACGTATCATGTAATATATCAAATCACAGGGCTCATTATGACTAATACAAACATATTTTTTTAATTTATTTTAAATAAATATTTTAAAATATATTAAAAAAAATATATTAAAAAAATTACCCATTCCCCCCTTTATTCCCCAAACTATAAGACCTAATTTTTTTATTTACAGGAAAAATACGAATAAATCTTTAATATTAATAATGGGGGGCAATTTATAAAAATAAACGGAAAATAAAAAATATTTTTTAACGTGTCATGCAATATATCAAATGAAGGGGCTTGTTATGAGGAATACAAATATATATTTTTCATATTTTTAAAATTAATTGTTTACAAGATATTAACATGAAGATATAAAAAATTCTCATTTCTCGCTTTATTTCCGAAACCATACTACCTAAAATTTTGAAAATAATTAGGGGTACTGGGACTCACTTGAGATTTATAAGAAAAATTATTAGAAAACCTCCATGGTAATTTTAGGGACAAATTATACAATTAAATGGAAAATAAAAATTCAATTTTCAAACGAATCATGTAACATATCAAATAAAAGACTCATTATGTGAATTACAAATATATCATATTTTTAAATCATTTGTTTAAAAGATATTAGCAAAGATATTAAACATCGACTTAATTCCCATTTTAGAAACTATACTATTTAAATTTTGAAAAATATATTTTATTTGTATTTTTAAATAATCTGAATAACAGATTTAATAATTTATAATTTAAAACTTGACCTATTTTGCCCTTTATCTTCCAATCTATAGAGCCTCAAAATTCAGACAATAGATTATAAAAGGCTTCCCTGAAAGTTTATTAGTAAAATAAAACTCTAATGTTAATTTTTGGGGGCCAAATTAGAAAACTAAATACAGCGAATCTTGAAGGTGGTACGGAACCCTTACAATGCGAGTCCAACTCGCACTTGACCAAATTATTTCTTCAATAAACTGTTACTGTTCACCGCAAATAACTAAAAAAATATTAGTTTCACGAGGCAAACGCAAAGAAGATTTTTTTCTTAGAATTACTTTTTCCATTGATTACTATAGTTAAAATATAATAAAGAATTTCCACTCCCGAGGTGGTTTGGCAACCATCCCCAATGTTTTATAATACAGCGGCATGATATGGAAAATGATCGACCTTCTGTGAAAATTTCAAGTAAATCCATGCTGGACCAAAAAATTGCGAGTCAAATTGCTTGATGTCCTGTAATATACTTCTTGTAAAGTCTGCAGATTTCCAAACGTTTCAGGGTCTAGGTCAGAACCCGTTGTCAATGGCATTAAAATGAATCTATGAAAAGTTGTAAATTGTAGAATGTAAAATTAAAATGATTGCCGATATTTTGTGGCGTATGACGTAACTAAGGGTTAAACATCAGAATATTTTGTCAAACATTTTAATTTTAACTCTTACAATTTGTACATTGTCGTATAGTTTCTTTATTGTCATTGACAAAGCGGTGCCCCTGTTTACTCTTCACGGCTCTGCAAGCACTGTTGTGTATACTTTAGGAACCAAGTCCTAGACGTTTCCTAATAAATTACGCAAAATTGTATTGCACTTATTTAAATTAAATGGGCTAACAGTAATAATATACATTATACGTTTGATTACATTACTTTTTGATATTAATTAAACTGATCAATTTTTCTAATTTACAATCTATATATAAATAGGCAAAGACAAAATGGGTAGGTACCATTTTCTCCTCTGTTTCTTGACCGATTTTCTTTATTTCTCATTTGTTTAGTAGCTATTGACCACCTTCAGTGCAGAATATATGAAGAATCTTTATTTATATCTTTTAAAATAACTAATTAAGAGATAAATTATTAATAAAATTCAAGTGAGTGGCGCCCACTATGAACAAGTAGCTTAATCTAATATTCGAATTTTGACAGTCGTCAACAGGAAAAATCCAACTGTAGACAATCGTAGCGAGGTATAAAAAATATTAGTAAATTAATCGACTTTTACTTACAAAGATGTATGCTGTGAAAGCCTTCTTTTATTCATTTATGGCGTTAATTTTTTACACAAATGAAGACTGCTATTACTGAAGTGACCAAAGCGAATGTGTTTACCTATACGAAGTTTGCGCATTTACAGAAGAATCCAAATGAAAAGTTTTATAGACGAATATAGAACCTTAGTATATTCGTTGGTTTTATGTAAGTACACAATTTAGAGATTCTAAAGCCAATTGATACATTTGATTTCCGAACCTGAAGAGTTGAGTATGAACATTCTTTTAGTCATGAATATCTCACAAATCTAATAACAAATTGCATGCATCTACGAATACACTCAGGAGATGTGATATGCAAATATATATTTACTCGTTTTCGAGATATGACACAAACTTATCTTTTTTTGAATGGAAACCATAGTTGGCTATGAACTCAAAAAATCGGACATTTTTAGAGCTTTTCAACGATATAATACTCGAGATAGTTATTCATAAAAATAACGGAGTTATGGATGCTTTTCTCTGTTATTTTCACTTTTAACGTAGTTAGCCATGAAATAGATTGATTTATTAATAACTATTCCAAAAACATTGCAGGATTTTTTTATTAGGTATATCAGATATAACGAAAAAACTAAATAAGTAGGTACTTACTAAACACTTAAGAAATTAAAGTACATAATAATGGTTACAATTTATGTTCGAGAAGACCACCATTACCGCTTTCCTCACAGACCGCCTATCAATTTCTTCAATTTTTTGTAATACCGCCTCCCTTACTTTCTTTTGTATATTTTGTTTTTTAGCGCACCCCTTACATAGAAGTCTATAACTGCCAAATCGGGAGACCGGGGTGGCCATTCGCGTGGACCATTTCTCTCTATCCAAGAGTTTGGATAGATATTATCTAAGTGTTGACTTATTAATAACGAGTTATGAGCAGATGCTCCATCATGATGGCACCACTCAATTTCTAAACGAGTTCTCAAATTCTTGAAAAGTGTATTGCAAGAAATGCAAGTAGCGCTCCCCAGTAAGTGATTCGTCATAGATAAAAGGCCCCAGAATAGTAGCCCTATGATACCACACCAAACATTAAAACCAAATTTTATCTGAGGTCGTCTTTGTTCTACATGGAAAGGGTTTTCTTTAGCCCAGATATGCTCATTGTGACTATTGAACATACCGCTTTTAGTAAATCTAGTTTCATTTGACCATAACACATTTAATGGAAACTGGGGATTGTCAAGGCACATGTCTCTAAACCATGTACAAAACAAAATACGTCGATGTTCGTCACCAGCATGCAAAGTTTGAGCAACTGAAAGTTTGTACGGGTGGAACTTGTGCGCTTTCAGTACCTTAATTACAGTTCGTTGAGATGTGCCAGCTTCTGCCACAATCTCACGAGTTCATGTAGATGGATTTTAATTTACTATTGTCAAAACATTTTTTTGTGCTGCTTCGTTAATTTGATTACGTTCCTTTGGTGGTTTAGTAAAAGATCCATATCTGCGTAAACTATCGTAAAGTCTCTTAAATGTACATAGAGCAGGTTGACGACGATTAAAATATCTATGAAAGTATTCCTCAGCTGCATGAACTGAATTTTTATGGCATATAATATAACATTCCACCATATTCAGTTTTTCTTTAGAATATTTTATCAAGAAAACTTGTCAATATCGACCGTCAGTTCAGCACTACTAATGGAATTACTCTTAAATGAGGAAAGGTCAAAGTGAAAACAATCTTTTTCATGGCTACCTATGTTAAAAGTGAAAATAAAAGAGAAAAGCATCTATAACTCCGTTATTTTTTTGAATAACTATATCGAGTATTATATCGTTGAAAAGCTCTAAAAATATCCGATTTTTTGAGGTCATAGCCAACTATGGTTTCCATTCAAAAAAGATAAGTTTGTGTCACATCTCGAAAACAAAAACTGTCACGCAAACGAGGACATGACAGTCATATTCGGGATACAATTCCCTTCAATTTTGATATGTACACTTTTTTATAAAATCAAAAAACAAAGGAGCTAGAGGGATTTTGACTAAATCCACAGAATTTCGTTTTTTCAAAATATATAGCAAGCCATGACTATTTACAAAAATCCGAAAGTGTCATTACATTGGCCAGCAATCTTTCCCAATTTAACCATTACTCTATATCCGATAGTTTCCGAGATCCCCATACTGATCATCAAAAAAAAACTCACCCGGTATAATTTTAAAAATAATTCCCTCTTTCTTGTTTCATCGATTATTGAACAATTTTGCAGCTAGCTTCTCAGCACTTAAATTGAAAACTACCTCCTTCTGTGTACTTTAAACTTATAGTCTAGGGTGAGGATTATTTATAGTTTACAAGTAGCATACATAATAACAAATGGCTACGCCTTTGCTATCGGAGGCACCTAATTAAAATCTCAGTAAGGATACACTCTTCTTAGATTCTAGGCAACATCATATTTTACATGGTAACCAATTAAGAGGAAGAATAACGTGATAGCAACAATAGAAAATCACAGGTATCAACTCTTAAGAACGTCAGCAAACTACAGAGAAAACAAGAAGCACAGATCAAAGAGGACAAAAAAGGCACTATTTCAGAAGGAAGAAGACTAGACGTGAAGATTGTACTTGAACTATCTTAGTAAATGAAATATCTTAGAGCATGAAATATCTTAAAACAAACACATTCTGATAGATTAAGAAAAAAGTAAATGTAACTTTAGGAAAATGTGAATATAAACGCATGGACAACGAATAAGGAACTAATTGTACTAAAACTGTGGTAAAATTAAGATATGTCGATGAGTGAACCAAATTTAATTCTAGTCACTTATTTGACAGCTTCTAATAAATATTACATGAATTATTTTACTTAGAGATCGGCTCCTCAGCATATCTTTCCATGTACCAGTAATTAAGTTTCTAGGTTAATTTTACAAGAAGAGAGTTACAAGGTCCCCGTATTCCTCCCCAGCTATCGCGACAAACCACAATTAATTAATGTTGAGTCCAATTACTTAACGATTAAATTCTATGAAAATCCCCCAAATGAGTACTAAAGACTATTTCCCCCGCATATGTATATCTCTGGAACACGACATATCCCTTGAGCTTTGCAGTCCTCGTACGAAATTTTCCATGTTTCTCAAAGACTAGAGAGTCGCACGCGCATTTAATCTTCATTCGTGACAAACTCGCATTCTATATGATAAATAACCTTCCTTGTAAATTACATATGCACAATTCATTCAGCAACACGTTTCTTCCACGTTGCATTACTTAAATATTCGCTCGAGGGCGAGCAGTTATTCATTGTTAAGCTCATTTACGTCTGAAGTATTCAGACTATCTAATTCCAGTTTAGCGTGAAATTCTCTGAAATTCGATAATCTGATTCGGATTTTCAGAGAACAACAACGCCGCGGAAGAATAAACGAACAGCTTTGATTTCTGCTAGAAGAAACCCAATGCAAAAAATGTTAATGTTATTTCACGTACTTTTGACTTGAGTATTACTTTAAAAATGTCCAAGGGCTCAAGGCCAAAGTTATGTTTTTCTATTCGTCTGTTTTGTACAATGACTTTGATGTTATACAGTGTGGAACAGCCAAATGAAATAAATTCGATAACGAATAATAAAGGGCTTGTAGGGAAACTCGCTTGGACACATCAATTTGTATTTTTAAATGCGCAAAATATATATATATGGTGTGTCGTGTGACAGAGGCCAATACCAACTTTCTTATCTTAAATGCAAGCCCCTGTATATTACTTATTTTTTGGGATCTCCAGGAAATTCTAGACATAATTCATGTACAATGTCCTACACTATCTTCAACTGAAATATTAGGTGTTTTCAGATTTATTACAAAAATTAACATTAAAAAAAGAAAATTATTTTACTTCACAAATTCGCTACATTACACTCAATACTTAATTCCCATTTAGCTCTTGATATTGACATAGTAAGCAAAAAGCATTCGTGCGTTCCTGTTAATTGATTTGAAAAAAAAAACAGTTTCGTTTATTTTCGCCAAAACTCCTTAGCATCTTGTTGTCTGCCTGCAGGAGAGTGGTGATCGGTGTCAGTGCTATTGTCGTTTTAATTTAATTAGCTGTACGTAATAATATCAGAAAAAGGGTACATTTAACAGAAATGCACAAAATAAGCATTCTAACAAATTTACCAAATTTGCCGCTAGTATCCCAAGGAACAATTTGCAAAATAGAAAAGCAATTTCGCGAGTTTGGTCATGTAAGACAGATAAAACTAATAGCTACCAATGCTCTAAGTGATAATACGAAATTGGATATTATGCTTAAGTTTCCAGAAAACCCATATAATTCTGGTCGAAAAGCAGTCCCACTGTTCAATGTTAGCAAAAAATCAATCTTTCGAGTATTAAAGGAAAGTAAAATGCATCGCAATAAAATTATGTCGAATCAGGGGTTCATGGAATACGATTTCAATAAGAGAACGTATTTCTGTGATCAAATAACGTTAAGGTAGATAACAATATGATCCAATTGGAAAATGTTTTGTTTTCTGATGAGAGCACTTTTACCTTTCACGGTCATGTTAATCCTCAAAATTGCCGCTATTGGTCTATTGAGAATCCTCATTGGATGACAGAGAAACATATGCAACATCCTGAAAAAGTTAATGTGTGAGCAGGAATTGTTGGAAATCATATCGTAGGTCCCTTATTTATTGATGGCAACTTGAATGGAGTTAAATATTTAGAACTGCTTCAAAATAATCTCGTGCCAACTTTGACAAACTTATATCCTGATCCAGTAAACCCACAGGTTCCTGCTGATACAATATGGTTTCATCAAGATCGAGCACCGCCCCATTACGAAATCAATGTACGGCAGTACCTGAACCTAATTTGACGCCATTGGACTACTTTTTGTGGGGATATGTCAAAAGCACTGTATACAAAACTAAACCCCTCAACTTATTACCTAAAAAGGCGAATCACGCCTGAGATGTTGAATAACGTTAGGAGACATTTCTATACCAGACTAGCATGTTGCCAAGACATTCGCGGCGAGCAATTCGAACATTTCCTACATTGACATTAATGGTTTTTTGTTTTTTATATATATTATTAAGAAATAACCAGTATTACTTATTAGATTTGAAGACGCGAGATGTAAAGACCGACATCTAGGATTTCCGGGAAACTAGTACATAGAGGTTCCGAATCTGGAGCCGTTCCATGTAATTGCTGTTAGAAGAGAGTATTACTTATTAGGTTTTTAGTGTAATGTAGCGAATTTGTTAATGTTAATTTTTGTAATAAATCTAAAAACACTTAATATTTGCGAAACAGGTTAGAAATAGGTGCAGGACATTGTATATGAATTATGTCTAGAATTTTCTAGAGAATCCAAAAAATAAATAATATACAGGGTCTTGCATTTAAAATAAAAAAGTTGGTATTGGCCATTTATTTTTGTTGTTGAAAAAATTCACATTTAAAAATATAAATCGACGTGTCCAAGGGTTTTTCCCAACACGCCCTCCTTTATTCGTTACCGAATTTATTCCATTTGGCTGTTTTACCCTGTATAATAGACATTTAGTCTCAATAGGCTTAAAAATTTGTGATGGTGTATTGCTGGCTTGTAAAACCAGAACCAGTAGATGTAAAGCTAGTTACTGATGGTTTTCCGGATATAGATTTAGTAGCATGCAAATGTTATGTTAAAACACCAGATCTCTTTATATTTGTCCTATAAATTAGACCAGCAACGAACTAGAAGATTACAAATTATTTTTTGAGTTTTTGAGCAATTAAATCACATATATGATAATCTCTGCATAGTTTTAGGTGATTTTAATATATATTAGATGGTTTCCGGGAATTCATCCGTGTAGTTGATAACTGATCCCTGCCGGGATCGATGGTAAAATGACGACGTTTCCGCAGAGTCACATCTGCCTTAACAGAAGTAATAGCAATAGTCTTGATATTCGAACATGGCGCACAAAATGAACGAAAACTCTTTACCAGAAGACCAGAATGTTTTAAAGTAAAATCCAGGCCCACAAGAGTAATAATCCATTTTACAGAGTTTAGAGCTGATGTTCTATCAAGTTTAGATAATAAAGTTTTTGATAGGAATTACACCCACGATAATGAAATTTCGCGAAAAACGCCGTTCAAAGTTATTTGCTGGTTTATACAGAGTGAAGTAATGATATGGAAAAAATTGTAATTGAGATAAATTCGTCAAGAATTCCGGGCGTTATTTATATCATTACGTTTCAGAAATCGATTATTCTGCAAAAGTAAGCAAAATTATAAAGAATTAAAAAATGCATTTAAGTGCACCCCACTCTTTTTGAGGTATAGTTCCGAGAAACCTTGATATTTAAAAACCATTTACGTAAATAATGTTCCTATCATTTACTGTTATAATTAAAGTGACCTCATTATATATTGCCAGAATATTAAATAGGTAAAGTAGGTTTAAATAATATAATTCAACATATTTTATACATATTTTAATTAAGAATTAACCTACACGTCATATGTTGCTTTGTAATTATATTTAAACTAAGACCTAAATTACACATTAGAATTAATACTTGAATCATAAAAACTATTATTTTAATTTTCCTGAATTTTCCATTACGAAGAATGGCATAAAGAAATAGAATCACAGACAGGGAGACATAAAGCGACAAAAAGTAATTGTCACGGAAAGTTATAACTACGCCCAAGAGAGGACCCTGTATATAGGGTGTTTCTAAAATAAGGTTCTGCTGAGTATAGAACTCATTAAAATAAGCCAAAAAGTTCCTATTAGCATGTGCCCTGAACGGGACCCTTAGGAAGTTATATGCCCTCAAAAGGGATCAAACAAAACTGTTTTTTTGTTATTGAAAAAACGGTCGAAAATAAGTAAAAAAAATGTACGGGCCTTACTTTTTACGTTAAATAACATATGCTACTCTGCTTTTCGACATGCAAATCATAAGCGTTCTATTTAGGTTGATGAAGGCAGTTTTCGGCCCATATTTTTTTTATTTAAATTCTTTTAGAATTTTCAAATCGATATTTCTAATGGTTTTCGAGTAAATTGAGTCAGCTCTTTAAGTTATTAGACCAAAAATTACAAAAATCTGTTTACCATGGAAAATAAAAGACTGACGTTGTCACAATGTTTAACAATTTAAGTTATTTATAGACATATATAGATATATATCCACATATTTAGAACTATATCATTCAACGTATGACAGCCGTTTCGAACCAGGAGTTCTCGTCAGATACGCTTCCTTGAATGACAAGTTCTAAAGTGAAATACTTGAATGTTATACACATCAGTAAGACTATCAATTGAGCTTCGCAATGTTTAATTAATAAAAGTGGTGATTGAAATATTTTAATATACTTACAACATTATTGTAACTCATTAAATGGAATCATATTCAAACACGGAAATAACAGATATGCACTTTATCTAAGGCCGGGCGGCAGGAAATGCATCCGGAGCGAGGCGTCTATATGCGACAGCATACCCGAATAGAAGACTTCCTTCTCGACAGGCATTTCAGAGGATCCATGAACGTTTAAGAGAAAACGGCACAATCCAACCAAGAGTAAATGATCGTGGCAGAGACAGACTTGTAAGAACACCGGTCATTGGAGAAAATGTTTTAAGAGTTGTGCAGGACAATCCAAGACTTAGTGTAAAATGTGTTCCACGTATGCATAATATAAGAGTTTCCGTAGTTTGGCGAATTCTTTGAGAACAACTACTTCATCCGTTTCATATCCAGCATGCTCAAGTTTTAAATTCGAATGACTACGATCGACGTCACAGTTCTGTCAATGGTTTTTGCGAAAATCGAGGCGGATTCCAAATTTTGCATCTCTTATTTTGTTTACGGATGAGGCAAGCTTCAGGAACGATTATGTCAATTTTCATAATGCCCATGAATGCGCTGATGAAAATCCACAGAGCATAATTCAGTCCTGACATCAGATTGGGTGTTCCGTCAGCTTTTGGGCAGGCATTTTAGGCGATCTGCTAATCGGATTGAATGGTGAAGATTATTACAATTTTGTAGCTGCCAGGACTTTTGGAAGATGCCCCTTTAATTGAACGCCAAATCATATGGTTTATGCAGGACGGGCGCCACCTCATTACTTACACAATGATAACACTTAAATGAGTTGTATGGAGAAAATGGATAGGCCGAGGAGGCCCTGTTCCCTGGTCTACACGTTCCCCTTACCTTAACCCCCTGGACTATTTCTTAAGGCCAAGGTTTATAAAATTCCAATTGAGAACATTCAGCAACTACGCGAGGAAATTGGAACCTCGTGCATGGAAATAAGGTAAACACCTATAATTTTCCAAAGTGTTCACATCATCATAATGCAGGGTGGTCACTTCGAGAAGTTCTTGTTATTTTACTCATTTTAATCCCATTATTTTCTATTTCACATTTAGCTATTGTATGAATTAGTAAATAGTTCTTTAATTAGTAGGTGAAACTCTTAGTTTAAATCGTCATAGATTTTGTCCTAAATCATTTATTAAATGATGGGATCCTTCATAATTGCAATTAATTTAAATGATGTTACTGAATTTACAAATTCAACTCAATCTAAAAATGTTAAAAATATCGATTTGGACAAAGATATATTGTAAAAATTGAAAAAAAATTACTGATAAAAATTGAAATAAAAGATTACTGATAAAAAAACCCCGTCACCAACCTAAATAGGACGCTTATGATTTGTTTGATCTCTTTTAAGGGCATATAAGGGTGTGTTTTAGGTCACATGTTTATAGGAATTTTTTGGCTTATTTTAATGAGTTCTATACACAGCATAAATTTGGAACCCTATTTTAGGAACATCATGTATATACAAACTAGATGTCAGCAAATGGTAATTGACATTTCGGGAAAATATACTGATTTCTGGCTGAGTGACAGCAAACTTGGAACGTCAAATATTATATAAAGAAGTTAGTTCAGCTGAGTAGCGCACGTTTAATTCACTTTTAGTTTAACACTAAACCTCAGATTTTAATTTGAATTTATCAGTTTTATTGTATTTCAATTTTAAAAGTTGCTCAACCTCATGGTTGAATACAGTTATCGCGAAAAGTGTGTAATTAAACCTAATTAATTCCTAGCAAGTTTGTGTCGGAAGTGGAATCATAAATAAAGAAAAAATTAACAAACAAGGCAGAGATATCTTGAATATGGTTAGTGTTAAATTGGAAGAACAATTGAAATTATTGGAACAGAAAAGGCAAAAAAACAAACACTATCAGATGAAAAAAGGCACAAGAACAATTAGTGAATTTCTTGGACGATACAAGAAAAAAAAGGATTTTTCATAATATTGAGTTGAAGTTACACTGCATTGAAGACAAGATACAGAATGAAATTCATAAAGCACAAAATGAAATAGACAAAGTACCATGATTAGTAGAGGCCAAAGTACAAAATGAATTTCAAAAAGTACGAAATGAATTAGATAAGTTTAAGAAAGAAATAATGAATGACAAATAAAAAGAGGCAGTAGTTGCCAAAGGACCTCTGGTGAAAAAACGCATCTTCGTTAGATGTACAAAAGACAGTTCGATACAGTTGCATCCACTAATGCACGGGATAATTATGTGAAAGCTACAGTACATGCAATTTCTTTAAGAAATTCTACACTAGAGTTATTTTAGAATATTCTAAAAGAGATTATGACAAATTAGTTTTGAGTCTTTGAACATCGGTATGGTAACCAACGTTTAACTCAAGTTTGTCAAGTGCAACTTAGGTCACGGACACTGAAATCTTCGAAAAACTCACAAAAGTTCGATGACGGTTGGTGAACCTAGCAGAGACACCTAAAGAGTTTCGACAACAATTTGTAACCCAGAGTTTATTGAAGGTATGGTGAAACCCAGGGAAGCCTACGACTAAGTGGTATCAAGAAATCCAATAAACCTTTTCTTCATGCCTTATGAGTTGTCCTGAATATCTCTATGCCCAAGGTGAGAACAGTCACAGTTAAGCAAGAAGACCAAGATAACACCACGCAGATGAAAAACATGTTTACAGAATTCTTATCTGAAATGAAGAAAGTCTCAGACAATGCAACAAGTAAGAATAATGCTGACCCTACCAGATCAAAATGTTCGCCGCGGGAAAACTGGGCATTTTATAAGAGAATATAGAGTTAGATTACTTCAAAGAGTATTGTTCTCAGTTGAGCATGAAACCAAAGAAGGCACACCTCACATGAAAACATAATTCAAAAAGATTCTGTCCGAGATGAAGCAGTTGTTGGCAAATACCACTCTAAAAAATTATACCAGGGCTACCAGTCCAAAATTTTTTGTCAGCTTTCATAGATAGAGAGTACCGGAATAGCGTGAATAATCAGCAGCGTTGCGGATACGGCAAAGAAATTAAAGATAGAAAAGAGGTGCCCATTAAACAAATTAGAGTCACAGCAAATAATGATTGGACTACAGAGCATTGTCTAACAGGGCAGTTAGAAGATCCAGACAGGAAAGACATAGGAGTGGACAGATGTCGATGGAAAGAAATATAGGCCCATAATTCGAACACTACAGAAAATGAAGCAATATAACGTGGATTCCTTTTAAAAGAATTACAATTGACCAGGAGGGGTAACAGATATACTCTGGTTTCTGTTGATTACTTCAGCAAGTGGCCCGACGTGTTTGATATTTTCATGCAAGCAGCAACTGCTGTAGTAATGGTTTTAGCAAAGGAGTTGTTTAGCCGATTTGGCGTACCAATGGAACTTTATTCTAAGGTATAAATTTGGAATCAAATGTTATACGGGAGGTCTGCTACTTGATAAGCATTAACAAAACTCAAACTACACTGTTATAACCACAACCACATGGTATGATAGAGAGATTTATCTAGAATCTCATCTTTCCAAATTGGTTGACAGAGTCTCTGAAGGTTTTAGTTAGTACAATCCCATAGCTCGTGTCTAGTTGTTTTCTAAAGATTTGTTCTCGCAACGTCAAGTTAAAGTTCCTTTTTATGGTTTTAGGTAAATAACACCATCCTTAAGAAAAGGAAACTACTATATTTAAATGATCCAAATGTTTCAAGTTATTAATCTAACCAACCACGTTTTCAATTGTACTTGCATTTTTGATAAAAATAAAACATATTTTTATATTATACAAACCTCTCACTTCATAAATGTTAACGTAATTGAACAAATTACATTGCGTATATTAAATCAATAATGTTGTTGAATATTTTATTATATTACTGGAGTTATATTTTTGTATCGAACCCTTTTACCATTTGTTTGGAATTCATCGCAACTTCATACACAATAGAATTAGAATAAATATGAGTCTATATTTTTTGTTGAATTCCGAACGGTAACGGATATAAAAATTGAAGTTTTATTTGTCTGGCTTCACTGAATATTTTGCAATCCGATTAATTCGTTTCTGCAAACAAATTCGATTTTTATAGGCTTACTCGCAAAAAAATATTACCTATCGGAACGGAAGGTGAAATAGTGCGATGCAGTAAATTACATTTTCATGAATTCATTTTCAAATGAACACTTCAGTGAAAAACTGGAATTGCTGTAGGTTTTACAAGTTACAATTTTTACATTTAATTTTATTATTATTCAGAATTCGGGGAAAGAGTGATAGTGGATTTCACCAAAATAAGTAAATTTTAAGACTGGCATTACTAGGATTTCAGAAAAATAGGAGAGAATCAACTTTCTGATATGTAGGGCATAATAGTAATGCACACAGTATTGGTTTGAACCTGGTAGACAATAGACAATGTAACTCGTTTCCTTGGACTTCCATCGTCTTGAAGTAATTGATCTCACTTTTGATCTGCTAACGTCATCAGGTGAATTATGGGAAATTATCCTTCAAATTTATACCCTTAATCGGTCATGCTCATTGGGTCGCTTAAACCCCTGTCTCGTCCAATCAGGGTCGTCGTACCTGGCAATTGGTTGCCGGTGATAGTGTTGCCTGAAGAACTGCTCAGGAGAAGGACCGGTTCTTCCTGCAAGAAGCTGGATTGTCTATGCGCTCCCCGTTATCGTCAACCATCACCAACATCTACATGGAATGGTTCGAACATTATAATACACTGAAGAGGTACGAGAAGCAAACAAAACTGTGTTTAAGCTATGTCGATGACACCTTCATTATTTGGCCACATGGAGAGAGCAAACTACAGGCATTTCTAGAGCATCTAAACCTACCACAACCATCATACTTTACGTAGGTCTTCGCGGTCAGAGTCATAGGAGACCCCAATTTTTCTGTTGTCATGGTCTGCCGAATGATTTAAATTACGTTATCATATCGTTCCATGCAAAATGCTCAAAAATAATTGACTGATTGCCTGGCACCTAGTACTTTAAGTGCACCCGCCATAGGCGATGTAAAAAAGCCACATTGTTTTAGCACGGCACAGTAGCCCAACGTTTAATTTGCCCTATCCGTAAACCACCGAATTACTAATAAGAAACCTGCAACCCCAACCTCTTGTTAGGGAAGTCGTACAGGATTTCAAGAAAGATTTAAGATCCCAAAATTCACCAGCGGAGGCCTTGCAAGAAGCTATCTCATCTTATATGGTTGGTATATCCGAAGTTACAATTTGTGTGTTATCCACGTGAAAAGAGTAACCATCATCCCAAAAGCATACAATTGGCAAGGCGTATATGTGGTGAGCGCGCCAAAAAAAATTATGAAAACACCCACACTTGTAAGGGATTTATTCAAAAACACTTCACAGACACTTCAAAATTTTTAAACTTGTCATAATGATACACAAATTATAAAGAGACACGAAACTGAATATACCTAATGAAGCACTTTGTTTCAGATATAACTTCACTTCCTTCAGAACTAGAGCTAGAGAAACCGAAATAGTAACGGAACTGACCGTGAAATACATTTTTTTTAATTCTCTTGTCTGGGAGCGGATTCCGTGTATTTCGAATGAAAGCTTGAAATATGTAAATATTTTTTTATACATTGTTTCTTTATTTTCCTCATGCTGAAAATCTTCTACTCCTACAGAATTGACTTTACGGGCTATTAGTTTGACTTTATTAATAAGGATACGAATAAAATACTAGAATAAAATTTGGATAATAATTAATTTTTAATTTTGTTTTACGTTTTCCGTTTTCTTCTTATAGTTTTCTGAAGCTCAGTTGCGGCATCTACTAGTTTCTTTTAATGGTTTGATTGGGAAATAACAACACACTTGAGAAAAAGACTGCATAAAAAATATCCAAACGTTTCAGTCTTATTCTGACTTTGTTGTCAATGAAATTAAAATCAAATAAAATATAAATTTGAAACTGAAAGCTCGATATATTTGACAATTTTACTTGAAAATTTGTTGATTTTTAGATATACAGGATAAAACACAAAATTTCAAAGATTATTTCTAATAGTGAAGTTGGTTTCAACTTGGAAGAAAATAATGTTGTCTTCAGAATTTATATATTGTGCTTCTAAGGGTGACTTTGATGTAAGATTCGAAAAAAATACAATAAACGAATTTTGTTGATTCAGAAATAACTTTAATGTCATAAGAGATGTTTTTCATCTCTTATGAGATATCCCTATACCGGGTTGTTCAAAAGGAGATGATCATTATTAATTTCATCCCTAATTATCGACAACAGATACGATTGAATTCCATGGAAGGGAAGCGAAGCAATTGTCCTCATTTAAAAGAATTAAAGCAAAAACTGTTAACGTTCTCCAATAAAAAAATTACTGCATTCACAAGGAATTTTGTTAATGCAGTTTTTTGAGTTTTGATTCTGTTTGTTGGTTTCGTTTTCGCTATATTGATTTTAGTATTCTTGTTTTACACTAAATCTGTTATGTAGGCGCGAGATGTTAGGATCGACATCTGGGATTTTTGAGGAAACTTGTAATTCCAAGGTTAGGATATCACGATAAAATTCATCATCAGTTGCGCTTCCCATGAGAGAATGTCCTAATTATTCGAGAGGACATTGATTGTTGATTAGTGTTATTCCAGCAGAGTAAGGTTTATATAATTTTGTATTAATCAAAATAATTATTAAATCATGAATGCTTGTTGATAGAGTGTCAAAGATATATAAGCAAAAAGCTTTACTTTTCACACTTAACCCAGAAGGATTTATATCACCTGGGCTGAAACAAACCGCAAGTTAAAACTTTAACCGCTGCTTAAAATTTCTTGTTGTTGATTGAACATATAAACAAACAAATTCTATATCTCTCAATACAGAATCATTCTTGAAAATTGCTCATTAAGATTTATGCTTCATATATATTTTAGTAGAAATTTTAACACTTTACCGAAGACGTAGAGCCTTCTTCAACAATATTTTTCATCAAATCTTATTGTTATTAATTACATTTATCTTGCAATTCATAATATTTTGCAAACACTTGTATGCACCATTATTTACAGTATCTCGGGATCTCAATTACCTTTATATTTTACTAGCTGACCCGCCCCTGCTTCACACGTAGTAGACACATTTGTGTTTTAATATAACTATTGTTATAGTATATGTACCAGTACTCACTCAAGCTCACACAAAAAGTTCATCAAAACCCAACCTTTAGGAGTTAAAAATATCCTAATCTAACCTAGTCAAACACGCACAAAAATTTGCATCAGAACAAAATTGTTGTACTTCCTGGTAAAAAACGGTATACCAATAATGTATTAGTTCTTTAAGTAATTTACCAACTTATTTACAATCATAGAACACCTAGTTATATATTTAAAAATTAAAATAAAGTGTTTTGTTTGAAATACGACCGAAGTTAAATTATTTTGATATTATTCATACAAAAATAGTAAAATCGCTATTAAATAATGAAAAGGTAGAGGAAAGAGTGTTACAGTTATAAGTATTTTTTATGACAAATCAAAAAATATTTTTTTAATTGATTTTTTTTCTGGATAGGGATACCTTAATCACATGGAGATAAAAAATATACTCTACGACCTAGTCTCATACCTATCAAATACACATAAAAAAATTTCATAAATTCGGTCGAGCCGTTTCGGGGAAGTGCGAGCGCAAACACCGTGACATGAGGGTTTTTGATTTTAGGCTAGTTGTTACCCGTGGTTTCACCCACAAAAAAAAGCTTATGAAACGTATGGGCTAACCTATATATCAGTTTTCCCTACCTGTGAACCACCTTACATAACTGTAAAGCCACCATTCCCCAATATATTTCACCCAAACTGCATGTGCTTTATGCTCAAAACTATATAACAATTTTATGCAATATTTTTTTTAAACCACCTTGAATACCTGTCTATTTCAACACATAGTGCAACCTTTCCAAATATAACTTTACTCCCTAGATTTCAGCTATACTTTCTCTGAAACAATTAAATAGAAAATAAAATTAGCTAGATAGGGACACCCTAATCACCTAGCTGAATGAAATATACTTTACGACCTATTCTCATAGCTATCAAATATACATAAAAAATCATAATAATCAGTTAAGCCCTTTCGGAGGAGTTCGACCACAAAGACCATAATACGAGATTTTTATATATTACATTAAATAAAACCTTTTAAATTGTCTCTTATTATAATTCATTATTTTGCAGTTAATGAAAGACCATTCTTTAAACACTTTAGTTATAAAATGTTTAATTCAATCTAGACTGAATGTTCAAATTATAGATACAAACCTTCACAAACCCATTAGTGAACTATAACGCGCAGAGACTGCCTCTAGAATGGAGTTTACACATACTCTTTTTGAGGTATCATTTCCTAGATATCGAACATTCTTAGAGTGTTCATCACTAGTTATTTAATTTTTTCCATACAACCTATGATATGTCAAGAGCTATACCAGATTAGAATTCGCCGCTGGCCAAGATTCTCACGATATTATTTTCTTCTGGGAGGAGTGCCACTCAGCAGTTAAGATTAAAATACATAGGAGAGATTTTATTCTTAAATTAGGAAGCCAAAAACTCATATAGCGCCTAAACAGGTGCTCCATGTTGTATGTGCTTTGTGTTGAGCAGGTAACGATCAAAAATACAGGATTATACCCAAATCTCTTTAACACAATGAGTTGTCACATTTTCATGAGGAATGATAAATAGATCAGAATAATCTACATCGATATGTTGCATATCAAAAAAATATGCGAGACCACTTCAACAGCTACCCTAATATTACATAGTTATAGCTATTCAGTTGTTGGCGGAGTATAATTGAACATAAATAAAACAGAGAATTCGCGCCAAATTTATAATTCCATTTTTTGAGGGCATTAAATTTTTTCACACATAAAATTCCATAGTATGTGAAACATCAAACAATCTGAGTTTTTTCATTATTGCGTTTACATAAATATCGATTTTATTAAATATGAGTTGATTTGTAAACAATTAGGGAAGCCCCGATTTAAAAAATATACTGTACCACCATTTTTCGGAAAGAAGGTAGACCTCATTATTAACTGGATATCAACCGACAATCTTTCGTAAAAGAAACTCATTGGGGTCATTACAATCCATAACTCGCCAAAGCTCAAAGTGTAATGAGGGTATCACGCGAAAGAGAAATTTTATATCCCCAAAACCAAATCTGAGTTGATCATTACCACCCGCGGTAGCCATAAAAGAGTGTACAAATTGCCGTGGTGAGTTCTATGACAAATAATGAATTTTCTTTCCATCAGGGTTCGCCTATATATCGGTAACCGTAGTTTTCTTTCAGTTCGGTAATGGCTTTCCAGATCAGCTGGGGATAATTTTATAAATGACGCAGTTTGTCAAGATCGATTCCGTTACTTTTGAGAATTTATGGCTTCACAAATAAAAACTCAGTTTTCTCAGGGTGACATAAAAGCACATGAAGACTTGACGTCAAAAAATATTTTATTGAAATATTACCTTCGAGAAGTATTTCAGAGGAAATAGCATTTATATTTGAATTGCAATCTCAGGACTTTAGGGATTATATTACAAATGAAATTCAGAATTCTGCAGATATCAGACCCTGAATCCGCAGTTTTAGTAATACTAGTGAAGTAATATTTCTATGAAATGAAAGCATAAATTGACGCTTATAGCGAATTGATATCCTGGAAAATATTAAACTTTATAGCTAAGAATTGAGAGTTAGATATCCAAACGCTTTGGTATTTGACACGTACACAATTTTTACTATTGATAAGTATATTCTTATCTTAGTAGTAACAAAAGATGAATAAATTAACACTGTCAGAAGATTAAACTAAAGCTACTAATTAATCTCACAACTTTGGGACGATTCCGTCCTAAATTGTTGAATTTCCTACTGATTTAATAAGGGGAAAGTTTAAATGGATATATAACTCCTGAAGATGTTGACCATAGAATCTAAGAACAGGTTCATCATTAATCCAGCGATTTGGAAAAATTTGGTTCAGGTACTTCCAGACATTAATTACATAATGGGGCGGTGCTCCATCTTGCTGAAACCATATTGTATTGGCTGGAACTTGTGGGTTTACTGGATCAGGATATAAGTTTGTCAAAGTTGGCACGACATTATTTTGGAGCAGTTCTAAATATTTATCTCCATTCAAGTAGCCATCAATGAAAAAGGGACCTACGATATGATTTCCAACAGTTCCTGCTCAAACATTAACTTTTTCAGGATATTGCGTATGTTTCATTGTCATCCAGTGAGGATTCTCATTAGACCAACAGCGGTAATTTTGACGATTAACATAACCGAGAAGTGTAAATGTGCTCTCATCAGAAAACAAATCATCTTCTAATTGGATCACATTGTTAACCTAGCAACTATCCTTACCATCATTTGATCACAGAAATACGTTCTCCTATCGAAATCGTCATTTTATACGGATGCATTTTACTTTTCTTTAATAGTCAAAAAATTGATGTGTGGCTAACGTTGAACAGTGGGGCTACTTTTCGACCAGAATGATGTGGGTTTTCTTGAAACTCACTTAGAGCATTGGCAGCTACTTCTTTTATTTATCTTATATGACCAAGCTCGCGAAACTGCTTTTCTATATTGCTAATTGTTTCTTGGGATACCGGCGGCAAATTTGGAAAATTTTCTTGAAATCAGCGAGAAACTTCCATTTGTGTCCATGTGTTATCTCCATATCTAATCATTTGTGGAATGGTTGTTTTGTGCATTTCTGTTAAATGAACAATTTTTCTGATATTATTACGTATAGATAACGACAATAGCACTGACACTGGTCACCACTGTCATGCAGGCAGACAACAAGATGCTAATGCTATGAGTTTTGACGAAAATAAACAAAACTGTTTTTTTTCAAATCAGTAAAAAGGAACGCAGGAATGGTTTTTGCTTACCATCTCAATATCAAGGGCTAAATGGGAATTAAGTATTGTAGCGAATTTGTGAAATAAAATAATTTTCTTTTTTTTTAAATAAATCTGAAAACACTTTTCTTAATAAATCTGAAAACACTTTTCCGAAACAGTTGAAGATATGTGTAGGACATTGTACATGAATTTTCTGCATAATAAAATAAATACTATACAGGGTCTTGCATTTAAAATGAAAAAGTTGGTATTGGCCACTGTCACATGACACACCCTATATAATTTTTGTTTGTTGAAAAAAAGCGCATTTAAAAATACAAATCGACGCAACGCGTCCAAGCGTTTTTCCCTCCTTTCTTCGTTATCGAATTTATTCCATTTGGCTGTTCCACATTGTTTATAATGGATATATGTTTGTGTTTCAACAATCAATTTATGGCATTTAACATTTATCAGTCTTAAGAGCATCATCAGACGTCAATCTCAATATCTAATTACCATTTTACAAATAATTACTTTACAAATCCAAAACCTATAGCTCTTTAAGGCTGAATTATAATAGTGAAACTATTGACTAACAAATATATTAATATCTGTTAATCTAATCTATTTATTATTGTTAAAAAAGCGATGTTTGTAATCGTGTCCTTAAAACTAGCCCGCAAGAATTTGTTCTTTAGCAATTTAGGTTTACGTTGTTGCAACTTCGTAAAATTTATAACTATTACAAAATTCAATAACACAGGTGAAAAAAGAGTACTGTTATGTTCTGTGAAATATTTCTCGAATTTTTGTCAGTCTGGTAACACCTACTATTTCATTAAAGAATAACTACCTGGATTATGCTCTTCTATTATTATCAAAAGCAACAGATCGGCAGCGGTCTAATAAATTATTTATGTCTGAGTACTCTAACAACACTTCTCTCAAGCAGTAGTCAAAAGACCTTATGCGTCGTAAGTCTCTTTTAAAAGATCACCTGTTATGTCCTTACAAACGCTAGAAATATATTCTTTACTCTTCAAATCTCCGAAATATATTTTGATATCCTTGAAGCAGATCTTGTTCATGATATTGCTATATAGTCCGTAGGTTCAATTTAAAAATTATAAAACTAATATTCACTTTCACTTTTCTAGAACTTTATTTACATCAAATATACAGAACAGCTGATTCACAATAACATTACGAATACGCTCGTCTTCCGCTCTAACTGAACCCGCGATCGTGGCCTGCTTCCTTTATAAAACCAGCATAGAAAATTCTCGCAAAATCAATCATCACTCCTACAGGTGCCGAGTCTTTTCGAGAACCATTTTTTTATATCAAAGCGATCGTTGTCGTACTGAAATGAAACAGGGTCGACTTTAGTAAATTTCGTAACACTGCCCCCCCCCTTTAATTCTGATCGTCCGGAATCAGAAACATCCTCTCCATGGTAGGGAGCGAGTCGATCTAAATGAACCACCCTCAGTTTAGCCTTGGGGTTTCGACGGATCCGGTAGACGACACATTAAGCCTCTTGACCACCTCTTATGGACCATCCCAGGCGGGTGTAAGCTTTGGGGATTTACCCTTGCTCCGTCTGGGGTTGTACAGCCAGACTTTGTCCCTCTTCTGGAACCCGACCGAATTGGCCTTGAGGTCGTGTCGCGTCTCCATCCGGTCACTGGTGGCCAACATCTGCGTTCGGGCTAATTCGTGTATTGCCAGCATATTATGTCGGAGCTGGTCGGTATAATCGTCGATGTCTTGGGGAGGTTCTTCGGGGGAGCCAAATGCAGGGTAATCGCAGGGTAATCGCAGCTCTTTTCCGAATAGGACCCTGGCTGGGGTCAGGCCTGTACTATTACGTACGACAGAGCGATATGCCAACATGAATAGGGTAATATGCTCATCCCAATCACGTGGTTATTGCTGACCACCTTGGATAGGTGTTTTTCCAAGGTCCTGTTGAATCTTTCCACCATTCCGTCTGACTGTGGGTGTAATGGTGTTGTTCTCATTTTCCTGATCCCCAACATCGTGCAGACCTTCTGGAATACATTCGATTCGAAGTTAGGCCCCTGGTCTGAATGTAATTCACGGGACGCCAAACCTCGCTACCGTGCTACCGTTGCCTGTTGGTTGGGTATCGCATATGCCTCAGGCCATTTGCTGGAGTAATCCATTGCGACCAGAATGTATTTGTTCCCCCTCTCAGCCTCGGGAAACGGACCGGCGACATCGATGGCAATTCTCTCAAATGGGACGCACACATTGTACTGCTGCATTCCGAGTCTTTGGGCCCTTACTAGCTGCACAGGTGTCACAGTTCCGGCACCAAGCTCTGACGTCTTCGAAGTAATTCACCCAGTAGTACCGCTGGCGAACTTTGTCAAGGATTTTATTCATGCCAAGGTGGCCTCCGGTAATTCCATCATGAACTTCGGTCAGGATGGCTGGTACCTTTTTCTTCGGAACTACCAGTTGGGTCTTGGTTTCTCGTCCATCAGCGCTTTCCCAAACTCGCTTGAGCATTCCATTGTCTACTCTTAGAGAGTCCCATTAAGCCCATAACGAATTCAGCACGCTGGAGTATCTAGCTACCTCGTCCCATCGTAGCCTGGGTGCCCCTCTCGTTTTGAGTGACAAGATTGGTTCGATGTCTGGATCAGCCATTTGGTCCTGGATGCACTGTTCCGTTGTCCAGTCTTCATTGGCCTGCACTGGGATCTGCCTGATGGAGATACCTTCTCGCTGTTCCGTCTTCAGACAATGTCCGCATTCTGCTCTACTAGGTCTCCTGGATAGGGCATCGGCATTATTGTGCAAACGGCCGGCACGGTGTTCCACCTTGAAATCGTATTGCTGTAGTTTCTCCATCCACCTGGCCAGTTGTCCTTCCGGTGTCTTCATGTCCAGCAGCCATTTGAGGGCAGCATGATCTGTCCGGATTAAGAAATGACGACCATAAAGATATTTTTGTAAATGGTCTACAGCCCTTATTATTGCCAGAAGTTCTTTTCTGGTGACGCAATAATTTCTTTCCGGTTTCGAGAATCCACAGCTGTAGTACTCGATCACCCTCTCTTCGCCATCTTGCACCTGGGATAGGACGGCCCCCAAACCTGTGTTGCTGGCGTCGGTGTCTAAGATGAACTTGCCGGACTGTGTAGGAAACGCTAGGATTGGGCTGGAACATAGTGTGCCTTCAGTCGCCTGAATGATGTATCGCAATCCTGATTCCAATGGAAGGTCTCTTTCTCAGTGGTCTGCCGATGTAGAGGGGCGGCGATGGTGGCAAATCCCTCAATAAAACGTCGGTAGTATGAACAGAGGCCCAAGAAGCTTTGGAGTTCATGCTTGTCTCTTGGGACTGGCCAATCACGGATGGCTTCTATCTTGTCTTCGTTGGTGCGGATTCCTGACTCGGACACGACGTGGCCCAAAAACTCTACTTTTTGGAACAAGGAGCACTTCTTCGGGTTGAATCTTAAGTTGGCATTATTAATTCTGGAGAATACTTCGCCCAGGTTCTTCAGATGGTCGTCGAATGTCTGACCCATGACTAGAATGTCGTCGAGGTATACTAAGCACGTCCTCCATGTTAACCCGCTCAGTACATACTCCATTAGCCTCTCAAATGTAGCGGGTGCATTACATAACCCAAAGGGCATGACCGTGAACTGAAACAGCCCCTTACTGGTGGAGAACGCTGTCTTCTCTCTGTCGTTTGTGTGTAAACCAACCTGCCAATATCCACTTTTTAGGTTTAATGTGGAGAACCAACGGGATCCTGCTAGTGTGGTCAGAGTGTCATCGATTCGGGGTAGTGGATAGCTGTCTTTCTTCGTGACATCATTCAGCTTTCTGTAATCCACGCAAAATCGGTTGGTACCATACTTCTTTTTAACTAGCACGACGGGAGCGGACCATGGGCTGATGGATGGCTCAATAACTCCAATTTGTAACATGGACTCGATGTTTTCCTCCACTGCCTGTTGTTGCCCCAATGGAAGTCGCCTAGGTGGTATTCTGATGGGTTGAGCCTTTCCGGTATCTATTCGATGCTGGATGATGTTGGTGCGACCGATGGTTCCATCTTCACTGTTGAAAATTTGCCAGTGCTTTGTGATAAATTGCTTGACTTTCTTCTGGTGTCAGGTGTGTCAAATGGTCAGCAAACTGTTGTAGGAACTCTTTACTGGGCCCTGTCTCCTTCAACGAAGTCTGGTACTCTTCTTCGCAATTGATGTTGGTCTCTACTGGCTCGACACAAGCTATCTCTTTATCATTGACAATTCTGATGTCGTTGTTGGACAAATTTAGGACTCCGATTGGTATATCTCCTCCGGTTTTAACTATAGCCCGTCCAACTAAGTAGTCATGAGCTGAGTGTATGGGCTCCACCATTCCAACGCAGCTCCCAGGACTGCTGTCTAGCTGCCCATGAATAATCTATTCCGTTCGACCGGGAATTCTAGCTGAAGACTTTGCCACAATTTTTATGGAGGTGACTGAACTGTTGAAGGGCCGTGTCAAAACAAATTCCTCATTTAGGAACCGAAGAACATCATATCTCGGGTCTACCATGAATCCATGCTGGCTAATTATGTCTATACCCAGTATAAAATCGTCCTCAATATTCGCTACCAGGACCCTATGCCGGATCATGTTGTCCCCTATCTGTAGCACGACACCTGCCTCACCCTGTATTGACATGGAGTCGCCGGTGACTGTTTTGAGCTGGATGTTATTGGTAACTGGCCGAATTTCTGATGCTCTCAAAACCCTGGACTTGGCAATGGACACAGCGGCGCCGGTGTCGATGGTGATGGTAACTGCTCGCCCATTGATGGTGCCTCTGATGACTAGGCTGCCGCTATCTCGGCAAAATCCCCGGATGGATAACGTTTTGGGGGCTGGTGGAGGATCAGTCAGCATTTGCCCCCTTATGCTGACTGGCTGACGATCCCTGGACATGTGGCTGTTCTGTTGGTTACCCCTGGTAGGTGATCGTTCAGGTAGCCTCAATCGACAATCACGTTGGGAAGTGTCCTGTCCGTCCGCAACGGTAACATGTCCCTCTGCTGCCAGTTCTTTGTGAGCATTCTAATATTTTGTTCAGACCATCCAGCAGCGCTTGAAAAGTTGACTCTGACTCTTCCTGGTTGAAAGAAACTGCTCGGACCCTCGGCTTGAACATGTTCATAACGGCCTCTGCTTCCAAACCCAAAGTAGAGCTTCATTACTCTTCTTGACGCCAATCAGTCTTAAATTTCTTTGTACTTCCACATCTCTGTGTGGCCAACTGGTCTTTCGTTTCCTGTGGCAGATCTGGGTAGGACAAGTGGACTAACCATCTAATCTCTGCTTCGAATTTTTGGAGGCTTTCAGCAGATTTTTGCGTTTTCCACCCAGTTGGACTTGGTATACCTGGCTCAATAATTGATTGTCGTAACGTTTGTCTAGGATGGCGGTAATCTTGTCAAAATTGCCTTGTTCATCGACTGGAATGCTTTGGAGGAGTTCTAGGGCCGGACCTCTTAACGAAATTACCAGAGACGTGGATTTTTCTTGGTTATCCCATCCATTAGCTGTAGCCATAGCTTCAAATTGCCGTTTATACATGGGCCAAGATGAACTGCCGTCGAATGTGGGTGGTTTACTAAAGAAACCTTAGGTACTCACGGTGTGCTGGTATTTTCCTCGCTCTAAGTCCTGTTGCATTTTTTTGATTTCTGTTTCTACATTATATTGAATAGCACTGATTTCAAATTTCACCCGGCTCTACTTTGGTTTCAAGGCCTCCACATTATTTTTTAGGATCTTTATGTCGTCGTTTATCTCTTTTATATCTGATTCTACTACTTGCATTCTTTCATTAACTGTTTCATTAACTTGTGATACTATTTGCATTAGTTGTTCAAATTGCATTTGTCTTTTTTCTTCAGTTATTTTAAATTCATTTTGTCGTTTTAATTCAACTTGTTCTTGTTTTTCTTCAAATAATTTAAATTCATTGTCTAGTCAGTTCAGTTTGATCTTGTTTTTCTACAAAGTTCGAGAACAATCCTTCAATTAAATTATGTTGTTCACTTTTCATTGTGGAAACTAGATTTTGTTGTTTTTCTTCCATCGTAGTGACAAGATTTTCTAATTCTATTTTACGTTTTTCATCAAAAGATTTTACTAACCTTTGCTGAATTTCTTCTTGATGTTGTTTTTCATTCTTGTCACGTTTTTCTAGAATCTGTGCTATTTTCGTCTAGTCCCTCCGTAACCTGTTTGACTATTTTTTTTGTAGTTTCGTCCATTCTTTCCATGCTACGAGTTTCCTTAAATGAAATTACGATTTTAACTGCACTTAATCCCACTTATCTGACACCAAATTGCTATATAGTCCATGGGTTCCATTTAAAAATGAAAAAACTAATATTCACTTTCACTTTTCTAGAACTTTATTTACATCAATTTATACAGAACAGCTGATTCACAATAACATTACGAATACGCTCGTTCCGCTCTAACTGAACCCGCGATCGTGGCCTGCTTCCTTTTTATTGAAAACTAGTAAAATCAATCATCAATCATACAGCTGCCGAGTCATTTTGAGAACCATTTTTTTTATCTCAAAGCGATCGTTGTCGTACTGAAATGAAACAGGGTCGGCTTTGGTAAATTTCGTAACAATATTGTATCTTATTCACTTTAATTTGGACGACAGACCTCTCAAAAGGCGTTGCATTTTTGCTGAAGGGTCGAATATATATATATATATATATATATATATCTTAAAAGAATTTGTAAAGTCAGGATGTCATAATGATCACCACCTCTCTTTTGAGCAAGAACACCAAGAAGGAGCTACCCAGATAAAAACTAGGTTTACCGAAACGATTCACAATCCACGACAGCGCTTGAACGTGTAAGCGAATTGAACCGTAAATATCACGTATGTGTAGCTAGTAAGGAGTTCAAAAAGTAATTCATCAGACGACACCCAGAAACTAAGACGGGTGGTAACCCATCAAGAGTAACTTGCACAAGCGTTCTCATGTCTATCGTAACAACATCAGGGAATTTGGGGAGTGGTTGCAAACTTTCTTGCCAAGGTGATAAGGGAGAAGGAACATGACGAGTGGAAGTTATTGAAATAAGGAAGGTTATTTCCATTCACTTCTCACTCGTCACATTCCTACTTCCTTGCCACCTTGGCAAGAAAGTCCGCAACCAATCCCCAGTTTTCACCACTTACCACCATACACTGTACTACAATTTCCGCTGTTATGTAGCACCAAACTATCCTTCCATACTCGCTTGACATTCCCGCCGGTTTTCGCAGATATTACGCACGTAAGTCATCATGAAACAACCGAAACCGCATCAAGTACTGTCAAGAACTACCATGTGGGGAAAACGTCTGAGTAACATAAAAGTGACGACAGGTAAATCATAACCCTTACATCCAGTATTAATCACTTCGATCTCTGGGCAATACTCTGGTTTACCGCACATATGCTCTCCTATTCAATCCTCCATATTACATGTTCCTTCTTCCATACGATCTTTCTCTACTCCCCCTCTCATTCTTTTCAAATTTTCTTCTGCCTTCTTTCGCCTAACAGATATATCATTGTCGATTTTGATTAATTCAGCAAGTGGCCCAGATGTTTGTTATAGTAAAAGTCGAGTACTGAGTGAAAACAAGTCTAAATTAAACTCTGTCTAGAAAGACAATTAAAAATTATTCAATACTCCATTAAGATGAAATTGTCAGTGTAAGCCTGTTATTTTCGCTATCTTATTGTGAGCCGACTGTGAATCTGAACTGCCAGATGGTTAATACAGGATGTTTCACTATGTGACGATATTAATGTCATTTGAGCATTTCACTGCCTTTACGAATCGTAGATGGCACGAAATATTTGTTTATGGAACATCCAGTTTTTATATCATAACGTGTGACAGTGCATTTTGGATATCTTTGGCTAATCGACCAAGAATTTTCTGATGTCTCCTGCTCTTATACTTCCTCTTATGGTTTGACGTTGTTATGTCATTGTAGACTGGATATGGTTCTCTAATACATGTTTTCAATGAGTTATTTCTAGACACCTCATTCAAATAGAGTTCTAAAAATTTATTCATTTTATTTATGTAACCACGGCAGAAAATATCGTTTAAAATTTCAAATATTTTTCCTTAGCTACTTACAGTTTTTTACGATAGCTGTGTCATTGCTTATACACGTTATTTACGTGCCTATTGTCTTATTAACTGAAAAATGTAAGTTTTCGCAAGTGATACTATTATAGTGCATAATTTAAGGAATTTAAAAATGTAAATGTTGTAGAAGCAGGGAAAAGAGAAATTGGTCACTGCAAGAACACTTTATCTTTCTGTATCTTCTTTTATTTCTGACACAGTACTCCGGTGAAAATTAATTAGGTAAAAAAATCGCCAGCGTTGTGATAGCGTAATGGATTTTAGTAGATAAATGATAGCGGGACTTTAAATTCTCTAAGAATAGCTTCATGAGAATGAATTTTAAATCTATTCCATTATTACTAAATCTAACAGTTTTTGGTGAAGCTCTTATGCATTTATTGGCGAATAAAGTCTGTAAAAAAGCAAATTCTAATTATTTTAAGCAGTTCTTATTTTGTGAATGAACGAAATTACATACCGTTTGTTAAAAAGCCGACCGACCCAATATTTACTAACGTATAAAAAAAGTGTATGAATATTTATTTAAAGGCAAAGTATTCCTTTTTATGTCTTATCTAAGAATAAATTATTTTTCAGTTTTTTGTAGTTCTTTTCTTAATTCGTTTAAAAATAACAAAATTGAATAAAAGCCTGATTTCAAAGTGGTTTACTGGTAGCTTTTGATTGTTTTGGATTTCGTCATTTAAACCAGTTCTGAAACCCATGGCAGAATCTGAATGTCCTAAACTATTACAAGGCCGTGATTCTTTCGTGATTCGTGATTCGGAGTAAAACTCCGTGCTAGAAATCTTGCTTTCAGCAATAGACGGGACAGTGTAAGTCAAATAACAGATGATCTTGTTGCAGCTACAAGATGATCCGATCCCTTTTGACGATACCTTTAGCACCACAACCTATGGCTCGCTTTGGGTTGGAGTGGTGCAGGACTTGACAAAGACTAGAATAAACAATGAAATGTCATATGCTTCAGTGACAAATACAAGTTTTGTTTGGGCGGCCCTCGTGGACACATGAGATTATGCGATTTCGAGGGAAAAGGCGTAATATAGATTTTGGTCTTAAACGTCAGAAAGCAAGACAACAAAGTGTCATCTTATAAGGCGCCATTCATATGCCATTCTGATCACATTAATGACAATCCGACGCCAAAAGCAATCTTTCAACGCCTTGCCATATGCTGATGACGCCTTTGTACAAAAAAATGTCTCCTGAGAACACAAACTTATATATTATTGTAGAATGACATCTAGCAAATTAATAGCATTTTCTGATCAAGTAATTATTTCCTATTAAGAATGCGGTCAGCGTTTATGAAACCAAGAAAATTATTTTAGAAATCTGTCTGTTGAATTGAGGAAAGTCTCCAGGTCCTGTTTCGCAAATAAGTCCTGCTTCACTTTTCATTCTTATTTCTTACTCCATGGGCGTTTTAAGTCCGCTATTGATTCGCGACAACTTTATTTTTATGATGTTTCTTATCCAGAAGATTGTTCTATGACATTGAACTTTGTGTCACTCCTAGTTTGTAGGTCGATACTGCAAAAAATCTTAAAATACATATATAATTGTATCCTCCATAAGAATTCCAGCTTAATTTTTAGAAAAAATTGGTCACAGTAAAATGGTAGGTAACAAGGATGTTTTTAATTCGTTTTTTTAACCTCTCAATCGATTAAATATTTATCTAACTAATTGCATAAGACAAGTTTTGTCACCAATTTAGTATTGCTAATACCTTCAATAACAAACAATTGTGGTTTGTGGCACCTTTCTCTGATAGTAATATTTTTAACAGATTAGTACAATAATATGTAAATGATGAAAATTTTATAGATATTTCGGGTGCAATATTGAGCATTTGTGTGCTTTAAATACACTTAAAATTTTCTGAATATAACTGATTTCTGGTTCCATATATATTGTTGCAACGAAGTATAGACAGAGAAAAGGCCCTAAAGATGTATGTAAATACACTCAAACATTGCAGTAATTGGAGATGGTTTTTGACGTATTTTAAACCAATTATATAATAGTTGCAACGAAGTTAGACGAGAAATAATTGATTATTATGGAGATTCAAAACCAATTATATAATCACAACGTATGCGAAATGATATGTTGCATTATAAAAACTAATCAAAACAATACAGGGAGACCAACAGAAACTCTATGAAGTAAAACAACAAATTATATTCAAAATATTATATGGTAGCTGGCCAGACTCTCGTATGAATAGTATTCTACCTCATTAGAAAGAAGAATACAACACCAAACGGAAATTAAAAGAGTCTACTTTAAGTCTGTTAAATGAAACCAATTGTATCGCTACTACCTCCATAGAATTCAATCGTTTCTGGTTGCCTATGATTTCGGAAGAAATTGCTAATGGCAATGTCTTTGTGAACAACCCAATATCGGGATAGTTCATAAGGTTTGTCCTAGGTTTTCCCTTATGATTTTCAATTCTTCCAATTTGAAAGGAACTTTATTATTATATGATCTTTAGAAGTTTCTGTGCTACCCTGTATATTATCAAATAAAATTCTCTTAGTTACGTCAGAAGTCAAATAATAGATATTGTCAAAAATTTTAATTTTACATTTTAGAATTGTGCCTTTTTCATAGTTTCTTAAAAAATTAAAATTAGCTAAGCAAAATGAGTGTCGTTGATGGATTTTCTACAGCAGGTTACCTACAACATAAACAAACGACGTTTAGTGTGAAACTTTATGTCGTCTAGAATCATCTATAACAATTCAAAAGAAATGCTCTCGCCAGGCACTATGTCAGTATTGACAAAAGACTTTCTTAAACAGTTCGAGTGGGAAGTTTTGGACCATCAACCGTATAGTTCGGACCTAACACCAATCGATTTGTATCTGTTCTACCACCAAAGCCATCCAAGAAGCCCTTGCTAACATATTACCATAAGCAAATTTGTTCGTACATAGGCTTAAATATGACTTCAAAATTCTTCATTAGTTTTCATTGACCCTGAAATCAACAGTCTCTTTGAAATATCTTAAATATTTCCATCGCTATGCGGTTAAGGTGCTCAAATAGTAAATCATTAAATCACAGTAACTGATAGCTCATAATAATATTGCACATTCGGTTATCCCAATTTTTAATGCTGAGCACGCAATGTGTAATTAGTTAATTGATTGGCAAATATTTATGGATATATCGGTTCAACATTTATAATATCACGCGCAATCCTCTTTCCAATGATTTCAAAATATTTATGACTCAATAGTCATGAATATGCATTTCATTGTTAAATTTAATTTATTTAGACAACAAATGGGCTCAACATCGTTGCTTATAATTAATGATCTATAAAAGCATAAAAATAAATAAATGCCTGGTTATATGTCCAGAATTAGTTGAAAAAACATGTTTGTTTTTTAGAGGTAAATAGTTATTTGAATATGAGGCCTATTTTAATATCAAATAAATATAATAGAAAAACGCTGTTGTTTTCATTTCATTTTATTAACCCCGACGAGATAACTGCAAAAACATTAATCGAAAAATCTGGGTAATGGTTATTTTGTTTTGTTAACCAACAGGAATTTATGTGGTGTGGGAACCTGTAACGTCGTCTGAATCATAAAATCAGAAAAACTCTTTTATAAACTACATAATGAGAAATCACAATGGAAATTATTGCAACGCACGGTAATAAATGGAGTTCCACGCATATAAAATTCACTTTATCACTGATATAAACAAAATGTATTGCTAATTGTAGTTTTATTATCAAGGAACAGGAAATCCGTAGTGGAAACTAACGTGGATGGGGCGCCGAGTTGTTGGAGGAAATAAAGTTGTAATTTTTCCGGTAAATTCACTTCATCTTTGACATACATAAATAGTTCAACATTAGAAGTTATCAACCTTGGGCTAAAGTTACGGTTTGAGTGGCTGATCAATGAGGTGGGCCAAAACGGGTGGCAAATGAAGGTATGATTTTTACTGTTAAAAAAAAGATCTCTAATGTCAGTTACTTGAAATACTTGATCCCTAAGATATATGAAAACATGCGTAAAAGTGGCAGGTAGATTTGTTAGGGCATAAGGAAACTAAAAACGATTAGATAATTTTCATTGGCAAATAAAGAAATATAGAAGGTTTAATCACGCATCATTAACATACTTTCTCTGGTTTTAATAACAATTTACAACAATTCTTAAATATTTGTACTTCAATAAAAAATCAACAATGTACTTTGAATATAAAACATAAAGGGAAAAGCTTAGAGTAGATTTTTATACAATAGACGTCATTTCTATAAGATCAAAAAAGATGGCAAAATATGGGAAAGATATTTATCTAGTAGTCAACCGGATATGCTAATGATGATGATGATGATAATGATGTATAATTGAGTCGCAGCTTTTTTGGTAAAACTTAGAAGTAGAAATACGCATTCATTATAGAATCTGATGTAAATGAGTAATGTCAATAAAAATATATTTAGAACTATTAGAAGTCATGCAATCACTAGTTTTTTTACAGAAACATCATAACTATTTGTAGTGGAAAGTATTACTTGTACTTACACGTTGGGCACATGCCGAATACTAAAATTTTGGATTTTACAAGTTGTAACTTATTGAATTACGAAACAAAATTCTACAAGTTACAAAACTTAAAGTTACAAGTTGATTATGAAACAGGCCTCATAACTCCCATGTTTTGTAAAATATGTCGTATTAACAAATTTTTAATTGAAAAATTTATGGCGGCGGCTTCGTTATTTTACGGTACTGACGGCTTGTGTGTTAGAATTTACAAAAAATGATATTGAACCAAAAGTTATAACGTAACTTTAGGAAAAAGACCAATGAGAAACCAAGTAGAACGAGGATTTGAATGTTGCCTTTCTGTTTGAGATGCAGGTAGTCAAGCCATTTTAAAAGATACCACAGCATTTAGCTACCGTATTGATCGTCATCTAGACTCCGACAATCAATGTTATTACAAAGCAGAATTCTTAAGGACACTGTGAATATTAAGGCATTATCTGTGTAGAATACGGAGTTCAGTCAATATTCAATTGTTATTTTAGTCATTTCCACTAAAGTTAACTTTTGCAGATAACACTAACATAAAACAAAACCAACACCAACGTGCTAGTGATTTTTTATAAATAAAATGTTGTCAAAATATTAGTTTTGCATTTATTCTACTCATGATGCATTGTCTGCATTGCAGAGCGTATAAAAATTTCAAATTTCAAATTCAGTATTAAAGGATTTCATTTCTTAATTACTAACATTTCCATCAAACTGATTTTCTAATAGCTACAACTTGAAATTTGTTGTCACTACCCGTTAATTTCCAGCTCATAAAATACAAACAGATCGTGCTTAACTAACTGCAAGGTATATCGTTGGCGATAACAATTTCACTGTTTTTATGAATCTTTTTGTAACCACAAATACAGCTACATAAAACGGAATTAAGCTATACTACCCAAGCGAGATGCTAATCCTCATGCAAATAGTCTTGGATCGACCTTAAGATACCTAAGCAGAGTAAAATCAAATATACATTTTTCTGTTTACACTAATCCGTCGTTATTAAAGGACCTTCGAAAAGGGTTGTATTCATTTGATATAAATACGTATATAATGAATGTATCTTTGGTACAGTCACCGGGATAATCCGGCAGATTAGGAGTGATATATTGTGCGGCTTTGCCACTGTCCAGGCTTTCATTCTGAATGTAAAAAATTGCGATTAGAAAGGACAATTTATCGATTGGTTGCTTTCATATGCGGTGTTCCAGTTTTCCACAAACTTGCCATCCATATATTCTCATAGTTCCATTTTCTTAGGTACATATTTGAGCCTTGTAAATTTATCGTTTTGATAGAGTTTAGGCATCGATTATATACGAGTGGGTAGAAGCGTTTATTCCGAACAGCATCCGTATAGGTTATATGAGAGAAATGTAAATATTGATGATGATGATGAGAAAATAATGTATTTTCAGGTGCCCTTTTTTTCCGGTCAAACTAACGGAATTTCAGGTACATTTTGCAAATAAATTATCAATTGTTTACCAGATAAATGGCTTCTTCAGATTAAACAGTTAAATTAATTGCTAAATGCTTAAAGTATATTACAAAATATTACTTAGGTCTGATGGGTTATTCAGTACAGGTACTAATAAACAAATTACACCCCCAATGACATGTCGCTTTAGTTTTTTTGGTTAAGTTAAAGCGGCCCATAAACGTACCTTCAAGTTGTTGAAACTTGTTGTACAAACAATTTAAATGTACAAGTGTGTGCATTAAACAATTCGGTTTGGTAATATCCCATACAAATATCTGTAAATTTGCACAGACATATTTGAACGTGTAGGTATTTGAATTAAACATTCTAGTCAAACTTGCTCAACTATGTATGAACGTGTAGTGCAACTGCCAAATGTCTCTTTGAGATGTTTTTAGAAAGAGATAACAGATTCAAGTGTGCTGCCTAGACGTGCACACAATTTGTTTGTAGATATGTATAGAAAAAGAAAATGTGCAGCTATTATAATTACTCAAAGTGACACTAAACGCAATCGATTATGGTGCAAAGATTGGTACACGAAAAGAGGTCAGTTTTTAGATGTAAGTTTATTAACCAAATTAAAAGTTTTCGAAAAGTCACATTTGAAAAAAAATTTTCGTATATATGATAATAAATTTAACACGATTTTGAAATGCCTCGACTCACAAATTAAAAAACAGTCACTGCCTTGAAATTGAAATCTTTGTTTTATGTTTTCAATAGTCGTGGAACCTTCCAAATTGTTGCGGAGCATTGGATCTAAGACATATAAAAATAGTTCCGCCACCTGGTTCTGGAAGTCACAGCATTGTTATGTTAGCAGTAGTTAATGCAAATTATGAGTTTATACTAGTACATATAGGAACTAATGGAAAAGTATCGGATGGAGATGTTATTGAAAATACTAAATTTTGAAGAAAATTACAGTCAAGTGTACTTAATTACCCACCAGAAGAGCCATTAACAGGCTGTAATGACAAAACACCGATTTGTATTTGTGGCATTCGCCCTGTCAAGATACGTAACGAAACCATTTTCCAAGAAATATTTAAATCAAGAAGAACGAATGTTTAACTACCGCCTAAGTCGCGCCAGAAGAATTGTAGAAAAAGCATTTGGAATTTTAGCAGCCAGATTTTCAATATTTCATACATCAATGAATCTAAAACCTGAAATCTTGGAGCACATTTTATTGGCAGCTTGTATTTTACATAATTTTTTAGTCGAAATTCAAGAAATTCGGTTATAAATTATTTAGAATATGTTCTTTATCAGTCATCTTATTTTCATGACGTACCAAGCGCATTACCCTGTAAACTAAATGTTTTCACTCGTCTCTTATCCCTAGACGCTGCTAGTTGTTGTACAAACGTATTGTATAAACATAAAATAAAACGCCACAGATTTCAAAATTTTGGTTTAAATGCTTTGTTTGTGCAAACATTCTGTTGAACTACACGTCTTTCATGGTATGCACAAACGTATTTGCACAAACTAAATTATAAAGATGTTGTAGCATGTAGTGATACAATATGTTTGTGCAAACAAATGTATTTTTATAAAATCAATCCATGCATATTGCAATTAATTTTTCGTACTTAAACTTAATTGTACAAACATAACCTTCAAACATGATGCAATAATGTATGGATAAATAATGTTGACACATACATATTTTAGAAAACCTGTGGGATGCTATTTGTATGACAGTATGGGTGACGAACATTATTTGTTAGTACAAATAAGTATAGAAAACGTACTGCTACGTTTAGGCAGACTAAACCTTCAACAGACACATATGACGGTTCCGTGGTTATCAAGATATCGGGGTTTAAGTGAAGGCACATTTGTTTTCGTTTAATTTATATGTTAATCAAACATTCTTTATTAATGCGAAAATACAGCTCAGCTCTAAAAGTTTAACGAAGAAAAAGAACGTACAGATTATCAATGTGATGTGGATACACCCGAAAACATCCGCAAAATTATAAAAATTGTTATATTCCATCGTAAAGTGAAGTTGCAAGAGATAGCTGGCATCCTAAAGATATCAATAGAAACCGCATTCAAAAAGTCCTTACAAATTGGTTCCAAGTAGGTGCCAAGTTTGCTCACAGTAGAACAAAAACATCAACAAACTGATGATTCGGAGAGCTGTTTCAAGCTGTTTACAGGTAACGAAAATATTTTTACTTCGGTTCATAACAATGGATGAAACATGGTATACCCTCAAAAAGATGTTAATAATAAATACTCAAATATCTCGAAAACATTGACCTGCCTGAAATTTGAACACACTTTGTAACAGACAAAGCCGATATGTGGTTAAGTTGTTGAACCCCCAATGTCTATATTTAATGAAGTGTGCTTCCTTATCTACGGTAATATATACCTTCATCTAAATTTATACTGCTTGTAATATCACCATATTCGATATTTTCACCTGTGCAACTGTAAAAGTATCAGATATCAACAAAAAATGTAAAATGTCTCTGTTTCATTTAAATTTCAAAACGAAGCTATTTAAATTTTAAAAAAATCTAATTATATCCTAAAAAAACGTCATTAGTCATATGGTGTTTGGGCTAATCAAAAGTGAAATCTGCAAGTCTTCCATGAATCAAGGTAGTTTATGACATCTATTTAATAAGATATAAGTAAAACCTGTCCACAGCATTTAAACAATTGAAGATCATGAATCCACTGGCAAACTATTTAAAAATCTGTACTATCTAGTTGCTTTTACACTATTGTCTTCATTGGCCAAAGTCCATCCAAACTAGTCTTATATCAAGCCCTTACTACCATCATAAAAAAGGAAAACAAGAACATCCAGGTACATTCTCAAAAACGTGATATTTTGTAGATTACAACTGCATACCATAAACCATATTCAATACACTAGTGTAGTAAAATATCCACTATACTACTAACAAGGAAATATGGCAACCAAGAAACAATATATAGCCAAACTGCAAAATTATCCAAGCTCAACGGATAAAATATGGCTCGAAAGAAGAAATCAGTCTAACGAAGAAATCACCCTAAAGGAGATTATATGGCCCAACGGAGAAACTCTAATATACTAGATTGTTTCTTAACAATTTTATTTATAAAATAGAGACTCAACCAAAATGGTAATCTCTCAAATCTCATAAATTCTGGCACATCGATTAACGTTAGAGCATCAAAACGCTGAAAGGAAAGAAAAGGTTTGCTTATTTTTTTATGTCTGATTTTAATCTAGTTCCAAAAACTATATCAGAATGCTATAAATCCGTATCAAGTAGTTCAATCTATTTATTCACTAACCAGCAAAATAAGAAGACTCTCGACTCGATGCTAGCTTGAAATTTTTGTCCCCACCACTACAACAGAGAACGCGGGCGATTCTGTCTCTACGAAGTGTGTAAGGGTACGTTCTACATAAACAAAGGTTTTTTCTTCTTACTCCTTTTTTTTCTTAGCATTCCTTTGACCTTTCGATGTTCAGTAAAGGTTCCACCAGTATTTCGTTGTAGGGTTTACTGTTTCTTGCAATCCTCTGTCTAAGAATTTTACACAGTTCGTTATATTCTAATATTCCACAGGATTTGTTTCCAAGCTCAGTTTGTGGTATTGGATTCGTTGTTGTGTTCTTCCTATTTCGTTCACACAAGTCAGTATTATGGTACTTAGTTCCGTGTTATCTTCTTCTCTTCCCTTCTAGTAATATTATAATATTATTAGAACTTTTTTCTAATTAAAATTATCAGTGCTAGGAGGGGGGGCGGGGGGGTAGACGTTTTACTTGCGAGTTTGAAACCCAGTTTCTCATTAAGAATAGTGCATGCTCTGACAAGTTTTGAATGTGTTTGTCGTGCTTACATATATTAATGTGCTGATCTTCTTTGTCAGAGCAACGCCGATTTCATTTTTGGAAGTTTGGAGCTTTTCCAGTACAAGAATTTTGATATAAACACTTTCAGATGGCATGCACACTGTACTAGTATTGCGTTTTTGTGCGTACAAAAAAAAATGTATTACTGTCAATCATTATATTTGTTCTTCATTTTAACATTCCGGTCCCTTCTACTCGCACATTAATAATTAACAATTTTTTATCAAAATTTTCATTTCAATTTCAGTCTAATAGAAAATCACTAGTTATGTCATCTGATGTTTTAAAAATTATTCATAATGTTGAATTCATATAAAGAAACGTCTAGGTCACTTACGATGTTTACAGATGATCTATGTGTATGTTTCAAAACTTTTATTGTCAATAATATTTAATTTAATAAACATATTTCCATTTATATCATTCAATTTTTTTATTATAATGAGTCATTGCAGCAGGCCTCTAGTTAAAACTATAAATGATTGCAGGACTTATGTAAATATATTTATTTGGGTTGCCTCGGTACCACATCTAGTGTATCAATTTCTAAAGACCAATCTACTTGTCCATACAAAACCATTCCATTTTAGTGAAATTACTGAAGAAACCAACCAGATATTTTAATTCTAATCTTTATGCCTTTCCAAGCGTCGGATGTGGTTTACATATTTTAATTAGCCTATTCCATCCAACTCTTTCGATCTCTTGCTACAGTTTTTGTCTCTTATATCGTTTTTGTTTTTTCCTTTGCAGCTTACACATGATCATTGAATTTCCCCTCTGCCTTGAATGGTGACTGAAGTTATTCTAGGTTTAGTACTAAATGAGTTAAAATATAGTTTAAAAGAAGCTAGTGCTAATAAACATATTGTTCAGGAATTGTCACAATATGTTTTTAGTATAGGATTATTAGGTAGATTTCCCAGATACTCACTATTCTTTTTGTTTCCAGTAGCTATTTATATAATCCATTACCTTTGTGTCGTACAAGTATGATAATTTCTGTGCTATTTCTTCCTCTTCTATACACTACCTACACCTACTATTTTTCCTTATAATGGCTTCCTAACTTTTATGGGTTTTCTTAATTTTTCTGGTATACCATCCTCCAACTGTTGATTTTCAACATGTTTCAAACGTTTTATACTAACAACCCTTACTTTTATATAACTTCTTTATTGTAAATATTATTCATACTATATGTTTTCTTAAATTGCTTCAGTATACCGCAGAAAAAGTACCTTCAACTGAATCTTAATAAAATTAAATAAGACTTTTTTGTTCTGCAACTCGTCTCTGTTAATACTGATAACTTAACTTAGAAAGATACAAATTAACCTGCATGCTTAATCGATCCAGGCTAATTAATTACAGCTGCATATCCTGTTGCATGTTTAGAGCAGACAAAATGTCAAGTGTGCTCTGTACAATTGATAATTGTTAATTGCAATGTATTGTGATAACAAGTGTTCACTCTGAGTTTGGCAGCTTTTGTTTTTAGTTTATTAAGAAATGTACGACAAAACAATAATTCCCTGATTAGGGAATACGAGCTGAACAAAAAATCAAATAAAATGCATTCATCATTAGAGAAAATAAATTCCATTAACTGAAATTTCAATTTGCCGGGACTTCACAACGTACCGTTGGGGCTACAAAAACGTAAATCGACTTCCAAATTTATGCAAAAAACTGTTGCAAAGGAGATTTACATTCATATGTATAAAGTGCAATGATTTTGCAAAACATTATAAAAATTGCTGCTGATAAATTGATTGGTATATTGCCCAGAATTATTGTCCGGTTGAAAAAAATAACTAACAACGCTATAGATTGTTTCGTCCCAACTACACATCTTCAGCTATAACAAAATAATAACATGAATACAGTCTAATGAAGAAGTAAGACATTATAAAATGCAAATCTAGCATAGTTCCTGAGGCGTCTGAACTGTGACCATCTCGTAGTAACCAATAGAAACATTGCAACAATGTAGCATCTATTGAAAAGGAAAATATCAAATGACTGGATGCTCCACAACGAGAGAGAGAGAGAGAGAGAAATAAATAAAGAAAGAGAGAGAGAGAGATGGAGAAAGAGAGAGAGAGATACAGGGAGAAAATGAGAAACGTTTGCACTGTTTCCTGGTCAATAGTAACAAATATGGTAGAATATTGTGACCGAATAAAAAGAACAAGAAATAAGTAGGATTTCGAACAATAGTAGTTACCCTAAATATTTTATGGTGACATTCTAACCTAGGAGTTACGAGATAACAGCAATGATATGGAAAGGCTCCAGATTCGGAACCTCTGTGTGCTAGTTTTCACAAACTGACGAACTGAGAACCTCCATCTCGATGTTAGTTACTAGAGATTTATTTTGATTTAACTCTAAACTACTCGTATTTTCAATTTATTACACTTCAGATTTCGAATAGCCACAATTGTCTTTTTAATATTATCGCCTTCGCCAAAGTTTAGTATATACGAAAAAGTTTTTGTCAATTTTCTAAAAAGCGGGGAAAACTATGTTATTGAACAAATGCGAGACCATTTCGGGATCTTCCTTAACAGGGTGAAATAGTATATTTGTATGCAGTTTTCAATTCTATTTCCATTTGTTTGTTTATAATTTTAGATACTAACAAAAATAAAGTGTGATTACAGTATAGGTTTTAAACTATGGAAATATTTTTATGAATTTTCCTTTTTTTTTCTAATTATCATTCTTAAGTAACTTGTCCTTTAATTCTAACGTAAGAAGACACACTGTATATAGAGACGAATTGAGAACTTACATCTTGAAGTTTGTTAACAGGCATCTATTTCACTATATTCCAATCTATTTTCCCAAAGATTACTAATGAAGAACATTTTTTCCGATTTTATAAAAAATATGTTACTGGAAAAACCGTTGGACCACTTCAAAATCGTCCTTTGCAGGATTCAGTTTAAACTATCCAAATTCCTTGTGCCGGTTTCCAGTAATCGTCGATCACACTTCAAATAACAAAAAAAACATATCCTCTTATACAGACGAACTGAGAACCTATTCCTTTTTGAGAAGTCGTTTACAAATAGCTATAGTATTCAAATTCGCGTAGAATACTAAACTACACTGAACAGTATAACCTATGCTATTGGAGTCTCACATCATCATATACAATTACTCTGGAATAATAATAATGTCTTTGATTCCGTAAACATTCATCAATTCGACATCGAAATAAACTATTCTGAAAGACGCCCGTTGAAAATTGCACGTGAGTTGTGTTCGCATTCGACACCAAAGCGGTGGCCTTTTCACCAACTTCATTTATTCTGAAATGGAATCATCACTCAACGGCAAAACGTTCTTCACGACAGCAATAGAAAAGCGACTGAATAGATTCTTTTAAAATTCCCCCAAGTGAAACGTCCCCAATTTGCAGATGCTCCTCCAGTGTTACAAAAGCTATAAATAATTTCCGAGCTACAGTAATAACTCAGACTTAAGCTCGCAGTACATAGGGTAAATGGTTAATTATCTCCTTCCAGCTAATATCCCCATTCACCGTATACCATATGGTCTGATAAATGGAAACGATTCACTGAGAAAGTAGTCCTAAACTAAGAATGGCTTATGAACTCCAATATTATTTAGATTAATTGTTGTCGGGCATTTAGATATGAACAAATATTTTCCATTTATTACATCACGATTAACATAAGCTAGAACATATAATATGTTATAAATAACTAGTACATGTGACAAATAGTTAATAGTAGAATTTTTATTTATTTGAATATTGAAAATGGAATTTTGGCGAATATCAAGTAGATAATGATTTATTAAATATTCTATATGTTTTTCTCTCATTCTGTATTCAAAATAATCTCCCAAATGTTAAAAAAGGTCTACTATTCTTATTATTTTGTTATTGGTCTTAATTTTAGTATTTGGAAACCTAGCTGCATTTTCCCAAATTCGGGTCCCGTAAACTGTTTTTTGGACATTATTGTTTTAATTATTTATTTTAAGCTATTTACATGTGACAATAAGTTACTCATCTTGGTTTCAGCTGTATTACAGGTTTCTCTGCTAATGTTACCACCGTCAGATCTGTAAGATAAATCACTAGGGACCTCATATAGTACCTTTTGGAACACCAGTTTTAATTTCACTGAAACCATTTACAATGTCATTTATTATTACTCGCTTGAAAAGGTAATTATTCTTCGAGTTTTTTAGTGCCATGGAGATGTTTCTGTCTTGAGAATACTGTCACTATTGACTGAACTAATATAAATAGGTATTTTTTTTTGTCTAGAGTATGAATCATAGCTGACAGGATTCAATAACTGACGCTGTAATTAAAGTATGTAAGTAAAACAATATGATTTATAAATCCCCAAAACAATTTTGGTATAATTGTTTTGTCGAGACGATAATTCGTTTCATAACTATGTTAGGATCAGGTTGGTAACAGTGTAGTTAATCGAAGTTTCCTTTTACTTCCATCGTCTTGAAAAGGTTGATCTCACAACGTTTCAATAGATTTGTATCTGCTACCTTCATCAGGTGAATGATGGAAAATTCAGTTTATCCGTGGTATTTATACCTTTAATCGGTCATGCGTCGCCGGTCATGGTCATTGGGTCTCATCCGGTCCAATCAGCGTCGTCGTATCTGGCGATTGGCTGGAAGAAGGGGTTTCCAAAGGTTTTTAATTTGCACGCTGGGCTCGCTAATTATATTCTCGTTCCAGATTATATATGCTGTCTATATAAATTTTCTTTTATTGATGTTGTGGTGTTCGGTCCACACGTGATTAGCTAGCCCAGACTTCGTTCGCTCCTCCCTTTGAGCAGCTGTGCGGTGTTCCTTAACCCTGGTGTCCAACGGTCGCTTTGTCTCTGCAATTTAAAGATTGCCACATTCACAAGGTATACTGTATATACAGTTATTTGGTATTGCTGGAACGTCCGGCCTCGTTCTTGTAATCATGCTCCTTAGACTGTTGCTGCTTTTGAAGATCATTGTGATTCCATATTTGTGTGCAATTCGTCTAAGTTTCTCCGACAAGCCTTTAGTATACGGTAATAATAGAGTTGCTATCATGGTTTCCTCTTCCTGCCTAGGTGCTTTGTCCAGTTCTTCAAACGCCTTGTTAATGATGGTTTCCGGGTATCCATTCGCCAAAAGGTCTCCTCTAAGTTTCACTTGTTCTTCTGTGAGGACTTCTGACGTACTACAAATATTTTTGGCTCCATGGATTAGAGTTTTGATGATGCCAGTTTTCGTTGCTGACGGGTGGTTAGAATTATAATGTAGATCCAGTCCTGTCTGGGTAGCCTTCCTGTAGACTGTTGTTTAGATTCCGGTCCTAGTCCTTTGACACTTTACATCTAGGAATGGTAAGCACCCAGCTTCCTCCATCTGCATGGTGAATCTAATGGATGGCTGGCATCGGTTTAGGTGCTCCAGGAATGCCTGTAGTTGTGTCTCTCCGTGTTGCCAAATAATGAAGGTGTCATCGACATACCTCAACCATAGCTTGGACTGCTTCTCGTATCTCTTCAGTGCATGTTCATTGAACCACTCCATCTAGATGTTGGCGGCGGTTGGCGATAACGGGGAGCCCATAGGCAATCCATCTTCTTGCATGAAGAACCCGTCCTTCTCTTGAAAGTAGCAGTTCTTGAGGCACCATTGCAGTAAGTCTACGATTGAATCTATTGGCAGGGTCTCCACTTCGTCTTCACTAAGTTTCTTTCTCAGTATGTCGAGAGATGCGTTTAATGGTACGTTCGTGAAGAGATTTTCAACGTCGAAACTTACTAAGCGATGTTCTGGTCCAAGCTCCATGACACCGATGATTTCAACAAAATGCTTTGAATCCTTGACGTGCGATCGTGTTTTGCCCTTCAAAAGTTGGATGATTGGTAGAAGGAATGTTGATAGTGCTGCTGTTGGCGAGTTACGTGAACTAGTAATCGGTCTGAGAGGTACTCCAGCCTTGTGTATCTTGGGTAGTCCATACAGATGTGGTGATTTGCTGTGATGTGGAGTCAATTTTCTCCTTGTCTCGGGTGGAATGAATTCAGCATGATCTCTGAGAGTGTTGTAAGTTTTCTCTTCTATCTTGAAACTTGGATCTGCAGGCAATGGCTTGTATTTTCCCGTCGACAGTACGTCCTCGATTTTCTTGTTGTACTCCGTTCTGTCCATCAGGATTGTGGCATTTCATTTGTCAGCCTGTAGAATGATGATAGATTTGTCGTCCTTAAGTGTTTTTATGATCCTCCTTTCGGATTCGTTGATGTTTTGTTTGATGTGTCGTGTTTTCTCAATTGCGGCCCTGACTTTCCATCGAAATTCCTTCAGTTGCTGCCTATTGCTGACTCCACTGAACTGATGATATCTAGTACTGGCATCTTTTTTGGAGCTACAGCGTAGTTTAGACCTTTAGAAAGCAATGTTTTTTCGACTGCTGTGAGAACTCTAGAAGACAAGTTCACCACTGTTTAATTGTTGGTTGTATCCTTCGGCAACTACTCCCTGGTAAGTTTATTGAGTTTCTCTGTGTGCACCATTCGGCCGATTCGTCTGATGTTGACACAGTGTTTTTGGATCGAAGCAAAAATCTGCATGTGTGCGTCTTCTGATTTCTTGAAACCTTTCTTCAACGTCCTTCAGGAATTGGGATTTCTTCCAACGATGATGGTTAATTTCTGACCTCACTAAAGCGTTGCTGGCCTTGTCGAGTATCTTCTGTGCTTGTTTCCCTGGGATTGGTGACGTCAGTTTGAGACCATTTGGTATGATTTTTAGGTCACTGGCGTAGCGCAGGAACTTGATGTGGTCCTCTTTTCTGGTAATCTTCTTCATGGTTTTCTCTTATCCTCTGAATTTCCCATTGATACCGGGTCCGTACTGGGCTTTCCAATGTTAGTCTGAATCTGGTAGACAATGTCCCTCGTTCCTCGAAGTTTCCTTGGACTTTCATCGTCCTATTATATACGGCAGAGCGATATGCCAACAGGAATAGGGGAATATGCTCATCCCAATCACGCTGGTTATTGCTGACGACCTTGGATAGGTGTTGTTCCAAGGTCCTGTTGAATCTTTCCACCATTCCGTCTGACTGTGGGTGCAATGGTGTGCAAACCTTCTGGAATACATTCGATTCGAAGTTACGCTCCTGGTCTGAATGTAGTTCCATCGGGACGCCAAACCTGCTAAATAGTTGTTCTACTAGCACCGTCGCTACCGTGGTTGCCTCTTGATTGGGTATCGCATATGCCTCAGGCCATTTGCCGAAGTAATCCATTGCGACCAGTATGTATTTGTTCCCCCTCTCAGACTCGGCAAACGAACCGGCGACATCGATGGCGATTCTCTCAAATGGGACGCCCACATTGTACTGCTGCATTCTGCCCTTCGTCCGGGTCTTCGGGCCCTTACTGGCCGCACAGGTGGCACATTTGCGGCACCAAGCTCTGAAGTTTCGAAGTAATTCACCCAGTAGTACCGCTGGCGAACTTTGTCTAGGGTTTTATTCATGCCCAGGTGGCCTCCAGTAATCCCATCATGTACTGAGGTCAGGAGGGCTGGTACCTTTCTCTTCGGAACTAGCAGTTTGGGACTTGGTTTCTCGTCCATCAGCGCTTTCCCAGACTCGCTTGACCATTCCATTGTCTACTCTTAGAGAGTACCATTGAGCCTCGTCACATCGTGGCCTGGGTGCCCCTCTGGTTTTGAGAGACAAGATTGGTTCGATGTTTGGATCAGCCATTTGGTCCTGGATGCACTGGTCCGTTGTCCAGTCTTCATTGGCCTGCACTCGGATCTGCCTGATGGAGATACCCTCCCGCATTCCGCTCTACAGGGTCTTCTGGATAGGGCATCGGCATTATTGTGCAAACCGCCGGCACGGTGTTCCACCTTGAAGACGTATTGCTGAAATTTCTCCATCCATCTGGCCAGTTGTCCTTCCGGTGTCTTCATGTCCAGCAGCCATTTGAGTGCGGCATGATCTGTCTGGATTAAGAAATGACAACCACAGAGGTATTTGTGGAAATGGTCTACAGCCCTTATTATTGCAAGAAGTTCTTTTCTGGGGACGCAATAAATTCTTTCCGGTTTCGAGAATCCACTGCTCTAATACTCGATCACTCTCTCTTCACCATCTTGCACCTGGGATATGACGGCCCCAAACCTGTGTTGCTGGCGTCGGTGTCTAAAATGAACTTTGCCGAACTGTGTAGTGCTGCCTTCAGTCGTCTGAATGATGTTTCGCAATCCTGATTCCAACGGAAAGTCTCTTTCTCAGTGATCTGCCGATGTAGAGGCGCGGCAATTATACAGAACACCTGATTCACAATAACAATGCGAAATAAGCTCGTCGTCCTTTCTAACTAACTGCTGCGAGGATGGGTTCTCCATTTAAAATCAGCGTCGAATTCCCTAGTATAATCCAGTGTCAATTTTACAGTTGTCAAGTTATAACCGAGATAAGTTTTTCTCCCGTCCGAACCTTCTATCCCAGCGATCGTTCTCGTACTGAAATGAAACAGGGTCGGCTTTGGTAAATTTCGTAACAGTATGTTCTTTTGCAATAATCTTTAAATTAAGATCTAAGTTACAAATAACGATTAATAGTTGAATCGTAACAAAACTGTGACAATTGTTTTAATTATACTAAAATTCAAATCTATTCCTAAGAATGACACAAAGGAAGAGCAACCGAGGTAAGGAGATAATACAAAAATTAAAATCAGGAAACTCGCTTCATTTAAAAAAAAATTTCAGTTAGGCTTTATATATTTTTTACTGAATTTGAGGCGCAGTAATTTAGGAGACAATGTGGAAAATGTGTCAAATTTTAAATAATCAATCATTAAATCTTAAAAGAAATTAATTTAAAATCCCCCAAATCAACATTAGAATTTGTGCTTTATTTTCTTGAAAATTTTGAATGAGGCTCGATATTCAAATTTTTGTCCAAAGTTGATGCTGTCAGTAGTTTGGAGATATAAGAAGGAATGACTCCAATTTGGGATATTTTGTTAATATTTTGTAAACAAGTTATTTTAGAAATATATTTGCAATCCTCACAGTGAGCTTTTTCATTTGATAACATAAAGGAAAAAATATTTTTATTATACATGTAATTTTAGAATTTGTCCCCAAAATTAATATTAGGCATTTCTTCTTATCTTTCCGGTGGTATTGTTATATATATATATATATATATATATATATATCTCTTCTTAAGGTGCCATATCCATCTACTGAATGTTGGCGACAATTTTGGCATATTCTTCACGGTCTTGTGCGGCTTTAAAGAGTGTATGGGCATCGAGGCCTGTCCAGTCCCGTATGTTTTTGAGCCATGAATATTTTTTCCTTCCGATTCCGCGTTTTCCCTCAATTTTTCCTTCCATGATAAGTTTAAGGAATTGGTATTTGGTGTTTCTGAATATATGCCCCAAATAAGCTGTTTTTCTCCTTTTAACTATTTGCAGCAGTTCTCTTTCTACTCCCATGCGATTTAAAACTTCTACGTTGGACGTGTGGTCGATCCATGGAATCTTCAGTAGTCTCCTAAACAGCCACATCTCAAAGGCTTCCAGTCTATTCATAGTGTTGGCCTTCAGGGTCCAGGTCTCCACGCCGTAAAGCAACACGGAGTAAACGTAGCATTTTATGAAACGATAGCGTAGCTGTAAGTTAAGACTTTGACTGCTCAGTAGTGTTCTCATGTTAATAAATGCGGCTCTAGCCTGCTCAATCCTACACCGTATCTCCGTGTCTGGGTCCAAGTCTTCCGTTATCCAGCTACCGAGATACCTGAACTTGGGAACTTGCTGAATTTGTTCTCCGTTCACTGCGACGTTCAGACGCCTAGCGGATGTTCTGCTTATCATCATGGTTTTTGTTTTGTCTACGTTAATTTTTAGGTCAAGGTGCTCCCCTTCGGCCGATATCCTGTCGATAAGGCTTTGTAGTGATTCCTGAGATTCAGCAATAATGACCGTGTCATCGGCGTAACGAAGGTTATTGACAGGGTGACCATTAATTTTTATACCGTCGTCGATGTCGATTAGGGCACGGTCAAAGATGGATTCTGAGTACAAATTGAAGAAGAGGGGTGACAAGACGCATCCCTGCCTTACCCCCTTTTCTATTGGGAAACTTTGTGTAGTATCGTTTCCTACTTTCACTGTTGCCGTTTTGGTTCATATAAAGGTTTTCTATGAAGGCAAGATCGTTGTCATCCACCATTTTCTCCCTTAGGAGCCCTATTAGTTCTGTATGTTTGTTGGTCTCGACATTTTTGGAGCAATACGTTCAAACTGAAGAGTGCTTCTCTTGTGCCAAAACCCTGTCTAAACCCAAATTGTGTTGGACTGATTTCTTTTTCGCATCTGTTGTATATTCTTCTGTGAATTATTTTCATGAACAGTTTTAAGACCTGGCTCATTAAGCTGATCATTCGGAATTGATCGCAACGATTAGCGTTTGGCTTTTTTGGTATAGGCACAAAGATGGAACCAAGCCAGTCATGCGGTATTTTTCCTGACTCATATATATCGTTGAACAGCTGAACCAGAACCCCGATATTTTCGTCGTCCAACAATTTAATCGATTCGACGTATACATCATCTGGTCCCGTTGCTTTCCCTTGCTTTCCGTGTTTAATAACATTCTGGACCTCTGATTCCAATATTTTGGGAGACCTTTCCCCTGGGTTGGCGTTTACAAAGGTTCTTTGGCTGTCTTCCTTAAATAGTTGTTGAGTGTATTCCTTCCAGTGATTTAGTAGATCATTATGGTCTAAAATGACGTTGTTATTATCATTGATGATGCTGTTAGCTCTATGTTTTGTGTGACCTATTTTTTGTTTTATTAATTTGTGAGTGTTGAAGTGGTCATGTTTTTCTTCCATCTCTTCTATTTCCTTGCATCTTTCCCGTAGCCATTGCTCTTTAGCCCTACGTATTTCCCTTCTGATTTGTTTGTCAATCTCTTTGTATTTGTCCGGGTCTGTGTTCTTATATTTGCTACGTTCAGCCATTAGGGAGAGTATCTCGTCCGTCATCCATTTCCTCTTTTTGTTTGTAGGTGGCCCTACTGTGTCGTTTGTGTTAGTGACTATTGCATTTTTTAGCATGTTCCAGGTATCCCTGACATTGGTCGTTTGTTCAGGTGTGTTCCTTATTTTAGCGACTGCTTCATTTATTCTCTCCTTAGCTTTCGTTTTTATCTCGTCTTTCTTCAAGTTATTTATGTTGATTTTCTTTTTATGTGCTTGTTTCAGTTTCTTCAATCTTATTTTTAGTGTGCTCACTACTGGGTTATGGTCTGATCCAATGTCGGTGCCGGGATATGTTTTAACTCCATGCAACCCATTTCTGAATCTCTGTCTGATCAGCAGGAAGTCGATTTGGTTTCTAACGATGTGGTCTGGCTTATGCAATGGAGACTGCCAGGTATATAGTCTTCTCGGGGGGAGCTTGGACCACGTGTTCGCGACAGTCAGTTTTTCTTCTTGGCAGAATTGAACCAGGGTATCGCCTCTTCCGTTACGTTCTCCCAGGCCAGAATCACCGACCACGTTTCCTACTCTTCCTTGGCCAACTTTGGCATTAAAGTCGCCCATCACAATCAGGGCTTCATTCTTCTTGACCAGTTTCATCAGTTCTTTGATCTCTCTGTAAAGTTGTGTTGTTTCACTATCCGGTTTGTCTGCTGTTGGGGCGTAGACCTGTATGATATTAAGGTCCACTGGGTCAGCTTTTAATTGTAGAAGGGCAGTCCTGTCCGAGTGTGCCACAAAATTTTTCACGGTTTTGTTGACCTCTCTTTGAACTAAGAATCCGACTCCATTATAGTGGTTAGGTTGGTTGTTTCCGGAGTAGTAGAGTGTTGCTTTTTCAGTTGTGCATTGGCCACTGTTCGGCCATCTGGTTTCGCTAAGGCCTATTATATCCATTTTGTAGCGTTCCATTTCTTGGGTTAGGTTATCTAGTTTGCCAGCCACATACAAGGTTTTCACATTCCAAGTAGCTATTTTGACCTTTGAGGGTGTTTCCACTTTCGGGTGGGTCCTAGCATTTTCTTTTCTCGTTGGTGGTAGTAGCAACCCTTGGCCTTGAGCCTTGTTGGGTGCTGTATTTTCATCGGCTTTACAGGGATTTCGCAGGTTGACGGCCTGGGAGGCCCTGCAACCTGCTTGTGAGTTTCCTCCCCTGCCGGATCTTGTGCTCCGTACATCATGATCAGTAAGTTTTCCTTGATTGCTTGATGCCATCATTGTCGTACTAGGGAAGTCCAGGAGGGACCTTTAATGAAGCGGTTTCCCGTTGCCTTCTTCATTCCCACGCCGTTGACTGCTTCCAGTTCGTCCGCCTTTTAGAGCGATTTACCCCTCTAAGGACAAGAGAGTGCCCTACCTCTAGTTTGCTCATCCACCCTCCTATGAGGAGGCTGTTGGCAATACTGAGGGTGTCTGCTTATACCGGCAGATGCTCGGTCGCCAGAGCCTCGTTGGTTATCTAGCAGGGTGTACCACGTGCAGGTGAGGTTGACGTTTGGGCCGGCATTTTCGTACTATTTATACCATCATTACCGTCGCCCCTTGCACCCCTATATATATATATATATATATATATATATATATATATATATATTATTCAAAATTTTTTAACCGACTTCAAAAAGAAGGAGATACTCAATTCGTCTGTATCTATGTTTTTTATGTTTGTTCACCGATTACTCGCAAAAGGCTAAAGGAATTTCGACCGTTTATACTGGATCCTGGTCAGAGGGATCGCAAAGTAGTCCCATATTTTTTTCATTATCATAGTTTGTACCATTTCTTAGAAAATAGGGAAAAACTATTTTATACCTATTCTCTTATATTCAATGTCTTGGTGGAGTCGCCGGTATTATACATATGGAATTTTTTTATTCAAAACATGGGACAAATTGAAAAGAATTTGGATTAGTTCCGAGATATCCTGAAGTGGTCCTATATTTTTTTCAATAACAGCTTATATCATTTCTTAGAAAATGGTGAAAAACTCTTTACTTATTTTTATCTTACACTCTATGCCTTGGTGGAGTTGCTGGTATTATCGAAGAATATGGAAAAAAATATACGAAATATGGGACAAATTGAAAAGAAATTAGATTATTTACGGGATATTTCGAAGTGGTTCCATATTTTTTTCAATAAGATAGCATGTACCGTTTCTTAGAAAATCGGGAAAACCTTTTTTTATCAACTTTCTTATAGAGTAAAATTTGCTGTTCGGAACATAGAATTTGTTCCTCATAATGTGCCCTTTCATTTGATATATGATGAATTTGAGAAAAACATTGTTTTCATTTTATATTTTATTCTATACTTTGCACACTAAAATTAATATTAAAGTTCAAGTGAGGCCTTATATTTACAAGTCTCTTAAAAATTCTAGAACAGATAAAGGGTGGAATTTGTTGATTTTTGTGTATTTTTGATAATATCTTTTGAATAAATTATTTTAAAAATATATATGTATTCCTCAGAATAACAACTTTTACTTGATATATTCCATGAGTTGTTTGAATAAAATTTAATTTTAATTTTTCTTCTAATTCCATAATTTGATTCCTACAATTAGAACTTTTAGCTATAATTTTCCTGATAACTTTGGACTACGTCCTATATTACCTTTTTTTAAATAGGCTTAACAGTTTCGTAGGGGGAATGATCTATTTTTGTAAAATTTCTCCCCAGAAGTACCCCCAAAATCAGAATTTCGACATTTTCGATATACTCCTGATCGCTTTACTACTAAATTTCAATCTTTTGCATAGAGTAGTTAATTTTACAAAATTTAAACATATGCCTCAAAGAGTAGTCGTTCGTAATTGACTTGTCTTATTCTACGAATCCCGTGAGCACTGAGTTGTATGATCTGTGCACTGAGTTGAGACGAAGGAGCAAATTGTGTTCGGGGCCTCTCCTTCAATATGTGGAGAAGAGAGTACTGTGTTAATCCACAATTTTTCTTTCAATTATAGCATACGAATGACGGATAACATCTTAACTGCAATTTAGGGAAATATTTGGCGTATTTTGGTCTACTAAGAAAATTGCGGTAGTATTACCATATTTTCTAGTTTTCAAAATCTCTGGTTATTTCTATGACACATTAAGCAGGTGTTGGAGTGAAAAATTTTGAATAATTACTACTTTGTGAAATTAATTGCAAGACACTTGAGATTCAGAACTGTATATATAATATCCAACCGTCTATATGTCCGCTTGTCACCTCATTGTCAATGGAATTATATATAACAAGTTGTATTTTTTCCTCACTTTTCTTGGCCTCAAATTTGTGGCCATTTCTGGCCATTCAAACTGGGTTTCTAGTGAGCATCATTTTCGATTTTACCCATGCCGCTTTGAATCAATTATTTTTATATTAGAATTTATGTTAACTTATACGGAAAATCATAAACACTCATAGGCAAGAGCTGCTAGGCCAAACAGATCTTAATTTAGAATCAAGCGGTTATCCGCTAAGGCACTGACCTCCTAAATGTAAATTTGAAATTATACGGTTGACAGTTGCCAATAATATAAAAGAATTAAAATTAGTTTCATTTATAAACTCGTTAAAAACATTGGCCGAATACGTATTATTAATCAACAAAATTGAACTCAGCTGGTTTACTGCTTTCTTATCATACGATGACATAAAAGTATAGCTGAAGAAAACTTAAATCATTTGAATTGTTTCCCTTATTACAGTTAAAATTGCAGCAAATATTTCCAACATACTGATATTTCCAGTTAATATTTCAAACTCACTGATGGTTCTCGTATTATAAATTATTCGGAAAGTACTTCAATCTCTCTTATAGAGGGATACACTGCAATATATAAAAATTTAACTGCAAATGGAAAATCTAGAGGCAATTCCTCCGATATTCAAATGAATTATGCTTTGCGCATTTTATCGAGCCAAGAATTTTGAAATTACGGTAAGTCATTATTTTCTAGAACGATCGTTGTGTCTAGCATACTCGTATATGTGTAACAAGGCATAAAAAGCTCGGAGAATAAGGTAAATGGCACATAAAATCGTACAAAACACTCTACCAAGTTTTATGTGCTATAAAACTTTTCCTAGAAAAGCTTTTGTCTATATGAAATACTATGAGCTCTCAGCAGCTTATAAATGGCTTATATATTTTTTAATTATATTTTATAATAGTTTCTTTAATTAGCGAAAGCATGCCGTCACAAACAAATTAGTTAAATCACATATAATTAATAAGTGGGATACTTGTGTCATATATCTAGTTTATAATAATGGTTTGTTAAGTAATTCATCATCAACAGGTGATACATATTCATCAATAAAGAAAACAAAAAAACTTCCCGAGTATTACAATAAATAATAAAGGTAATAAAATTATTCCTCTAGAAAAACGCACGATTTTTTTAAATATTAATTTAATAATTGGGGAAATCTATCTCATTAACTATTTGTTGTTGATGGTAAATTTGAGAACAAAAACTTAAAAACTTATGTAATGGCTTATTTAAGTGTGGAATATCTCCCGAGGGATATAATGAAGGAATTTTGCAACTAAGTCAGATACTCGATGCAAACAAAGACCACTTCAAATACTAATTCCAACGTTTAAATTGTAAGCAGCATAGAAGTGAAACAATGCGTATGGTAGAGGAGCAAGCGTAGAACAATAGAGGCCATTCTTTGGATACCGGTCACGTCATTACGATTTATACGATTTGTTAAGAGATTTCTAAATGACTTTAATTGAGTATTTGACTGTATTGATAAAACGCTCAGTAGGGTGTAATCTTAAAAGATAATTATTTTTAATTATTGTTTCTCAAGAAATTCTGATTGATCACTTAAATGACAATGTCACGTGATCGAATACACGGTAAAATTAGTCGTGTAGTAAAATTGTCAGTGTCAAATTTGTTTGACAAACAACAAATTCAAGATCAAAGGGAAAAATTTTTAGAAAAAACCTCGAAAACAACAAGATTGACAACGACTCCAGACTCGGAGTTGAAAGGTCTCCAAACACAAATAAGTATTACGCAGTATACAATACATTTCTTATATACAGGAATACTGGTTGATCATTTTGTAGACATCTCTTTCTTTCAGAATAACTGTGAGGAAGAATCTTTGTACACACAACCAGTAATCCGAGCAATTTTACGAAATTGCCTTACTACACTTTGTTCTACATATACAATTTTTAAATACTTATCGGTTGCAGGAAAAAATTTTGAGGAGAGTAAACCCAATGAACAGACAAAATAATACGTAGACACCGTGTCATAGTATACCGTTACGAATCTGGGTGTTCCCCTAGCTGTAAGGTTTATTCTGTGTCAGTCATGTCTGGGTTGATTACTTTATGCTTCAAGTGACAAATAATATATGTCTCGACTTGACCACACATTGTACTCACTCCCTCTTTGGCACGCTTAGTGCCTTTTGGGGAAAATTCACTAAACCCCAGATATACTAGTTATGGATATCAAAAGGTTTATTAGGCCCATAACTGGCGTCGTGACTGCAGTTTCCATTGAATTTTTTGACCGTCTGGGCTGTTCCTCACAGAACGGTTGTTTGCATTAGTTGGTTCTTCCAGATCGAGGTATTTCAAATTGTTTTAATAGTTCTGTCAGCAGTTTCTGGTCAGTTTACTGGTGGTGTAATTGGACTTGTTGTTCTGTCAATCGTAGACGTGCTGACTTTGTGTAGATCAGAAAATTCTGCAAATTTTTTGAAATGATTACGCAAATTAGAAATTTGTTGATATAGTAGTTTCCTTATATTGGCCAATCGTCTTCTTCCTTTATACCGTGGCAAAGTTGTACGTTCGACAGAAATCTTTAGATGGTGATTTTAAGCTTTTGTTAGCAGAACTCGAACTTTCCGTAGTAGTCGCTCAATGTCAGTCTTGCACCAATTTACTATACACAAAGAGTAACTGATTATTAAATACGCGCAGGTGTTAATATAATGAAACGGATTTTTACTGTTTGGTTTTCAGCAGTCATTTACCCGTCTATAGAACTCTGCTTTATTTAAAGGTATTTAAAAGTATGTGCTATTTCCCATTTCGTAGGGCCCCTACTGTATTTATACTATATTAATAATCGGCATTTGTCTAGGCCAAATTGTATATGGATGTCTCTAAAGTACGTTGTTGTGTTTGAGACTGAACCTAAAGTTAATCGAGTTCCGTTTGGGTGAGAGAGGGTTTATGGCAAGGCAGAACCACAGCTGGCTAAAAGAGTCACCATCGAATACACCGCTTTTGATTGAGATAGGATTGGTTTCTATCGAACAGTCGGCTTAATTCAGAAATATTTTGGCTTGGCAGGTTGACATGACATATTCTAAACAGCTAACAATACAATTATTTATTTGTAGAAAGCTGTGTTTTCCAGAATTGCTCAATGGCCGTTTGACTGGGGCTTCATTATTATTGATGTTGTTGAGTTTGCTATAAAACCCTTTTTCGAATTACCGGAATAATGTGTAGTCTAGTTTTCGTTGGATACTGGTTTTGTACCTTCTCAATTGACTTGTGCAGATGGAGAGCTTTAGCGTAAACTGTCCAGACGCTGCTGAGATGTGTTGGTTTCTCCATTCCACTGAAAATGTATTGTCCATGATAGTCTTGACAGGTCTTTCTATTCTGTTATTCCTGGCCCCTCGTTGGTACTCGGTCAGTCTTTCAATATCTTCCCGAATAGAATTAATTTTCCCTTCAAGCATTCTTTGCCAAGGAGGTATTCGAGGGGTTTGTCTAAATTAGGGAAAGACTTGCTTTGGTCTTATAACGACTTCTATTGTTCTGTAGATAATTATTGCAGCAAAGTAGATGATTGTATGTAACGTATTAGCATCTAAAACATAGTTTGGCTAGATAAATTTGTTCATTGCCTGCAATACGATACCCAATTTCATTGAAGTTTTAATTTTGAGAAGAGTTGGTATAGTCAGTGGATCAATTCCACTGTACTCTATAAGAGCTCCTTCCATTTCTGCTTGGATATTCTCAAGCAGGTCAGTGTTGATTGGCTGTTATTGTTGAAGTTCTTGAATCTCGTCCGATCTTGTGGCAAAGGTGTTTCAGGCTTTGGATCTGTTGTATTTCGACCAAATACTTCGCGCTGAATTTCGCTCTGTATTGTGTCCGTTGTTTAGCAGAAATAAGGCCATTTTTGAATATAACACGATATTGATCCGCGACTCTGTGACGGTAACTCTGGGTACCCGACAGAAGTCTTGCTGAAGTATTCGGCGTTAGCCAGTCTTGTCCTGGCCAAGGTTCGTAAATCTGTAAAACATGGACATTATAAATTCATCAATGGCGTGAGTTCATTTTATGCGCTGTATTTTCAGTCCTGTTTAAGTGCGCGCTGGCTGCTGATCCTGCGCAACACTTTCTTCAGCCGGAGTTCTCGTGCTCGTGGGCTATTGCTCGTCAGCACGCTGCCACCGACGTCCCGCATGCTGTCTTGTCCAGCACCGGCTCCAGACATGTCCTCGTGATCTCCATTCAGCGGCTCTTTTCTAAATCATCTACTCCGTAACTGCATTTTCATGGGTGGTGTCATAAAATGACCCTGGTGACCCAGGTAACTCAGACCCGTGGGGTTGCAACTTCCCAAATGAAATGATTAAAAACCAACCCATCCCTGGCGGGTTGTGGGGAAAGATTTAACGCTATGTAGTAGGTCAGCGGGCAGCTGCCCCTTTAGTCGCCTTATATGACAGGCGTCATGGTACTACTCTAATCCGACCAACACACGGGAATGTTATTACTACTATTATTTTTTATCTTTTCACATTTCTCTGCTTTTTTGCATGTGGCGGTGGTATGATTTTGGTACAGAGGAGCATCATCCTACCCTACTTCACCTAAGCTCAGAAATTTCCGAACAATATGACACATTTGGAGCATTATTGCATTTTGTGATGCATTAAAGATGTTATTCTGCATGTCTAATTTTTCCAAATTGTTTTGAAAATTCCTTGTTACAATTTCCTCCGTTAACGTAATCAATGGACAAATGTTTACTTCATTAAGACGCCATATTGGTGTTAACTAGATTGCCAGATCCTCAGATTGTGTGCTAACGGTATGGCAATATCAATGATGTTTCCGTTATCCGGTCTGTTCTGACCAACTTTTGAATCTGCTAGTACAGGGCGGTCCCAATATACTAAGTGAGATCTGTTTTCAAGAAATGATTTTGGATTGTATTTGTAGGATGGCGACAAAAGTTTGTATTTCAAGCCCAGTTGCTGGTGTATGATTACTAGTTGATTCTTCCTTTCTAAATAAGCTTCTCTGCTAGTGCTCTATATCCACCAATGATGTGTTCTACTGATTCACCAGAAATACGACATTTCCTACATTTGTCGATATTCTTGATTTTCATATATGGTTTCTGGTTCTCATTAGTTTCTCTTGGATTGCTACCATAAAATCCTCAAAGATAGTCCTTATGAAGCCTTAGTAGTGATGCTGCTTTGTTGAAGGATGCCCCTTCAAGTGTTGATGGGACGTTGAAGTGTTTTTTTCCTTTCAAGTTTCTATTTCCTGTGTTGGTGTTGTATCTATTAATATTGGTAGTCTTAAGTTTAGTGGTGTAAACTTTTAATTAGCACTTCTTATTGATTGAATAATACTGTCTGTGGAACTCAATAATTTCGCACTAATTTTAGAGATTTAGTTCCAGCACATATTGCTTATATTTAGGAGCCCTCTGCCACCTTCCTTTCTAGGTATATAAAGCCTCACCATTGATGAGTACGGATGTAAACATCTGAATTTAGATAAAATCTGTCGAGTTATTCTATCTAGATCTAGAGTTTCCAAGTCAGTATTGGACCACTAATCTATTCCAAAGGAATATGTCAGTATAGGGACTGCCTAACTATTTATTGCGGTAATGATATTTTTGCTGGTTAGTTTAGTGTTTAATACCTTAGTCACTCTTTTATGTGTATTTTTCAGTAAACTGAAATCGGGCTCAAGCCACGCCGGTTTCAATTTCCGGTAGGACACGTGCACGATGATCCGGCATATCTAGCAGCTGCTGTGGAATATTTGGGTGTCGAAGTTTTAGACTTTGACGGTAATGCTACAAGTGATAACAAGAAGACTCGTATTATTCCAAGTGATTTACAACTCGTCATCAGAAACGACGAAGAATTGAATAAGTTGTTGTCTGGTGTAACAATTGCCCAGACTGGTGTCTTACCCAACATTCAAACCGTTTGGTTACCAAAGAAAACTGAAAAGAAACCTTAAATGAAATAATGTTAATAATTCATGAGTTCATTTTTTATATCTAATGTGACTCAAATTATATTGTTCTAACACCTTTATTACCGCTATTACGCTATCCAAGTTTATCGTTATGGTTCTGGTTAAATAACGAGGCAGATGAAACCCATAGAGAGCCTTCACAAATTTTGCAAAGAGCTATATCACCAAACTATAACATAATCCTCATAATCCTATCAATAGACAAATATACGATCATGCAGAGAACTGGATTTAGAAGATTTATCTTTTACTTTTTCAGCCTCATACCATATATTACAAAAGGATCCAATGTCGTAGATTCTGAAAAGAACAATTTACCTATAACTGTTTTTTAATCTATTATTAACATTACTAACTGTCAATTGAAAAAGTTCGTTGAATAAGTTGATAGCCACTCTCCTTTCATTTTGAGCGTCGCTAAATTTTAAATCGACTTTTTCGAAGTTGATGAGCCCTTTGCGGTTTGAGGCCATGGGAAATAAAATTTATAGGGTATTTCAACGAAATCTACTAAGGACTAAATTCATCTAGAATATAAAGGGAGATGGGCCACAGACTCTTCTAAATGTTTAAGTTTCTAAAGATAACGGCAGCGTCCTTCAGCACAATGTATACCATTCCAGGTGTCATCCACGTCAAAAGTGGACTCTCTTGGATCGAATGTCCTAAATGTATGAACCATGTTATCTATATTCTACTTATATGGCATATTCCCGACGGACGGATACTCGGCTCTTGAAATAATTAAGTTCGTTAGACGGAAATCCATTCAGGCGAAAGACCAACAATAAAACAATAACAGAAAAAGTTCTAAAGCTCAATATAGTTTGATGTCCCGCTCCCCGACATACCAAACCAAAGCCACCCTCTAGATTACCTGACTAATTAGGTCATGCATCCACAGACTGGATTAAATATCACCGCTTAATGGTCCTGTTCAACTCAAACCTCTGCCGCAGTTGCATAACATTTTGGGTAACCTTATATGACTTCGTTGCTACATAAAATCATATTAGAATATTTTTCCGATCTCCAGTTCTACGAATGCATCAAATCTTGTTTTTTGCATTCGAAAACATTTGAAATGCATTAATCTGGACTGGAAAAATCTCTAGTGCAAATTCAGTGAAATCATCTATAACTCATACATTGTGACTGGGACACGAACTGTTACAAACTTCACTAATAATACCACGGTTGAATAAGCTAATTGCTGTATATTCTGCAATACGTTAATTAACTGCGAATGCATTTATGGGAAATCTACAACTGCCTCAATTACTGGCTCTAATGTTAATCCAAACAAAACCACACGCTGCGTTTTCAACATACGGAACAAAATGCGGAATAAATTCAAAAACTATTAGCGAAGTTCCGCTTACAGAACTCCTAGTAAAAACATTGAGTTGTCGATGTCAAATTGTAACTGTGCATAATTTAAAGTAGAGTTGGATGATATTTAAATAATATATGCAAAACATGAAAATATTTTAATTAGTTCGTAGTTTATATGTTACAAATAATGAAACATAATAAAATGTCCATAAAGCACACTACAACAAGAGCCCTTAATTGTTTCTAACTTATTATTGTGATTAGGGTAATATACATTCAATAAACGGAAACCATTTTTGAACACATTTTTCTGACAATGGGTGTGTCACAGTAACTTTTCTCCGAATCTACTTAAAGAAAACTGGCGAATTTTTGAGATTAAAAGGTATTATGTAAGTGGCTTTTGAAAATGCCGGAGAAGTTTTTAGCGAATCGTCAACCAAAAATTCAGCGGAATTCAACAGACGAACGGATGTACATCGGAAGAAAACTTCGACCACATAGTTCTATCCGTATCTATATATTTCCTAGTCTAAAAATGAAACATCATTTATGGCTATATTGCCAAAATATGCATCGTATGTAAAGACAAAAAGGAAAAGTGTTTGCTTGTAGTTTTCTATCCAAGTCCTCTATGAAAATTAGGTAAAAAACAATATCCGGTCGCAGTAGACCACTTTCTTTCTAAACAGGAAGTCGCAATAGAGACCATTTGATGGCCCACTTGAAATTCCACTACTTTTATATCATTTTTTTGTCTCAGGAGTAATACCCCACCCGGTATACACATTTTGTATATCCATACATATGTAAGACCTTTCATCAAGACATCTCGAATAACACTGCATTTTCCATCAATTTGAGCGCGGACCCAATGCCCATTAGTTTGGTGCGGGGTTCTTTGATGTCGGTGTATGATTTGTTTTAAAAGCCGTATTTAGTTTGTGCACTGTTATTTAAATTAGAAGTAAGTTATATTGTTTGTGTAGTTCGTTGGTTTCTTTGTTTTTTTTTTCAATTTGATAATTTGTTTTATTTATGAAGTGTCTTGGATATTCATTTTGTTCAAAAACTCTCTTTGATAGGCGTAACGCATTCTCCAAATTTCATTGATGAAACTGTTATTGCTGTCATATGAGGTAAAAAAGATATAATTAAATCTTTATATGAAGGAGCAAAAACCCGCTCTTCTAATATTAATAATTTTTGTAAAAAAATAACGTTTATAACACATGTACTTTCTGCTAACAATTATTCAAAAAAAAATCATTAAATACAAGGCAATTTTTAACAATCGACATCCAGCTGCTCCAAACAATACACTTAAGATCATCGCATTACTCAAACAGCTACACCAATAATAACACAATCTTAAAAAAAGACTGATACGTGCCTGAAAGATTGATCATGCAATATAATTTCCAAGTTAAGCCAAATTACACAATGATGATGGAAATTCAAAACAGAAACTTATGAGTCTTCAATTTTATCAAACAAAAGCGATGGTATCGCTACAACTTCCTTAGAATTCAGTCTTTCTTGATTGTGTCCTTTTCAACAATTCTATTCTATTTCCTAGTTACTTAGTATCCTTTGAGAAAGCAAGTTATGATTTTGGCGAAACGTCAAGTGATTTTTCAACCGAATACAATAGACGAACGGACTGCAGAGTAACTAAGAAAAACCTTATGAACTATCCCAATACTCATATGGAATTGTTGAAAAGGACACAATCAAGAACGACTGAATTCTAGGGAAGTAGTAGCGATAAAATCGCTTGCGTTTGATAAAATTGAAGACTCAAATTTCAGTTTTGTATGTCCATCATCATTGTATAATCTGGTTTAACTTAGAAATTATATTGTATGATCAATCTTCCAGGCAGATACAGAAATTTTTGAATTTTCAAATTATTGTTTCTTTATGTATTTTATATATTACCTTGTTTTGAATGTGGCTTTAATATCAAATATCTTATCTACTTTTTATCAGACTTTCTATAAGACGGTGTATGTATTGTATGACAATTTGAGTAATGCGATTGTCTTAAGTGTATTGCTTGTAGCAGCTGGATGTTGATTGTTAACAATTGTCTTGCATTTAATGATTTTTTAGAATAATTGTTAGCAGAAAATTGATTTTTTATAAATGTTTTTTTACTACATTTATTAATATTAGAATATTTGATTTTTGCCCTTTCATATAAAGATTTCATATTTTTTTTATATTATATGACAGCAATAGCAGTTTTTTCAACAAATGAAATTATGAGAAAGCGTTACGCTTATCAAAGAGAGTTTTTCAACAAAACGACCAACTAACTACACAAACAACAAAAATTACTTTTAATTTAAAAAACAGTGCACAAACTGATAGCAGATCTGAAATTATAACCATTATACTCAATTTTTCGGGTATCAAAAATTAAATATGTTGAAGGTAAATACAAGGAAAAACAGCGTTTCAAACAAATCATACACTAACATAAAAGAAACCCGCGCCAAACTAATGGGCTATGGGTCGCCGTCAAATTGATTGAAAATGCAATGTTATTCCAGATGTCCTGAAAAAACGTCTGTATGGATATACAAAATGTGTATACCGGGGGGCATTAATCTTGTGACAATCTTGTGAGAGTTTCATTATTCCGAAAAAAAAATGATATAAAAGTAGTGGGATTTGAAGTGGGCCATTAAATGGTCTCTATTAAGACTTCCTGTTTAGAGAGAAAGTGGTATGCTGCGACCGGAAAATGTTTTTTACTGGAAATACCCAATTTGTACCGAGGACTTGGACAGAAAACTAAAAGCAAACACTTTTCCTTCTGGTCAGTTTTACATAAGATCCATATTTTGGCAAAAAATAGCCATAAATGGTGTTTTAATTTTAGACTAGGAAATATATCAAACGGAAGGTATGTGGTCGAACTTTTCTTCCGGTGTACACCTATTGCATTACGCTGAATTCTTGCTTAACGATTTGCTAAAAACTTCAACGGCATTTTCAAAACCCACTTATATAATACCTTTTCATCTAAAAAATTCGCCACTTTTCTTTCAGTAGAAATATATCAAATAGATTCCATTTTGTGGAGTTTCACAAATAAGCAGTATGGTTTCCAGTGATCCCTCAGGTTGATCATATTACAACTTCCTGGAAAAAGAACATTTCTGCCCGTACTTGTTTTTTTTTAATTGAATTACACAATTTATACAATGGATTGCAAAGGATAAATGAAAAACAGCCCAAAATGTCCAAACTATGGATCAAATTCAAAAATCGGCAAAAAAAGAATTGACTACTTCCATTAAAAAACACTCGGAAAAGGCCATTTAATATCTTGACAGGAAGTCGTAAAATAGGCCATTTGAACTCCTAAAAACCCTAGAACAGTTACCTGAACTTTTTTCTGTAATTACCTTCTATCAAGATAAATTCCCCAACCGGCATATATACAAACATTTTGTATACCCGCATTACTCTGTAAAATATAATCGGACTTTAAAAAATTACGTGTCAAAAGATTGCAAAAAACTTTTAAAAAGAGGTATCACATTATGATTTAAACTTGTTGAAGTGATATTCAGATATTCACCCCCGCTTAGAGGTTGAAACTGCAGGGTGACAGATACGTGTAAAATGTGTACCTCTGTAAATAAAAATTGACGTATTTTTTGCAGTTTCGTTTAAAGATATTTTAAAAATTATCTTGGGTGGATAGTTTGGAAATGTATATATACTATATATACACGCACATTTTTTATATCCGTATATATGTTAGCTAACTGAAGATCGAAGATAAGGGGAATAAGAAAGAGAATTTGTCGGCAACAGTGTCTATGTGAATGGCGAATACAACCAATTGCCGTAACTTTAACACTGTGTATCTCAAAAACAATGGAGTTTTGGACGTCGTGCTCCTTGGAACTTTTGAACAAATTTGACCGGGATCCATTTCCCATAAGTTTAGGGGGGGGGTCTTTGACAAAAACACAACCGAAAAACCTGACTCTAAGTTCCAAAAATTATATGCGCAGGGTGGCTTATGTTTGCAGGAAATTTATATCGATGAATCATGAAGATCTCTATAAATAAGAAAAAAGAACATCAATACAACATCTCAAGAAGACTTATAGACAAAGGTATTAATTAAAGAATAGGAATGAAAGAAAGTGTCTGCATGTTGTTAAATAATGAAGAAATTATGGCACCCTCTATAGAGATAGCTGTATCTTGGTAACAGATTCTATCAAATGAACAAAAAGGAAACTTCAAAGTCAATTAATCAATCAATTGACAATTGCAAGAAAAGTCAAGAGAAATAATATTTATACAAATTGCTTCAGAATATTATCCAACAACGATGCCTGATAAGGAGGAAAACTTGTTGGCAAATCCATAAACTTTGCTAATACTCAGTTAATCCTTGAGAAAAGCTTTAAGTAGGTACCTATTGCCCCGGGCAGTTTCCATCAATTGCCTATTGGTACTACACCTTGATTTTGAGTTACTTAATTTATCAATATATGTCAGATACTAGTGTGTGTAGTGAAAACCCAACTGAACATCCAAAATGGTGAATTCCTGTAATTCTTCAAAATTCTGTTCCCAAATAGTAAATATAACACATAACGCAACTGGATTGAGATTTTCAATCTAATGACTTTCAATGATCAATTCAGTTAAGTGGTGCGTTTGAGGTACCAAACGGGCACACGTTTGGTCGCAGAGAAGCCCAGTAGCTTGTAAACGACCGCCAAGCCTGAGTAAACGATGAATTGAAGATACTATCACAGAATAATCAAACCCAGAAGCGAAACTCTCCGTTGCCGCCAGGTTTCTTTGCGCATGTCCGACAAAGTCTTTAATTTGACGGTAGGTTCAACGAACCACAGAAATATGAAGTATTATAATATTATTTCGAAGTTAAAAAATGTGCACAAAGAATCTGTTAAATACATGTTAATTACATAAACACAATATTCAACTACATATCAATTATCAAACATATTAAGTGAAATTTATCGTGTTTAAAACAAAAACGTCCAAGAATCTCCTTATTAGCACTAAACATTATAAGAGTTATTAACCGACTTCCAAAAAGGAGGAGGTTATCAATTCGTCGCGAATTTTTTCGCTTTTTTGTATGTATGTTACCTGATTTCTTCTCCTGTGGTGCACCGTTTTTAATGAATATGGTCTTGTTTAATAGAGTATACATCCGGATTGGTGAAACTTCTAATTTTGGAAAAGAATTCTATTGGTAAAGTGATAAAATTTGTGAATGAACACATGCGTACATGGCAATCGACCAATATCCCTAATATTTTAGTTGATTTTTCGATAACTCCTTATGGATGTGTATAGTTTTTTAACGTTTAATCTATTAAGGAAGATCCTTAGGTGATCTCATATACTTTTCTGCGACGTGCAACCTGCAGTTTTGCAGAAAATCGCCGAAAATTCCAAAATTCTTATCAAAAATTTCATTGAAATGACATAACGGACATTTCCTCATAAATATTTTAATTCCAACGTAATAGTGTGGTAATTTTAGGCACTGGAAGTTTTAATGTACATCTGAAGCATATAGGTAGTAAAGCATAGTATTTTCGGCTCCTTAAATCAATGAGTACCAAGCTCGTTTTGTTTGTATACCAGGCAAATACCTATTTAATTTTCCCGGCCTAATAGAACATTCAGTGACAACACATGTCAAACTTTAAACTGCTATTTGGTACGTTTATAGACAGGGTGTTTAGTTATAGCAATCAAAATCACAAAGTAAAGTGATAGAAGGGGTTGCATTTATATGAAGATTGAAATGTATGACGGACTAGAATGATAGTGGTCCGTAGGCAGCCGTATATACAGGATGGTTGGAATATAGGGTGAACTGGACGTTTGGTATTATAAAAATGTTGGAAAAATGTGAAATTAAAATTATATAGGGTGATTAAAAAACTGTTATATGATGTGGACATAAGCAAATCATATACAGGATGGTTGAAATATATGCTGCAGTTGAATTATATTTATACAGTGTGATTAAGAAGTTGCATAAAGTGTGGAGAGGAATTAATGTTACACAGGACGATAATTACCTACCAATCTAGTATATTTTTGAAGTCGGTGCCAAGCAACAATCAAGTTTGATGAATTAGTAGATAAGTACGCAATTAAGGATTTTAGATTTGGTTGGCACCGGCTTCAAAATATACTAGATTGGTAGGTAATTAATTTGTACAGAATGAGCACCTTTTAATGTTTACATTTTTTACTTACTGGGAAGGTACCTAACAACACTGAATGTGTTATTTATTTGCTAGAGTTGTATTTTGTTATAATTATTTTTAGCTTTTTAGTTATAGGTAAAACTCGGTTATAATTTTTTTTAATGTTTTATTTTATTATTTAGATTTGCATCAGAACGAGGTCTATAAGTAAGATCAGTTTGTTTGAATAAAAAATTAGAATTAAATTATACTTAAAAAAGATTGTGAGATGGACCTATTACTTCCCCACCATTTCAAGTGGAACTTTTGGTATGTCACACATATATAAACACAAAAACTTTATTTTCACACTACTTCTGATTATTATTTTTTATTCAAATGCCTCTAAAATTAAATTTTTCAAATCTGTTGTTCCTCTAATTACAAATTCCTACTTATATTTAATTTAAAGTTACCGCCCGGATATCGTTACTGTCAAAGTAATGGCCGATTTCTTTTCAAAGTCACAAAGTGTTGACCCCAAAACATCAAAGGTTCCGATAAAAGTTTAGCTTCTGGGTTTGATTATTCTGTGGTTCTATTTCAATAAAAAATGTATAATAAGAGCTTTTAATTATTTTGAGTTTTCGTCTTAAAAAGGCCGTCTTCATATCCTTGGAGAATCTTCTCTAGTAAATTAAATTTGGATATTTAATTTACAATTTTAACTTTGTTTGTTTAATAGCAACATCGCTCTTATAAGTGAATTATAAAATATATTTTCAAATATAACTTAAGTAAATCAACATATGTTGCTCGTCAGACTGTCTTTTTTGCTACGAGCTGATACCTGATTACGTCAACTTAACCTCATAACCTAACGTCTAGAGAGCTAGACTATCAAAACTTCTTACAGCATCATATAGACACATACAGACAAATATATAGCTTCCCTATCTATCTCCGTCACTTTAGCCGAGATGATGCTGAAGCAAGGAAATGGCGACCGTAGTGGTCGGCAACAATTAATCACCCGCCGCAATATCCTTTGACATCCTGAGAAGGGAAATGGCTTCTAACCAAAGCACACTTACCCACATTACATACTTCCTAAGTAAACTTGTACGATGTACGTGACGCCATTCAGAAAGTGTTCCTTCCAGTTCTTCACAATCGTTAGCAGTCAGTTTTCAGAAATGAAGTCGATTTAGTTATTTCAATTAATATTTATATCAAAAACGTGACAGTGATAATTGCTACAAGAGCTATTGACATTTAATTTTATATTTTATTGTTGTAAAGTTCGTATATAATAATATTCGGTAATTTTAATGGCCACTATCAAATATCATCTTTAAGTAATAATGATGTCCTTTGACAATTTTTTATCATTTTTATTTTATTTATGGTAGAGTATGCAACTCTTACAAGAAATTAATGATTGTTTCAAATTAATATTGGCAATTTTTATGAGTCGCCATATCAACTAGGTTACTTTATGGTTGCCTTTGAAATCAATTGGGTTATACATTTAATTTAAATAATTTATGTTTAAAAAAGAACCGACTTCAGCTGACTTAAAATAAAAACCGTTTAGAAACCGTGTGCAATCAATCACTATTTTCAGACATATCTTCTCTTTTACATTTTTTTACGTTTCAATTGAAAATTTTAACATATTCTTATCTCTCTCTCTTTTTCTCCCTCTCTAATTTTTATTCTTTGTCTATATTTTCCAAATATATGTTCACTTTTTTATTTGTCGACTTTCTATAAACGTAACAAATTCACTCTATATTGCATCCACCCTGTATATGGTTCTGTGTACTGGTCACCCTATATAACTTATTGGTCTATCATTTTCTGAATCACCCTGAACAACTATAATTCAACTCAACACAATATTATTACGGTCCTGATATCTTTAAAACCACCCTGTATAAGTATAAATCCTCTCCACACTTTTAACTCATTCTATTTTTCTTTCTTTAAATTTTTCCTGTATACCAATGATTTTACTTCGCCCTATATTTCTAGTATTCCATTTATGCAACTGCTCATGGTCTACCCTATATAACAAAATGCACCTTTTTGAACCACATTTTATGACTACAATTTTAATCTACCATTTATTTCAACCACCCGGTATTTGCAACTGCTTCTAAAATTTTCTTAACCCATGCTTACAATTATACCCCGTGCTACGCCCTACAATTCAAATATCCTAACTACTTATGCTTATATAACAAATTTTTGATACACCCTGAATAACAATAATTTTACCTCAGCCTTATTTCAGAAACCTTGTCTAAGCAACTACTCATGCTCCAAACTATATAACTTTTTAAACCGCCCTGTATAACTGCAATTATACTCCACCTTATATTTCAACCATCCTGTATAATATAACGCAAATATCCACTCTATATAACTATAGTTTTGCTCCACTTTTATTTCAACCACCTTGTGTACGCAACTACTTATGTGCCACCCAATACAATATTTTTAGAATCACCGTGTATAACTAATTCAATTCCAACTTTCATTTCAACTATCATTGTATGCAACCGCTTATGTACCACCTAATATAACATGCACGCAGGCACACACACCTTCAACCGTATTCCCCACAGAAGAGATCGCCGGAATAACAACTTTTCGTTTTAATAAGCTAATGGAATATTTTCTGCAATTTCACGCGACTGTAACTTAACTTCGTATCTAAAATAAACTGACTTAAAAACATCAAAATGAAAATCATTACATACATCATGTACGACATACTTATATGGCATACCTTGACATTTAAACTAGATATTTATGATAAAAATTTGAAATTTACCATGATGTTTACAGTTTTTGTGCATATATTTTTCAAAAAAGGGAGAAAAATGTACGGAATCAAGCTGGACAATATCTTTGTATAATACAATTTATAATATTCAAATTGCGTGAGCAGTTTTAGAGAAAACAGTGAAGATTCATCGAAAATCGCTGAAATCTAGTCCCTTATTTACTTTTTTTTCGATTTTCTAGAAAATCGTGTTATTGACAATTATATGGGACCTTTCTGTAATGTTCCTTAATATAATGTAGTATAAATCATCAAAATTGACCAAACCGTTTTTGAATAATCGCTCATCATACATAATAAAAAGTTGTAGACGAATTGATAACCTCTATCCTAGATTAAAAATCAAAAATTCATTAAACTAAACTAACGTTATCTGTAATTTAGACTGTAATTATATAAATCATAAGGTTCGTCGCCAATATTTTCGAAACATTTAGTTGTGGGTAGATCTTTCAGTTACTGTCATATAAGGCGTCCCATTATTTGTTTGTGAAGCTTCTATTGGCCTGTAACCTGATGGCCAAGAACGTAACAGTGATTCCTCCTGGTCATACCTTCTGAGGGGAAAAACAACCATCATTGCAGGATTTCCTTCCAAAAAATTTTATTTAGATGTTCGCAAATACCATATAATGCAGCTGTTGACTTCATTTACAGGTATATGCCTTATAGGTATGTAGAGCTAGAATCGACTATTTTCCTGGCCGTTCTCCTTTAAAAAATCCAAAATTTGCAGTTGTCTTTGTCGATATCAGAATCTATGTCGCCTTCGTCATCCTGATCTCTGTTAAACCTATTTCAATACCTTGTTGTTGTTGTTTTAAATCACTTGGTCTGCTAGATCTGTCTGGGTATACCTCCGTAATAACTCCTGACACGTAGAGTGCCAGCTGTATCGCCATCTTTTTAGTGGCCTGGTGAATGAAGGTTTGTTTATCAAGACAACGTTGGTCAGTATGCCCACGTAGCATTCTGCTCACGCCGTCATGCTACTGTTTCGTTTTCGTTATTTGCTTCATATTACAATATCCTATATCTTGCGCTTTTTCCTGATGTCAACCTTCCTAATTCTCTCCAGTTCTGTTATTTCTATTACAGACCTCAGCATTTTCATCTGAGCTGTTTTTAGACTATTATGGAAAGGATGTAGGTTTTATATTTGATTGGTTTAACTGGGGATTCTCATGCACATGTTGGACTAAACAATGTCTGTTAAAGCGCCTTATGTTACTCACCCCTTAATAATTAGTGCTCTCAAGTCTTCGACAGGACCACTGCAGCTCGAAATACAGGTAACTAAACTTCATGATCTGGTCTAAAAGGATGTTTTTCACGTCCAGTTTACACAATGTTGGCTTATTTGCTGTCGCAATACATCAGGTATTGGCAGTAGAGACCAGCATGTTAAGTTCCTTACAAATTTGGTAGAACTTATAAAGTTGTTATTGCAGAAAAATTTACAAATCGTTTCCTGTTACATAGTAAAACCAAGGTGCAGAGTTCTTACTTCTTTTAAACTGTTATCCATAACTAGATTGATTGAGAATGGGCTAAGACTCTCACCTTGTCTGAATCCTCCTGGTGCGGTGATATTCTTAGTAAATTCGACTTAGCTTTCGCTTGTGTTGTGTTATTAATATTTAACTTGTGTTTAGCATTGTTAATGTTAACTGGTGCTTCTCTTTGTTTTACAGGTTAAATATATCACCCAAACGTACTCCATCGACGGTCTTACTTAAAGTCACAAAACAGATATTGATTTCTCTTTTATTTGTTTCTTGACAAATACCAGTTCAGTTATCGATTTACATGTCCTACAGCCTTGTTGTTCTTCAGATTTTGCTATAATAATTTCCATATTTAAGGATGCCTCGAATTAACCTTGTGTGAATATAGGACTTGCTATGTTATTTCTTATTGACATCTTCCTGTCTGAGCGTTTTGCTAAGTGTCTAAATTCCTCAGTTAATATAAGTTTCTGTTATTCTTCTTTTGCTACCGCATTTGTTTAGACAAACTCGACCTGCTTTTTTAAGATTTCTTCCTATGGGCGCAACTCAATAAAGTTCCCGACCAGAAACAATATATATATATATATATATATATATATATATATATATATATATATATATGTCTTGCGTACAAAAGGGTGATACCTCGAAGAGAGTACTCAATATCTCTGTTGTGTAAAGTTAACCTCTGTGTGCTAGTTTCCCCGAAAATCCTAGATGTCGGTCTTTACATCTCACGTTAACAAATTCAATTTTTTGTATAAATCATAAGTGATGGCATGCAGTATTAAAAAAATTGAGGTACGTATTAGCTACTAAAGTAATTTATTTTGGGAAAAGTTAACCCCGACACTATATCACAGGAAAAAATTTTACTCATGAAAAGTTCGAATATTTCGATCCTCAGAAAATATTTTCTGGGGACACCGATGTCAAAGTGAAACTGGATATGGTATTTGGAGGGACTGCTATAAGAGGTTCCTTTAAAACACAAGAGGTATTTTTTTGTTCAGATGTTTGTGCGTGTGCGTCTGTTCGTACATCTATCTACTTGTTTTCTGAAGGATACTTGTGGCATCTTTTTCAATGTCTAAGTGTTTATTGGGAAATAACACCACACTTTAAAGGAAATTGCTGTATATTCGAAACGTTTCGGGGTCTAGATCAGACCCCTTTGTCAATGGCTAAGAAACTACGGATTAAAAAGGTACAATTCCAAGATTTAAATTTAAATATTTGACAGTGTTTATTATTTGATTTTTGACGTAACTAAGAGAATTTTATTTGTAATATACAGGGTAGCACAGAAATTTCTAAAGATCATATAATCATAAAGTTCCTTTCAAATTGGAAGAATTTGAAAGGGAGATCTTCAGAACTTTATGTGGCGCTCCTAGGTGCGGCTTTCTTATAAGATAGTGCATTCGCCAAAAATGTGACCAAAGAACTTTGTTGATCCAGTGATCCCATTAAAAAAGGTTTTTTTATTTGAACTTCACGTAGAGTATAATTTAAGTTTAATAAACTCACTTATTTCTTATTAACAGAATAAAATTGAATTATTATCACAGACAAACATCTTTTTGACGATAAGTTATTTATCGATTTTGAAAAAAAAGATTATATTTCACTCGTATGATTAGTTTCTCATTTATATTTAATGTATATCACTGATGTTTCCATTGATATTTAAACATCATTTTTCAGGAAATTGAAAACAAAACCACGAAATCATAAACGTCAAAAGTGGCAAGTTCGTCTCCCAGCCTGTATATTAGAATTTGGTGAAGCTTCTCGTCAAGGTTATAGCCAGCGGGGTATTCGAAATTTAGGATTGACGACTTAACTTTTTTTTCTAAAAAATATTTTTTTATTCTATATATTTCTTATATATACTGAAAATACATGAATATAAAAATATCTTTCGTGGTGCTAATCATTTTATCCATCTTTAAAAAAATTGTTAAAGTCTTGAATACACCCTCCTCCAAAAAAATTACTGCGGTCTTCTCTTCTCATCCTGGATTCAATGTGTGTGCTGATATTATGGCGGTACAAGATCACGCCATTTTTGAATACTCTTGATATAACAATGGCATAAGTTGGGAAATGACTGTTGGAGGACTATTTGTTATTGCCTGAACAAAACCATTATATTACCCAATGTCAATTTATTGCTATGTAAAGTTCAAAGTTTGGCCATCAGACACTAACTTCATCGTTGTTAACTTCCAACTCGAAAGACCGTAGCCTGCATACTAGTTTATGATTCCAGCCGCTGTGTCTGATGTTTACTTATTTTTTCTTAAGTAGCCTGGGCATTTTTTTCATTCAACGACAATCGCAAATGGCTGTTATGTTATTATCTAGATTCTTGTCACTATTATAATATTTATACCACGAAAACCGTTACTAAAAAAAGGTATCACAACTTTTGGAGACCAACATCACAAAATGCGTAAGATATCTTTGTATGATAAACTATTTTGTAGTGTAAGTAATCCATTTTGTTAGCAGGTTTCAGTATTCAAAGATGCAGACATCTTTAAGAGAAATAGTTATAAAAAATATATATACTAACAGTGTTATAATTATGAGACAAATCAATGAATAAAAAATGCGAAAAAATTTACTAATTCTTTAAAATGGTGTAAATATTCCGATACTCTCTAAGGTTTCGACTATATACACTTTATGAATAATATAAAAAGTAACCACTTAAGATTCAAAACATTATTGTAATTTTCGAAATAGCTTTATCCGACTTCCATTGATATGAATATTTAATTTACCATGGACATTACTTTAATTACAACAATGCAGCTATTTCAATTTCTATTGTAGAGAGTAATGAATTCTTAATTCGAACGTTATTGTCGTTGGAACAACAATTATCGCTAGATTAATCTACATATTTTGTACATGACCAATTTTCACTGCAATCACCTAATACATTATAACAAACAAAACTGAAAAATTAAGGTATAATTATTTCATTCAAAAAATATAGGAAAATGTAGCAAACGGGACCCTACATATTGTTTATTCTTATATATTTAGTGTTTGGTTTACCTCAAAAAAAGTAAGAAGTATTTTTTTTCTAATATTGATTCAGGACGTATTCTTTCCTCTCTCCCTTTCTCTCTCTCTGTCTGTCTGTCTCTCTCTCTCTCTCTCTCTCTCTCTCTCTCTCTCTCTCTCTCTCATCTCTCTAATTCGTATTCTTTTGTACATTTTCCACATATTTTAATTTTTTTTTAATTTTATTATTTGGACCAGTTTCTACAAGTGTTGCTCTAATTCACCATATATTGCAACCACCCCAAGTTTGCTTCTGTGTATTAGTCAGCCAATATAACTTTGTCTATTCTTTTCTGAACCCTGTAAAATTATAATTCAACTCCACACGATATTGCAACCGCTGTAATACCTTTAAAACCACCCTATATAAGTATAAATCCTGTTTCTATTTTTCTATTGTTTAAATTATACCTGTAAACCTATAATTTTACTTCTCCCAAATATATCTAAATATCTCAAATATTCTATCTATGCAACTACTCATGGTCTGCCCTATATAAGAGAATTTTTCATTTTTGAACCACTTACAACTACAATTTTACTCTACCATTTATTTCAACCTCCAAATATATGCAAATCATTCTACAATTTTTTGAAGCCATAACTATTTAAACCTCGCTCTATAATTCAAATATCCACCCTGGATAACAATAATTTTACTCCACCCTTACTTCAACCACATTGTATAAGCAACTACCTACTTTGTTCGCCACTATATAACTTTTATTAATCACCCTATATAACTTTAATTCTACTTCACATAATATTCGACAATCCTGTATATTAAACTGCTAGTTTTGAACCCTTCTGTATAACTAAGTATACTCCGTCCTATAAAGCAAATATCCTTACTCCATAAGCTTAGTTAACAATTTGTTTTAACGTTTTCGACTCTGTATAACTATAGTTTTGTTATACTCTTATTTCAACCAATAGAAATTATTTGTCTTTCATTTTCTGAATCACACTGTACAACTATAATTCAACTCTACACGATGTTGCAACCACCCTGTATAAGTATGTATCCTCTCCAGCATATTGACTGTTTCTATCTTTCTATTTTTCCACACTATGTAACATTTTTTAACCCTCCACCCTATAACTCGAGTATCCTTACTACATATGCTTATTTAATCATTTTTTAAGTTTTTTGATCCGCTCTGTATAACTATAGTTTCACTTCACTCTTATTTCAACCACCGTATATACGCAAGTACTTATGTGCCACCCAATACAAGATTTTTTGAACCACCCGGTATAACTTTAATTCTTCTATTCCACTTTATATTTCAACCATCCCATTATGGAACTGGTTATGTACCACACAGTATCACATTTATTTGTAAGATTTTTTGAACCCACCTGTCTAACTGTAATTTTACTTTGCCTTATATTTGAACTCCGCACATTACTTGCTACTTGAATTTCGATGCACGCACACACACCTACAACCGTACAGAAAAGAAATGATCACTCACCTAACAATTTTTCTTTTCGATACACTAATGGAATATTTTGTGCTATTTCGCCCGACTGCAAGCCCTATAAAATGAAACACGCTAGAAACACCCTGTACTATTTACTTTCACGGCATATCTTGACATTTAAGCTGAATATTTATGATGAAAATTGGATATTTACATTGATGTTTACCGTTTTTTGCAATATTTTTACGATTTTCAGAAAAACGGTATGTTTTACGTTATAGAAAATTATGCAAAATAAAGCCCAAATATCTTTTTGTAGGATACAATTAAAATACTCAAATTGGTTGAGCTGTTTTAGAGAAAATAGTGTAGATTCATTGAAATTCACTGAAGCGTAGTCCCTATATTACTGAATTTTCTGATTATCTAAAAAACCGTAAATCTTTGTTATAGAAAATTATATGGTACCTATTTAAGCCATTTTTGAATAATCACTGAGCATACATAAAAAAACGTGCCGGCGAATTGATTAAATCGGTTAAAAAGTGTGCAGTTTTCAAAAAAAGTTCATTTTTTGTTTAGAATTAAGCATCCACCCCCATGGTAAAAGCGCAAGTTGGTACCATGTCACTTTTCATATTTGAGGCATGCATTAACTTTTCCCAGATTTTCACGCAAATCGATGAATTTTGAAAGTTTTCGAAGCAAATCCCTTCATTGACTGTACTATGTGTTTGACGTAACTTTTCGATTTCTTATCAAGAGTCGTTGCCGAACAATGTTTTTTAATGCATTTTTTACGATATTAGTATTAAATTAATGAAGTACCCAATAAATATTTTGACGAGTATTTATTCATTGCAAGAGAATTGAAAATTTGACTATTGTCTCTAAATGATTAGGGACCATACTGAATATATGTACGGGCTGGGGCCTGAACAGTGTTCACTAACTGATAAATCGTGAACGAAATTTTAAAATATTTAGAGAGTGTCCGAAATATAGAAAATATTGGCAAAGATTGATAAAAGGGCAATAAGTTCCAAAAAAACTCGATTACGAAATATACCAAACATTACAAAAAAAAAATTTTTAAACCGTCAAAATTATTCTGACAAATATCCAAAAATTTAAAAAACTTAAAATATACCAAACACCAAAAATGCCAAAATTTACACAAGTAACTGAAAAAATGAATGTCACAGTAAATGTGAAAAAAAATGTCAAAAATATCAAAAATGTCAAAAAAATCAAAAATGTCAAAAATGCCCAGAATATTCAAAATGTTAAAAGGGTCAAATATCTCAAAAATGTTGAAAATGTAAATAATGTCAAAAAACCCAAGAAAGGCCATAAATGACAACACACCTAACCTAAAATGGGAAAAAGTAAAATCACAATATCAAATGAAAAGAATCTGAAATCCAAATAAACTTGACAGTCTGTATATTTCAAAAAGTCCAAACGTTTCAAGGTCTAAATCAGACACCGTTTTCAATAGTATTAACACAAATGTACAAGAAATTAAAAAAAAAATTAAAAGGATTCGTATGACACATTTAGTAAATCCTAATTTGACATTAATGTTTGACAATCAAACTGATGTAACTAAGGGAATTTTCTGCAAATTTGATATATACAAGGTAGCACTAAAAATTCTAAAGATCATGTGAAATAACAAAGCTTCTTTCTAATTGGAGGAATTCGAAGGAGTTATCTTTTGAATTTCATGTGGCGTTCCTCGGTTTGACTTTGTTATATGATTCGCCAAAAATTAAACCAAATAAATTCTGATGTTCCACAGATCTCATTAAAGTCATAAGGGAAAACCTAGGAACTAGCACCATATAGGGTTGTTCAAAAGGACATTACCATTATTAATTCCATCCTTGATTATTGGTAACCTGGAATGGTTGAATTATATATAAATACTAGCTATTCAATTGCTTTCATTTAATAAAATCTGAGCTATTTATATAATTTATAGTATTTATTTATTCGAACATTTATGAGTCTAGAGGTTACTCCAATATACAATTTATTACATTCGCAAGGAATCTTATAAATGCAATTTTTTGAGTTTGTGTTACGTTCTTTAGTTTAGTTTTTGATAAAATTGATTTCAGTGTATTTCTTGTTTTGAAAGTTTTAATATTAAACCCATTGTTTTCAGTGTTACTCAAGGACCCTGTATGTATGGTATGGTATGGTAATAGTATTGTTTGGAGTAGTTTTTTATAAATATTTTTCTTTATTAAATCGATCCATATCAGAACTGTTGGTTTTTCTCTTTCATATAAAGATTTAATTATCCCTTTCTTGCGGTATTTGGGTGATTAGAGTTAAAAGTGAGATATCTGTTAGTGTGAGTCGGCTTTCTGTAGACTTGTGTATCAAATGACGATTGTGTTTTTGTTATTAAGATATCTAAGAAATGTAGTATGCTATTTTGCCCAATTTACTTGGTTGTTATTGATGTCGTTTAATAATTCATGCAAGTCTTCAAGAGAGTGATCCCAAATAGTTTGGTGGCATTATGTCGACGGTATATTCACTTTTGGGAACACTCTCTTGAAGACTTGCATGAATTATCAATCATTATAACATCAATAACAAAGAACCAATCATACAATTCACATTAGAAATTGAGCAAAATAACTACGTTTCCTAGATATCTTAATAACAAAAACACAATCGTCATTTGATACACAAGTCTACAGAAAGCCGACTCACACTAACAGATATTTCAATTTTAATTCAATTCACCCAAATACCCTAAAAACGACATCATTAAATCTTTATATGATAGAGCAAAAACCAACTGTTCTGATATGAATATATTTAATAAAGAAAATAAAATTATTATCTACTAATAATTATCCTAAAAAGTTCATTAATAAAGAGTTAGATAACAGTGAACACAAAACAATCACTAACATCCAACACAAAGCTACTCCAAACAATACTAATACTTAATAACCACATTACTACAACAACCATACCATACATACAGGGTCTTTCAGTGAGACACAGATTTAATATTAAAACAACTTTCAAAACAAGAAATACACTGAAATCAGTTTTATCAAGACCTAACCAAATAAAGTAACACAAAACTCAAATTATTGCATTTATAAGATTCCTTGCGAATGTAACAAATTGTATATGGGAGAAACCTCTAGACCTATAAATGTTCGAATGAACACAAAAATTACATAAAGAAAGGACAATTCGAAAAGTCAAAAATTCGTGAACATGCCTGGAACCTTGGTGATAACATACAATTTCAAAATTCAACCATATTACACAAAGAACACGATACAAAACGAAAGCTGAAAGTGTCTGCTTTAATTTTATTAAATGAAAGCGATTGTATAGTTAGTATTTCTATAGAATTCAGCCGTCCTTTTGAACAACCCTATATCGGGATAGTTCATAAGGTTTTTCTTAGGTTTTCCCTTATGATTTTAATGACATATCCGGAACATCAGAATTTTTTTGGTCTCATTTTTGGCGAATGCCTTGTACCAAAGTCGTACCTAGGAACGCCACATGAAATTCTAAAGATAATTCCTTCAAATTCTTCCAATTTGAAAGAAGCTTTGTTATCTCACATGATCTTTAGAATTTTTAGTGCTACAACGTATATGTCAAATTTGCAGTAAATTCCCTTATTTACATCAGTCTGATTGTCAAACATTAATGTCTAATTGTGATTTACTACATTTTTCATACGAATCCCTTTAATTTTTTAAGTTCCTGTTTGGACTTTTTGAAATATAAAGACTTTCAAGATGATGTGGTGTTATTCCCAAAGAACAAAAAAAAACAGAAATGCCTCAACTATCATTTAGAAAACATCCTCAAATATCTCTAACTCCTCATATTAAATGCCAAAATAATGTGCTCTTTTTGCCAGATAAATGCTCATGAATGACGATATTGAAATGGTTTTCACAAAAAATCTAAAAATGTATATGTATAAAAAAACAAATGAGAAAAATTGTCAAGGAAAATGGGTCTAATATGTCCGTGCTGTGCCTGTTAACGGGTAGCTAATCTAATAGATAAAATGCTCGTGGTCGAACAAACAGAAACGGCTCAAACGATCTTTATATTTTTTTATATATTTGATAGGTATCAGAATATGTCATAAAGTATATTCTATACCCCTGTAGGTTATTAGGGTGCCCCTAGATAAAAATTGTTTGGTGAATATTATCTAAAAAAGTAATTTTAACAAATAATATTAAAATCAATTGTAGTGACAAATTCATTCAATCATAATATTGCAATATACTTCGTGGGTTCAATTTAAAAATTATAGCAACTAATATTCACTGTCACTTTTCTAGAACTTTATTTACATTCAAACATCTGATTCAAATACAATAACAATCCATATAAGCTAGTCGACGCGGTATCACTGCCTGGCGATCGTGGCGTTCTTCTTTTATATCAACAGCGTAGAATTCTCCAGTAGAAATCAACATCGTTCCTTCCGCTGCCGAGCCTTTTCGAGAATCGTATTTTTTTATCTTGAAGCGTTTGTTGTCGTGCTGAAATGACACAGGGTCGGCTTTGGGTAAATTTCGTAACACTGCCCCCCCTTTAATTCTGATCGTCCCGATCAGAAACATCCCCTCCATGGTAGGGAGCGAGTGGATCTAAGTGAACCACCTTCAATTTAGCCTTGGGGTTTCGACGGATCCGGTAGACGACATCATTCAGCCTCTTGACCACTTCGTATGGACCATCCCAGGCGGGTGTAAGCTTTGGGGATTTACCCTTGCTCCGTTGGGGGTTGTACAGCCAGACTTTGTCCCTCTCCTGGAACCCGGCTTAATTGGCCTTGAGGTCGTATCGCGTCTTCATCCGGTCACTGGTGGCCAACATCTGTGTTCGGGCTAAGTCGTGTATTGCCAGCATGTTATGTCGGAGCTGGTCGGCATAATCGTCGATGTCTTGGGGAGGTTCTTCAGGGGAGCCAAATGCCAAGTCGCATGGTAATCGCAGCTCCTTTCCGAATAAGACCCTGGCTGGGGTCAGGCCTGTACTATTATGTACAGCAGAGCGATATGACAACAGGAATAGGGGAATATGCTCGTCCCAATCACGCTGGTTATTGCTGACGATCTTGGATAGGTGTTGTTCCAAGGTCCGGTTGAATCTTTCCACCATTCCGTCTGACTGTGGGTGTAATGGTGTTGTTCTCGTTTTCCTAATCCCCAACATCGTGCAGACCTTCTGAAATACATTCGATTCGAAGTTACGCCCCTGGTCTGAATGTAATTCCATCCGGACGCCAAACTTGCTGAATAGTTGTTCTACTAGCACCGTCGCTACCGTGGTTGCCTCTTGGTTGGGTATCGCATATGCCTCAGGCCATTTGCTGAAGTAATCCATTGCGACCAGAATGTATTTGTTCCCCCTCTCAGACTCGGGAAACGGACCGGCGACATCGATGGCAATTCTCTCAAATGGGACGCCCACATTGTACTGCTGCATTCTGCCCTTGGTCCGGGTCTTCGGGCCCTTACTGGCGGCACATGTGGCACATTTGCGGCACCAAGCTCTGACGTCTTCGAAGTAATTCACCCAGTAGTACCGCTGGCGAACTTTGTCTAGGGTTTTATTCATGCCCAGGTGGCCTCCGGTAATTTCATCATGTACTTCGGTCAGGATGGCTGGTACCTTTTTCTTCGGAACTACCAGTTGGGACTTGGTTTCTCGTCCATCAGCGCTTTCCCAAACTCGCTTGAGCATTCCATTGTCTACTCGTAGAGAGTCCCACTGAGCCCATAACGATTTCAGCACGCCGGAGTATCAAGCTACCTCGTCCCATCGTGGCCTGGGTGCCCCTCTCATTTTGAGTGACAATCGATGTTTGGATCAGCCATTTGGTCCTGGATGCACTGTTCCGTTGTCCAGTCTTCATTGGCCTGCACTCGGATCTGCCTGATGGAGATACCCTCTCGCTGTTCCGTCTTCAGACAATGCTTGCATTCCGCTCTACAGGGTCTTCTGGATAGGGCATCGGCATTATTGTGCAACCGGCCGGCACGGTGTTCCACCTTGAAGTCGTATTGCTGTAATTTCTCCATCCATCTGGCCAGTTGTCCTTCCGGTGTCTTCATGTCCAGCAGCCATTTGAGTGCGGCATGATCTGTTCGGATTAAGAAATGGCGACCATACAGGTATTTGTGGAAATGGTCTACAGCCCTTATTATTGCAAGAAGTTCTTTTCTGGTAACGCAATAATTTCTTTCTGGCTTCGAGAATCCACGGCTGTAGTACTCGATCACCCTCTCTTCACCATCTTGCACCTGGGATAGGACGGCCCCCAAACCTGTGTTGCTGGCGTCTGTGTCTAAGATGAACTTGCCGGACTGTGTAGGAAAGGCTAGGATTGGGCTGGAACATAGTGCTGCCTTCAGTCGCCTGAATGATGTTTCGCAATCCTGATTCCAATGGAAGGTCTCTTTATCAGTGGTCTGCCGATGTAGAGGGGCGGCGAGGGTGGCAAATCCCTCAACAAAACGCCGGTAGTATGAACAGAGGCCCAAGAAGCTTCGGAGTTCATGTTTGTCTCTTGGAACTGGCCAATCACGGATGGCTTCTATTTTGTCTTCGTTGGTGCGGATTCCTGACTCGGACATTACGTGGCCCAAAAACTCTACTTCTTTTTGAAACAAGGAACACTTCTTCGGATTGAGTCTCAGGTTGGCGTTATTAATTCTGGAGAATACTTCGCCCAGGTTCTTCAGATGGTCGTCGAATGTCTGGCCCATGACTAGAATGTCGTCGAGGTATACTAAGCACGTCCTCCATGTTAACCCGCTCAGTACATACTCCATTAGTCTCTCAAATGTAGCGGGTGCATTACATAACCCAAAGGGCATGACCGTGAACTGAAACAGCCCTTTACTGGTGGAGAACGCTGTCTTTTCTCTGTCGTTTGCGTGTAGACCAACCTGCCAATATCCACTTTTTAGGTCTAGTGTGGAAAACCAACGGGAGCCTGCTAGTGTGGTCAAAGTGTCATCGATTCGGGGTAGTGGATAGCTGTCTTTCTTCGTGACATCATTCAGCTTTCTGTAATCCACGCAAAATCGGGTGGTTCCATCTTTCTTTTTAACTAGCACGACGGGAGCAGACCATGGACTGATGGATGGCTCAATAACTCCATTTTGTAACATGGACTCGATGTTTTCCTCGACTGCCTGTTGTTGCCCCAATGGTAGTCGTCTAGGTGGTATTCTGATGGGTTGAGCCTTTCCGATATCTATTCGATGCTGGATAAAGTTGGTACGACCGGTAGTTCCATTTTTACTGTTAAAAATTTGCCAGTGTTTTGTGATAAATTGCTTGGCTTTCTTCTGGTTCTCTGGTGTCAAGTGTGTCAAGTGGTCAGCAAACTGTTGTAGGAACTCTTTATCGGGCCCTGTCTCATTCACCGACGTCTGGTACTCTTCTTCGCAATTGATGATGGTCTCTACTGGCTCGAAACAAGCTATCTCTTGACCATTGGCAATTCTAATGTCGTTGTTGGACAAATTCAGGACTCTGATTGGTATATCTCGTCCGGTTTTAACTATAGCCCGTCCAACCAAGTAGTCATGAGCTGAGTGTACGGGCTCCACCATTCCAACGCAGCTCCCAGGATTGCTGTCTAGCTGCCCATGAATAATCTGTTCCGTTCGACCGGGAATTCTTGCTGAAGACTTTGCCACAATTTTTATGGGCGTGACTGATGTGTTGACGGGCCGTGTCAATACAAATTCCTCATTCAGGAACCGAAGAACATCATATCTCGGGTCGAACATAAATCCATGCTGGCTAATTAGGTCCATTCCCAGTATAAAATCGTCCTCAATATTCGCTACCAGGACCCTATGCCGGATCATGTTGTCCCCTATCTGTAGCACGACATCTGCCTCACCCTGTATTGACATGGACTCGCCGGTGACTGTTCTGAGCTGGATGTTATTGGTAACTAGCCGAATTTCTGATGCTCTCAAAACCCTGGACTTGGCAATGGACACAGCGGCGCCGGTATCGATGCTGATGGTAACTGCTCGCCCGTTGATGGTGCCACTGATGACTAGGCTGCCGCTATCTCGGCAAAATCCCCGGATGGATAACGTTTTGGGGGCTGGTGGAGGGACAGTCAGCATTCGCCCCCCTATGCTGACTGACTGAAGGTCCCTGGACATCTGGCTGTTCTGTTGGTTACCCCTGGTCGGTGATCGTTCAGGTGGCCTCACTCGATAATTACGTTGGAAGTGCCCTGTCCGTCCGCAGCGGTAACATGCCCCTCTGGTGCCAGTTCTTTGTGACCGGTCTAATAATTTGTTCAGACCAGCCAGCAGCGCTTGAAATTGTGACTCTGACTCTTCCTGGTTGAAGGAAACTGCTCGGACCCTTGGCTTGGACATGTTCATGACGGCCTCTACTTCCAAAGCCCGAAGTAGAGCTTCATTACTCTTCTTGACGCCACTCAGTCTTAAATTTCTTTGAACTTCCACATCTCTGATGCCGTTTATGAAACTCTGTGTGGCCAACTGGTCTTTCGTTTCCTCTGGCAGGTCTGGGTAGGACAAGTGAACTAACCGTCTAATTTCTGCTTCGAATTCTTGGAGGCTTTCACCGGATTTTTGCGTTTTTCCACTCAGTTGGACTTGGTATACCTGGCTCAAGGATTGATTGTCGTATCGTTTGTCCAGGATAGCGATGATCTTCTCGAAATTGCCTTGTTCATCGACTGGAATGCTTTGGAGGAGTTCTAGGGCCGGACCTCTTAACGAAATTACCAGAGAAGTGGATTTTTCTTGATTATCCCATCCATTAGCTGTAGCCACGGCCTCAAATTGCCGTTTATACATGGGTCAAGATGAACTGCCATCAAATGTGGGTGGTTTACTAATGGAACCTCTGGTACTCACGGTGTTCTGGTATTTTCCTCGCTGTAAGTCCTGCTGCATTTTTTTAATTTCTGTTTCTACCTTGTCTTGGATAGCACTGATTTGGTCTTGAACTGAGTTTTGAATTGAACTGATTTCAACTTTTACCTGGCTCTTTGGATGGAATCGAGGTCATCTACTTTTGTTTCAAGAGTGTCCACGGTATTTTTTATGGTTTTAATGTCATCATTTATCTCTTTTATATCAGACTCAACTATTTGCATCCTTTCATTAACTGTTTCATTAACTTGTCTTACTATTTGCATTAGTTGTTCAAATTGCATTTGTCTTTTTTCTTCAGTTTGATCTTGTTTTTCTACAAATTTCGAGAATAATCCTTCCATTAAATTTTGTTCTTCGCCTTTCATTGTAGAAACTAAATTTTGTTGCTTTTCTTCCATCGTGGAAACAAGATTTTGTTGTTTTTCTTCCATCGTGGAAACAAGATTTTGTTGTTTTTCTTCCATCGTGGAAACAAGATTTTGTTGTTCGCTTTTCATCGTAGTGACAAGATTTTCTAACTCAACTTTAAGTTTATCATCAAAAGATTTCACTAACCTTTGTTGAATTTCTCCTTGATGTTGTTTCTCCTTCTTGTCACGTTTTTCTAGAATCTGTGCAATTTTTTCGTCTATCTTTTCCATACTACGAGTTTCCATAAATCAATTTAGGATGTTAACTGCACTTAATCCTTCACTTCTAACACCAAATTGCAATATACTTCGTGGGTTCAATTTAAAAATTATAACAACTAGTATTCACTGTCACTTTTCTAGAACCTTATTTACATTCAAACATCTGATTCAAATACAATAACAATCCATATAAGCTAGTCGACGCGGTATCACTGCCTGGCGATCGAGGCGTTCTTCTTTTATATCACCAGCGTAGAATTCTTCAGTAGAAATTAACATCGTTCCTTCCGCTGCCGAGCCTTTTCGAGAATCGTATTTTTTTATCTTGAAGCGTTTGTTGTCGTGCTGAAATGACACAGGGTCGACTTTGGGTAAATTTCGTAACAATATATTAATAGTCAGAGGAAATTTGGTTTCAGTAAATATTATTAATAAAATAACACGTATGTGTTATGAGTGTGTGATCAATAGTTGAATTAAATACATACATTAAGCCCAGAACCCATGAATAAAAGAGTCATCAAAAGGGAAGGAAGCAAAAGTTTAAACATTATTTAATAATAATAATTCTTAACCACCGTGTGGTGGTCGGGTTAGAATAACACCACGGTATCCACCGCCTGTCGTATGAGGCGACTAAAGGGGCAGCTGTCCGCTAACCTACTACCTAGCTTTCCTTCCTTATCCACAACCCGCACGGGATGTTCTGGTTTAAATCATTTCATCTGGGAAGTGACAACCCCACGGGCCCGAGTTACCTGGGTCACCAGGGTCAATTGGTGACACCACCCATGAAAATGGAGCTACGAAATAGATGCCTCGGAAAAGAGCCGCTGCCTGGGAATCGCCAGGGCATGTCTGGAGCCGGCGCTGGACATGACAGCATGCGGGACGCCGGTGGCAGGGTGCTGAGGAGCCGGGCTCCTGCCGTCCAAAGAGCTACAGCACAAGAACCACAACAAATACAGCCACAACAACAACGTGACCATCCCCAACGGAGTCAAATGAGAACGAGAACTCCACCGGCAGAAAGTGTTGCGCAGGATCAACAGCCAGCGGTCACTCAAGCGGGACTGAAAAGACAGCGCATGAAATGGACTGGCGCCATGAATGAATTTATAATGCGCACGTTTTACAGAATTACGAACATTGGCCAGGACAAGACTGGATATCGCCAAATACTCCATCAAGAGTTCTGTCGTGAGTACCCAGAGATTCAAATTACTGAACAGGGAGTCGCAGATCAATATCGTGTCATCTTGAGAAATGGCCTTATTTCGCCTGAACAACTGGACAGAATAAAGAGCGAAGTGGAGCGCGAACTATTTGGTCGAAATACAATCGATCCAGAGCCTGAAACAACTTTGGCACAGAGAGCGGACGAGACTCAAGAACTACAACAAGAACAGCCAACCAACGCTGACCTGCTTGAGAAGATCCATGCAGAAATGGAAGGAGCTCTTATAGAGTATAGTGGAACAGATCCACTGACTAGACCAGCTCTTCCCAAACTAAGATCTTCTAAGAAATTGGGTATCGTCTTGCAGGCTATGAACAAATTTATCTTGCCAAACTATGTTTTAGGTGCTAATATGTTAGAGTCGCTACACACAATCATCTAATGTGCTGGAACTTCCATCTGCAGAACAATTGGGGTCGCAGTAAGACCAAAGCAAGACCCCAATTTAGACAAACACCTCGAATACCACCTTGGCAAAGAAGGCTTGAAGGGAAAATCAATTCTCTTCGGAAAGACGTTGGAAGACTGACTGGAATACCAACGAGGAGTCAGGAACAACAGAATAGAGAGGCTTGTCAATACTATCATGGACAATAACCGAATACACTCCCAGTGGGATGGAGAAAACATCACATCTCAGCAGTGTCTGGACAGTCTACGACAAAAGCTCTCCGTCTACACAAGCCGATTGAGAAGGTACAAAACCAGTACCCTACGGAAACTATACAACACACTTTTCCGACAATCAGAAAAAGGGTTTTATAGAAAACTTAATAACACCAATAATAATGAAGCCCCTAGTTACCCCAGTAAAACAGACATCGAGGAATTCTGGTAAACACAGCTTTCCACAACAATCTCCTATAACTCCAGAGCCAGCTGGATTAATGAGGAGGAGGCTGCCTTTCAGAACTGTGATGCTATGTAACACCAACCATTTACAACGGAAGACACATCCAACATAATGAAGCACCTCCATAACTGGAAAGCACCAGGACCAGATGGTGTACAAAATTACTGGATAAAGAAACTGTACGCAACCCACGAAACACTAACAGCCCTTATAAATGACGTAATTATTCACCCACACAAGATGCCTAGTTTCCTTACGCATGTTACTACATACCTCTTACCAAAGGACAACCTATGTGCACAGGAACCAGCAAAGTACCGACCAATCACTTGCCTTCCAACCTTATACAAATTCATAACATAGTGCATTAATCATCACATTTTCAAAGATTGTGAGCTGAACAACATAATTACTCAACAACAAAAAGGATGCGCGAAAAATTCAATGGGTTGCAAAGAACAACTGATAATTGATTCCGTTGTCTGCAATCACCACACCAAACGTCGAAATCTCTACATGGCATATGTGGACTACAAAAAGGCCTTTGATTCAGTTCCACATGATTGGTTCATTAAGGTACTGAAACTCTACAAAGTGAATAATTGTATTGTTAACCAAAATCTCACTGAATGAAGCCAACTGTTCGATACAAACTGACCCCATTCCAATCAAAAGGGATATACTCCAGGGAGACTCTCTTAGCCCGCTGTGGTTCTGCCTTGCCATGAACCCTATCTGAAAAAAACTGAACTCCGACTAATTTTGGATTCAGTCTCAAACACAACAACGTACAAGCATTAAAGATAATCCATTTGTTATACATGGGACTTAAAGTTGATGTCAGCTACGAAACAACAGCTGCATGATATGCTTAAAATAGTTGAAGGGTTCTCTAGTGACATCCATATGAAATTTGGCTTAGACAAATGCCGAATTATTAATATAGTTAAAGGCAAAATACAGTAGGGGCACTTCGAAATGGGAGATGGCACCTCAATTGAATCTATGGGGGAAGGTCATACTTATAAAAACCTTGAAATAAAGCAGGCTCAACGTATTGATCACATGACTATGAAAAAGGACCTAAGAGCAGAGTTTTATAGAAGTGTAAGACGACTGTTGAAAACTAAATTAAACAGTAAAAATCTGTTTCAGACCATTAACAGGCGTGTTCAGTGCTCAGTTATTCTTTCGGTATAGTTAATTGGTGCAAGACTGACATTGAAAAATTACAACGAAAAGTTCGAGTTTTACTAACAAAAGCTCAAAATCACCACCCAAAGAGCTCTGTCGAACGTACAACTTTGCCACGGTATGAAGGAGGAAGAGGATTGACAGATCTAAGCAAACTATTAGATCAACAAATTTCCATTTTGCATAGTCATTTCCAGAAACTCGCAGAATTTTCTGATCTACACAGAGTCATATGCCTGGTTGATGAATCAACACCACTGCGACTGACACAACAACATGTCCAATTACACCACCAGACCACAGATCAGAAACTGCTGAAATGGAAAGAGAAGCCCCTTCATGGAAGACATATAAATGACGTCAACCAAGATTATGTAGACAGTGCAGCGTCGAACTACTGGTTGATCTCTGGTCATATGTTTCCTGAAACGGAAGGCTTTATCTTGGCAATTCAAGATCAAGTAATTCCAACCAAGAACTACCTAAAGTACATCGTTAAAGATCCTTCTATTAACAACGACAGATGCAGGTACGGTTGCCAAACATCTGAATTTATCCAGCATATCACAGGAGGTTATCAAGCGTTCGCTGCAACTGAATACAAAGAACGACACGATGCTGTGGCAAAAATACCTCACCAGGAACTAGCACTGAAACTTGAATTATCACAGTCGGTAAGATTACCATACTATAAATACAAACCAGAATCTGTTTTAGAAAATAACAACTACAAGCTGTACTGGGACCGCACGATACTGACCGATCGGACAGTTGCTCACAATAGACCAGGTATAGTTTTGGTAGATAAAGTCTCTGGGAAAACAACTTTAATTGACAAAGCAATTCCTAACAACAAATAATATAAATATCAAGCAAACTGAGAAAATAACCAAATATAGAGATTTGGAATTTCAAATAAAGACTCAGTGGGACATGAACAACACACGAACTGTACCAATTGTTATGTCAACGACAGAACTGAACTAGTCCCAAAACATCTATTAGACAATTTAAAATACTTCGGTCTGGACGAACATCTTTACAAACAAATGCAAAAAGCTGTCCTGTTAGGAACGGTCCGGACGGTCAGGAAATTCATAAACTGATGCCACGACTCCAACCACGGCCCTGAAAACCTGGCAAGGGCTCCCACAGAGCTAAACCCTTTTGATATCTTGGATATCTGGGGTTTAGTGAATTTTTCCCTAAAGGCACACATAGCGTGCCTTAGAGGGAGTGTGATTCCATACATTGTATGATCAAGTCGGGATATAATTCTTAAATATAATCTTTAAGTAAAATCTACACATAATATAACATTATAATATATATATATATATATATATATATATATATATATATATTATATTACGATTTTCAAAATTCACTTTTTAAAAACAATTTATTTAATTAAATACAAAAATAATAATAACAACTTTCAACTATAAGAATATAAGTCAACTAATCATCTAACGACTGAAGGTCCTACACTAGTATTTATAACATTACAAAATGATGAGTCGACACGCATCTTAAACAAAGACAATTTAAGCGTATCGTCTCAAAATGGATGGTCATCAGTTTTTATGTGAACTGAAAAATAAGACGTGTACAGATTTGGTTACTAAGTATAAATGTAAAAAGTCGAACGTGATAAAAATGACTAACAAGTATCATATTACAATGTGGGAATAATGACAGTATTTGACCTTACAATTAGAAGTAAATTTAATATAAAGTCTGTTTAAATACTTATATAACAACTCCATTTATCCTGAATAAGTTGATGCTGTGCTTCATCTTTTCAAACCATTTTCGTGAGTTCTGTATCTTCGATGGGTTCTTGGAGTCGAATACTTGGACGTCGTCTGGGAAGGAATCTGAAGTTTCTGACTTGACTACATGGCATTGGTGAAGGTGACGGTGGATCGTCGCCGTTTGTTGTTATGGCCAACAATCTGGATTGTCTTCTTGGTTTGCATTTATAGAAAATGTAGATAAGGATTAGTAAAACGATTAATGTAATTGATAAAATTATGAACCATGGCATGTGTTTTTTAATAAACGGTTGGTTTATTAATTTGTCTAGCTCTTCTGAATATTGGTTCAACTTATGTTGAGCTATGTTGAGGTCGTCTGCATCGATCTTGTTTAGTCTGAGTGGCTTTAGATCTGGGACATAGTTTTTCGGTGGTATAGATTTGCAGCAGTTGTACGGTATTTGAATTGGATGACTCTTGTAGGTAATGTTTTGGAAATTGTCGATCAGTTTGCTTGAATGAATTCGAGTGTTGCCAATGAATGCGTTACAATCGGCCTGCAAATTTAGGACTGAGTTTGTTGTAATTGTTAGTGTTACAACGCTGTTTCCACTGCACTTTATGGTGATAGATAAAAGGTCAGAAACAGTAATTAGCCAAAAGTTTGAGCTAATCTTATATACATTGTAGTCCTTGGCGTAGAATATGGAAGTGTGACAGACCTTTGGAAGGAAGGTGGACTGCTTCAACAGCTGGGCCTCACAAGTTGAATCGCTATCTATAGGATATGGGAGAACGTCTGAACATATCCATTGAACTTGGCTTAAGGACTTGCAGTTGTCCAAGTTCCGAAATGTAGTATACAATAGTGAATCATCATTTTTCGCAATATATTTGGTTGTGGTTGGTAAAATGTGATGAAACCCTGTTCGGTCGTCAAGTATCGGAATTGGATATAAACGAAAAAGGGTAAAAGTTTCAGGGTTTACTAAGGGGATTCTTAATACAAAAATTATTTTCGTGTCTAATTGAAATGCTTCCAATTCGATGATGTCGATATATTGTGCAATATTATGGGCATTAATAGATAGGGGCAAATTGTTTTTGTGCAAAGAGTGAGAGATAATTTGAAGTGAGTCGACCAATCTGCCGGTGTAATTATTGAACTATGTAACATTTTAATGCGAGCGAAAGATATTGCCGATAATACATCATTAAGGGCATCTTGAATAAAGACATAGCTTTCCATTAATGATTCACATAAATCTAGAGTTTTGACAAGTGTCTCAAAGAACTGAAGGTCGTCTGAAATAAAAGCAATGGCTTGCCTGATTTCATTAATATTCTTATTAAAGGTTTCTTCGTCTATTTGTAGTTTACGGACCGTTGAATTAAAATTTTTGATTACAGAAGTCGTAACAGAGATTTGGTTCTTCAGTAGGTTTTCGATTTGTTGTTCGTCATGAGTAATCTTGTTGATACAATCATTAAAATATTGACCATCGTTTGCATCCAGAGTGCCAGTTATTGATTTCCAAATTGTTCCTAATCCATTAATAAGTCCGCGTTTCTGTCGGTTTAAGTGAATTTTCGTGTCCGCGAATATTTCTTGATATTTCAAGTTTACTGTGTCTGATATTTGTTTGAGAAGGCTAACGTGTGTTTGTACTTGTGGTTTGAATGAATTAAGTAGAGTAGTTAAGTTTGAATGGATAGTGTCAACTAAAGTGTTTAGTATTTTGTCATTATTGGAAATTGCGTCACCGAATGGGTGGAGATCTTTGTAGACAAGCAATGTCCACTTGTCATTCGAAATTTTGATGCTTCCTTCTTCATGAAAGAAGATTCCTACGGTGTTGTTTATAGGTGTTATCGTATATTGAGATGTTGCGGTTGTGAAGAGTCCGAGGAGTCTGAAAAGAAGTAATTTTCACTCAAAATATGGTTTCAATCTGTCAAAATTTGCTTTTGTAGATTGATTTGTCTCCGGATTTAGTAAGACTGCAGAATTTTGAAAGAGTTCAGTTATTTGGAAAGGACCATTAAATTTATTTTGTGATTTACTAGAAATTTGCGATTCTTTCAAATATACTTTATCGCCTATGTTATAATTTGGTCGGTTTTCAGGTACGTGTTGGTCGAATCGAGTTTTTGCCTTTTCTTTTTGTTGTTCAGTTTTTGAACGCGCTAGTTTGTAAAAGTACTCCATACGATTGTTGAGATCTCTTACGTACTTGGAAATGAGGTTCTGTTGGTTATAAAGCGTTTCTGGGGGTCTACTAGACGTGTGACCAAAAATAAGCTCGTAGGGTGTAAAGCCATGAGTTTTATTTTTGGTGTTGTTATAAGTAATTATTGCGTATGGCAAAACGTTAAACGGATGTTCGTCTGGGTTTTCGGCTATATTTGCTCTGATCATTTCCGATAATGTTGAGTGGAATCGTTCAAGGGAACCGTTGGATTGTGGGTGACCCACACTTGAGAATGTAAGTTTTATGTTGTAAAGCTCACAGAGGTCTTTCATTAGAACATTATCAAATTCACGGCCGCAGTCGCAATGAATTCGCAACGGGGTGCCGTAATGTGTGAATTTTGTTAGCTCGTTCCTAACTGTCAGAGCGTAATTTCTCGATGGGTATTCAAAAACGTCGACATTAATTCGCTCGAAAGGTGTTTTCGGCGTTTCTGTTATAACTAAAGGGGAACTTAAGTTTTTTCGACATGTTTTCACCTTTTGACAAATTTCGCAAGATTTTATGAAATTTTCTACATTTTTTGTTAAACCGGTCCAATTATATTTTTCCTTTATTCGTCTGACCGTTTCGTTGATTCCGCGATGAAGATTATTTTTTCCTTGATGATAGTTTTCTAAAATTTGCGGTATTTCGTCTTCTGAAGGTGTTTTTATAATGTTTTGACATATTTTCAGTTTAATATCTTTGTCTGCAAAGATATAAGAAAAGGTTTCGAGAATTGGAAGTTCCAAATTGTTTTCGACATAGTACGTTGTTTCGGGATCAAATTTATTCTGTGATTTATAAATGATGAAAAACAGAAATTGAACGACTGTTTCTGGGTCAAATGGCAAGGGGATTATAAGGTATTTACGATTTTTGACTGATTTACTGGCAAACGTGTTGAGAGAATAGTTTTCAAAGTTAATATCTTCTTCGAAGATATCATCCATGATCCAATCGTGGAGATCGGTTAACTTGTTTTGCCAAAAGAATGTAATAATTTGTTTATGAGTTTTGTCGAGAAGTTGAGAATTTGTCGTTTCGATTTTCGAGTAGTCAATTAGAGATCTTGTTTTATATAAGTCGACAAATTTGTTAAATTCGTTAGTTAGTAGTTCGTCATTAAGTTCGGGTTCTTCGGGTTCTTGTTCACCTTCGTCTTCTGAGTCGGTGTCATTGAAGGCGTGGATTTTTGACTGAAAATTGGCTATTTGGTGGAAGTGATTGATTTTAATTCGCGATAGAGCCTCTGCATTTTTGTGTATCTTTCCAGGTTTGTGTTCAATCTTATAATTGTACTCTTCGAGTTTTAGTCGCCATCTGGCAAGTCTACTGCCTGGATCTTTGATCGAGAAAAGCCACGTAAGCGGGCGGTGATCGGTAATTAAAGTAAACTTACGGCCAAATAAATACGGACGGAAGTGTTTTACTGCCCACACTATGGCAAGCAATTCCCTTTCGATGGTAGAATATCGAGTTTCGGCCGCACACAAAGTGCGAGAGGCATAAGCGATAGGAAGATCTTTTCCTACAGGACCTTGCGAAAGAACTGCACCAATCGCGAAAGCGCTGGCATCCGTGGTGAGAAGAAACGGTTCTTCAAAATTTGGGTAGTTGAGAATGGGGTCTGAAATGAGAGCTTTCTTTAAGTCGTTAAATGATGACTTACAATCAGAATCAAAGAAGAATCTTGCATCTTTTTGGAGAAGTTTTGTAAGTGGTTTTGACATTTTGGCAAAGTTGGGGATGAATCTTCTATAGTATCCGGCCAATCCTAAGAAAGATTTAATGTCTTTTGGATTTTTTGGCTCTGAGAAATTTTGGATACAACTGACTTTTTCGGGGTTCGGTTTTACACCTTGTTGCGTAATTAGATGACCAAGATACGCTACTTCTTTTCTTAAGAATTCACATTTGTCGGGTTGAATCTTAAGATTTGATTTGCGAAGACGTTTGAAGACTTCGGTCAACCGTGAAATGTGTTCGTGAATTGTTGGGGAGTATACAATGATGTCGTCCATGTATACTAGACAACGTTCATTTTGAATTCCAAGGAGGATGTTGTCCATGACACGTTGAAATGTGGACGGGGCGTTTTTTAAACCGAACGGCATACGAACAAACTCGTAATGGCCGTTTTCGACTGAAAATGCTGTCTTGGGAATATCTTTGGAATCGATCTCTATCTGATGAAAACCGGAGGCGAGATCTAATGTAGAAAAATATTGGCATTTGCCTAGTTGATCTAAAAGATCGGAGATGTTAGGCAATGGATATTTGTCGTCTACTGTGACTTCGTTAAGTTTCCTGTAGTCAATGACGACACGCCATTTTTGTTTGCCTGAGGCGTCTAGCTTTTTGGGAACAACCCAAACTGGGGAAGACCACGGGGAAGTTGAGTGACGAATGATACCTTGGTTGAGCATTTTGTTTACTTGATCTTTAACCTCTTCTTTATGTACCTGAGGGTACCTATAAGATTTAGTAAAGATGGGTCTGGAATTACTAGTCTCGATTGAATGCTTAATTTCGTTGGTAAAGGATAGTGAGTCTCCTTCTAAGTAAAATATGTCCTGGAAATCTAAGCAAAGGTTGGTAATCATGTCTTTTTCTTCGTCGTTTAAATGTTCAGTCCGAAGTTGTTGTCTTATGAGTAAGTTTCTGTCGATATCTGGAGTTTCGTACGAGTCGTTAAAGTTAAAACAGGGTTGTGTTTGCACAAGGGGTTCTATTGTTATGTTTTCAAAGTTAATTGTTTTTGGGATGGCGTTGGCATTGATAACTGAAGTTAGAAATTCCCCGTTATGGTTTACATATACCAAGGAATTGGGTAGTCTGACTTTCTCTTTCTCGATGGTATGTAAAACAGCGTCGGTGTTCGAAAGATGACAACGTAGTTTACATATTTTTTCTGTACGAGGTTCTATAGTAATATAGTTTGACAAATTTTTTGGAGACGATGTGTTGGGGACTGTCGAGGAAGTGATATCTGAAAGGGGCAAGGAGGAGACCTTGTGAAGAGTGATATCTTTGAAATTTGTCTTGAGTTGTTTAGATTTTAGATCGATTACACATTCATAATGTTCTAAAAAATCTACCCTAAAATGCCATCAAACTCGATGTCGAGGTTACATATGAATACTTTATGGGGGTTACCATGAGTGAATGGTATAAGGGTTGACTGAGAAATGGGGATCTTTTTGTCTGTAATTCCCTGAATAATGACATTTTCCGGGAATCGTTCAGAATAATTTCTGACGGTATGCTCTTTAAAGATAGAAATTCCTGCGCCTGTATCTATGAGTAATTTATAGTTTCCCGTCGCATCGTTAATATAGTACAGATTTTTGGAGTTTACAGTATGGAGAGTAGTTACAGAAATGTCTGTTCCGGAAAGTTTATATTTGGGTTCAGGTCGTCGAGATTGATAGTTTGGATCTGTGTTGCAAGGCTGGTCGTTATGTCTGGAGGGTGGTCTAAATTTGGAAGAGATAGAAAATCCTGATAGTTTTGATTCTCTAGGGGATCTAAATCGACAGTTTGATAGTTATCAGCGGTATGATAATTAATATTAATTGCTTCTGGATTGCATGACTGACTGTAATAATCATATTCCCTTTGATCATCAGTGCTATTGTAATCATCATAGGGTTGATTATTAACTGTATAATAATCATCGTCCTGGTTAGGGTAATTCGTATAATTTAAGTGATGTGTTTTATTCGGATTTGTTCGAAAACCGGGATTTCGTTGGATGACCGATTGGCGTGGTTGTTGCGTACTTTGTTGAAACGTTCTTGGCTGGTTAGAGAACTGGTTTTGTCTAAAGGGTGACTGATTTTGCCTAGGTTGTTGATTCTGATTTTGTGAGAAATTATTAGTAAAAGGGTTTGGTCTAAAATTATTATTATTGCCGCTACTATTGTTATAGACTGGTGTCTGGTAGTTGCGAGAGCGACATTCGGACGTGTGATGTCCGAATCTTCCACATGATAGGCACTTATTAATTTGCGGATTAGGCTTTCGAAAGGGTTGATTAGGCTTAGGGGGAATTTGTTTAGGTGTTTTTTGGTTTTCGAAGTAGGACAGTTGTAATTCACGCCTAATTCGTACGTGGGCTTCTAACAGGTCTTTCGGGTTTCCGGCGCGGATGATTTGCCCTAAACGCGGTTCTAAACCGGTCAGAAGAGTGTTCAGCGCCATAGTGTCTATTAGACTCGTTTGGGCTGTCTTCTGATCTGCATTCAAATTCGAGGTTTTCTGAATATTGGCATACATTTTTGCAGTAAGTACTTGCAATCTGTTATAAAATGTGAGAGGCGATTCGTTGGGAAGTTGTCTTAGACGTTGTAAATCTTGTATGAGAGATGTCAAATCTCTAGAATCACCGAAATGAGAGTTTAAAAGTTGTTTAAGTTCCAAATAGGACGCGGGGTTGCGTGAATTAATTAATTGGGCCGCTCTGCCTTTCAGCTTATTTTTAATGTGTATAAGTAAAAGATAGCGTTGGTCGCCCGTTGACATATTATACGCGCAGTCGCACGCATCAGTGAATGTCCCTAGCGAGATTTGATCGCCCTCAAACTCAGGGACAATGGAAAAGATTTCTGAAAGCCGGTAGGGTTCAGTCTCCGGATCTGCTGAAGTTTGGGGAGATGCCATTATTTCGGTTGATTAAAAATATACGGTAATAAAAAATGTTCAAAATTAAAGGAAATATCTAGAATTATCAAAACGTTTACCACGTTTTTTGTTTTAAGAATGTAGAAGATTACAAAATTATGCACAAAGTAAAATAAACCCAAATGGAAAATAGTACAATTCGGTTTAAAATGTTCCGGGATATTGAACGTCCGAACAGTAAAAATAAAATAAAATCAAAATTATATATCGATAAAATAAATTCAAATTGGTAAAACAAATATTTGCGAGATGATTACTTAATTGTTTGTACTTACATTAATCGAAACATCGAAGTTGCCGTGTTCTACGTGTTGTAGTTGGGACGTCTCGAGGTTCTTTTCTTCCTTCAAAGGATTGGAATCCACCGCTACCAGTTAAGCTTTTCTTCTAACGCCGGTTCTAGCAGCGTAATGGAATCCTACTGACTGCGCCACTTTTTATATTACGATTTTCAAAATTCACTTTTTAAAAACAATTTATTTAATTAAATACAAAAATAATAATAACAACTTTCAACTATAAGAATATAAGTCAACTAATCATCTAACGACTGAAGGTCCTACACTAGTATTTATAACATTACAAAATGATGAGTCGACACGCATCTTAAACAAAGACAATTTAAGCGTGTCGTCTCAAAATGGATGGTCATCAGTTTTTATGTGAACTGAAAAATAAGACGTGTACAGATTTGGTTACTAAGTATAAATGTAAAAAGTCGAACGTGATAAAAATGACTAACAAGTATCATATTACAATGTGGGAATAATGACAGTATTTGACCTTACAATTAGAAGTAAATTTAATATAAAGTCTGTTTAAATACTTATATAACATATATATGAACTAAGCTAGGTTCCGGGTGAGAACCGCGTCTGAATTTATTGAATACTCGACGTTTCGACTCCTGCTTTGGAGCCACTATCAAGAGACAAAAGTGAAAAAGAGTTTCAGAGTCTAGATCGAACTCGGGGCCTCAATCTGCCTACTCCCCAAGAGTCGAGGACAGTAGGATTATCATATCTCTCAATTCTCTTAAGGCATCCACTATTCGCGAAGCCATCGAAATAGAGAAAAGACCTCTCTGTCTAAATAGACGCGATGACAGCACTCGCCTTCCCACAGCTTGGTCCTCCGTAATTGCCAGATTAAACAAAGCAGACACGCCCACCAATACCCAACCAATCACAACACAGCCTCATCACGTGACATCTTCTTCTACCCCAGCGCTAACTATAAATAAAAGAAGCAGAGCAGACTCAAATTCAGTTCAGTTACCTAGTGACTCTTGGGGAGTAGGCAGATTGAGGCCCCGAGTTCGATCTAGACTCTGAAACTCTTTTTCACTTTTGTCTCTTGATAATGGCTCCAAAGCAGGAGTCGAAACGTCGAGTATTCAATAAATTCAGACGCGGTTCTCACCCGGAACCTAGCTTAGTTCATAATAATGACCGCGGAAGCCTCTCAGAATATATATATGTAATATATAAAAATCTCCTGTCACGGTGATAGTGGTCGAACTCCTCCGAAACGGCTCGACCGATTTGTATGAATTTTGTTATATATATTTGATAGATCGTAAAGTATACCTGCTTCATACCGCTATGTGATTAGCGTATCACTATCCCAAGTAATTGTTTATATATTCTTGGATTGGGGACCTAAACTAATACAACCATGGGAATTAAGAGGTTTATTTCATTTTGAAAATAAAATAAAATGTATCAAAGTCGATTCTGACTTAGTTAGTAGTAGTAAGGAAAATGTAAAATAATAATATAAAGCCATTGACAACAAGTCAGAATCGACTTTGAACTGTTTGGTTTTTTCTTTAAATATACAGTTTTTATTTCGATTGTGGTGTTATTCCCAAGAAAACAAAGTAATCAAGACGGCAATTAAAATAAAACGTGTTCGTAATTTTGCCAAAATTAGAAATTAAGTTAGGGAAGAGGGAGTCTCTATTGTTTTACAGATCAATCAATATCTCCGAAATTGAAAGTAATAGTGGTGTGACTCTTGATATATATACTACACTGAAATAAATAGAAGCCAAATTTATCATATTGCCAAATTTCAGTTTCCCATTAGGGGCCAATGGGGTATTTTTTTTCAAGAAAAATTCACCATTTCGGAGGAACTAAAAGTAATACAGGTATTATGATATTAAATCTATAATTTAATAGAGAATGATGTAACAATTTGAGAAAATTCTACTATTTAATGATATATGTCTCAGTAAATTTTAGGGACAAAAGAATAAAGCAGGCTGGATAGTTGGCATATATGCTATTCTTCTGAAATGACTAGAACTGCTTTTATTAGTCATGTACCGGATAAGTTCTAATTTATTCATGTCATGAGAATTGATATATTAGTTCTTTTTTTAAATACTAATATTGAAATTATGGGTGGGCTGGGTGGTTGCTGAAAAGTGTTCACTATCTGATAAATCTGAAATATCAAAAAAAAAATAGAAAAAATGCAAATAAATTCTAACAAATGATCAGAAATATCTTAACATGAAATGTTAAGATTATTAAATAGACCAAAAATCCAAAAATTGCCAAAATTATTCTGTTAAAAACCTTGTTAGAAAAATCACAAAATTCTAAAATGTACAAAACGTAAAAAATGGCAAAATTAGCAGAAATAACAGATGTCAGCTTCACTATAAATGTAAAAAAGTCAAAAACGTCAAAAACAACTGAAAGGAAAAAAATTACAGAAATGTTGAATACGACAAATATGTCTAGCTTTTCACACTAAATCCCAAAATATTGTATTTTTAAAAGCGGTTGTTGCCCTATAATTTTCCCTCATGAATAATGTTAAAATGGTTTTCAAAAAATATAATCCAATTTAAAAACTATTTAAGATAAATACATGTGCGGGAAGGGTTGGCTAGTCGTACCATAAAAAGATATGTTTCTATGTGTTTCCACATATACTAAGATATATCGAGAACAATATTAATTAAATGTGACCGAAAAAGGACTAAATCGAGTGTAGAAAATATTGAATTCTAAATTTTTTCTACACTCGATTTATTCGAACTTAAGATTAATTATATAATATTCTGAACAGTTGTACGTTTTAATAACGAACGTGATTTCTCTAGCTATGCAAACTGTACAATTTTTTTTAAACTCGTTGCACTGATGAATAATTATTAAAGAAAGACTGGATAGACGATTATCTTTTGAGACGACAGCAAACTAAAAAGTTCTTTATGTACTATAATTAAATTGTGCATTCGAGGCTGAAATGAGTCTGAGAATATAGAACAAAGATCAAAGAAATTAGAAGTAATTATAAATGTTATCATTATCTTTAGTCATAAGGCGCCTTTCATCCTATTATGAATTGCAAAAGAAATATAAAGTTTCGTTCTTCCTAAGAGAAGTTTGTTAAAATAGACAAAATACTTATTCATGAAGTATCTTATTTTAAGGTATATTTAAGTAGAGTTTTACAGTTACAAGTCGGATTGTAGCTACAATTACCGATAAATGTTTCAATAAGAAATGAAATGCTTGAAGCAATACTAAAGTATTCAAGAACGATGATAGAATGAAATATTTAACTGCAAGCTTTAGGAGGATAAAACAATAAACGTTAATTTCTGATTTTGGTTCAAGTACTGAATACGAGAGCGGCTGAGTAAATTTTTGTGATATGGTAGTGTTGAAATTATTGGATGTTTGACGCATGAGGACCTGTAAAGTCTCACATTAGTTATTTTATACTAAATAGGCCAGGGCCGAGGCTAAAAGTAATTTTCGGGACGTAAATTAATTACCTAATGAAAAGGTAGGAATGAACTATGAATCCTCATATATTTTTGAAAATAAAAATGTGTGCATTAATAATCTGTTTGTTATTAGTCATCATTATTGATCTAAATAACTGAAAGTGGTACATTATTTTGGTGCGAATAAAGACGTTTACTTTGAATTTAAAAAATTGTAATTGAACCCAAAGTATATTTATAATAATGTCAAATAAACAAATATAACTCAAGATAATTTCAAACACTCTTGAGTAAAATGGAAAAACCATACAATCCAAGTCGATAATGTAACAGTTTCTTTACAACTCCTTCAATTAATAAAAGTTTGCTGCAATTTGGCTTTGTAATTACCCGTTATTGATAAACTGTCAATAATTTAAATTGTTAAGCGTCATGGTAACGTCAGCCTTTTATTTGCCATGGTAAACAGATTTTTTGTAATTTTTGACCTCATAACATAGTGGAGTGGAGTGTAAATATCGATTTGGACAAACAATATTTTTAACCTAAAATTGTTAAGATTTTATAAATATATATATAATCTGGAGAGAAAATTGTAAAAAAATGAAATAAAAAAAGTACGGGCGAAAACCCCCTTCACCAACCTAAAGGGACGCTTATGATTTGCATGTCGAAAAACAGAGAAGCGCATTTTATTTACTGTAAAAAGTTATGTCAGACCTACGTATTTTTTTCTATTTATTTTAGGCCGTTTTGTCAATAAGAGAAAAACAAACAGTTTTGTTTGAGCGCTTTTAAGGGCACATGTTAATAAGGACTTTTTGGCTTATTTTAATGAGTTCTATATACAGCAGAAGTTTGGAACCCTATTTTAGAAACACCCTGTATACAATATTGATGTTTATACTGTGTTAGTTTTAAAGATGAATCATTTTATTGTATATAAGATTTCTTCTTTGTAGTATTGTGAGTTTACTGTTTTCTGTAAAATAGAATGCAAGCTAAATGTTAGTACTTGAAGGAGTTTGTCAAATGTTTCTTGTATGAAGAAGCGGTCCTTCTCCTGACATTAGCAGCTCTTGAGGCAACATTGTAGTAAGTCCATGACTGACTCTATTGGCAGGTCCGTCCTCTCCATCAGGATTTCGTCCTCAGTAAGTTTCTTTCTCACTAGGTCGAGAGATTCGTCTAATGGTACATTTGTGAAGAGGTTTTCAACGTCGAAACTCACTAAGCGATGTTCTGGCCAAGTTTCATGGATTCGATGATTTGGGCAAAATGCTTTGAATCCTTCAACTGCGATGATGTTTTTTTGCCCTCCAAAGGTTGGATGATTGGTAGGAGAAATTTTGATAATTCTGCTGTTGGTGTGTTACGTAAGTTTGTAATCGGTCTGAGAAGTACTCCACCCTTGTGTATCTTAGTTCATAAAGGTGTGGTAGTTTGCTGTGATGTGGCGTCAATTTTCTCCATGTGTCGAGTGGAATGTATTTAGCATGATCTCCGAGTGTGTTCTAAGTTTTCCGTTCTATTTTGGGTGTTGAATGAATTGGCAATGGCTTGTATTTTCCCTTCGAGAGAATGTTCTCGATTTTCCGTTGAATTACGTTCTGTCCATGAGGATGATGGCATTTCATTTGTCAGCTGGTAGACTAACATACACGAATAATGTTATGTTCGTACACAGTTATATGCAGAGACATATTTACGGAGGCAAGGGGGCAGTTACTCCCTCTACATGTTTACGATAAATTAAATTTGAACACCAACACAGTATTCTATTTTTCTTGTTCACAATCAAAATTCGGAAGATACTCCCCTGAAAATGTTTTTGATTGGAATGAATAACTGTTTTTTTTGTACAACAGACTATTGAAAATCATGAAATATTAGTGTGGTCACTTTCGAGACGTAATATTCAGCAAATATTCTTATATATATATATATATATATATATATATATATATATATATATATAATGCAAATATTCTTATATATATATATATATATATATATATATATATATATATTAAATGTGCTAAAGGCAAAATAAAACAAATAGTTTTGTCTAATTTCGACCACATGTGAAACTAGTAATACTTAAATAGAGACAAAAAGTGAAAAAAGTTTGTGGACATCTCCAGTTATGATACTAAGAATCGTATCTACCGTTATCTTGATCTAAATGGTAAACTAATCATCCACATTTCAATAATTTTTGCTACTGTTAGCAAACCGAAATTTATGAATAGCATTTAAGAATCTATTTTTTATATACACCATACATACATTCGTAGCCATCTGACATAGCAATAAGGTATGAAGCGTCTCTGGATAGATTAATGGCATGTTCAAGTTATGCAGTAATATCAGACATACTCCCATCCCTAATTACTAGATTACTGCATATTCCTCTTTAATTCGTTTCTTTTTTGTTGATGCTTCAGCATTTTAACTTTTACTACATGACATCGGCATTTAGATTTCTTTCCTAATTAATTGTAAATAACTTACTAACTAACGACCAAATGAGTCTACTAACGAACCAAAAAAAACAAATATAAATACATAAAGTTTTGCTGATTTAAATGAAACATGAATTGGACTCTGAAGTTTGTGAAATACTTGAACTAAGAAATCTCTATAATTTATTCAAAGAGTAAAACTCAAATTAACGTAAAAAATAATTTGTTATCCAAAAACTTTCAGTATTGAATTTTGAACTAGACAATGTTTTAAGTATTGATCAGAATAAATATATATTATACATAATATATACAGTTGATTAGAATAATTTTCAGTTGAGGCCTTCCAAATAATTCAAAAGAAAACTAGTGGACCCTTGAAAGAGCTTTTTGTGATAATGATTATATGGATTCATTTCAAAATCTGATACGGTTTAGGTAACAGATGTACACCTAGTTTTTAGTTATGCTTACTGTTCACGCAGCGTCATAATACAATATATACAATATATGTATGCATGTGTGTTTGTAATAGCCTATAGACGCTTTTAAAATGATATCGACACTCTTAGAGTGACTGTTTCTGTTTAGTTATAGTGATTCAGTCGAAAGTCCAAGGTCGCCTCGTTTTGCAAATATTGTATGTAAAATTAAATAAATAAGGTCGAAAAGACCAAGACCATTACAGCCCTAAGGCTTATAATCTGATGGCCCCCTTGTAAGAAGAAGAAGAAGATATTGCGCATCTTTGGCGCCAATAGCAATGTCATCTGGTGAGTTGTTGAAGCTGTTGAATTCGTGCCAACGGCTAACTGTTTGAATATTCTTGTTTTTTCTTAAGAAAACTAATGATATTTACGGAGATACAATGCAATATGCTTAATCTCAAGCAAAAACTTATGAGAAATGTGATATTCTTTAAGTTTCCTAAAAAGTGGATTTAGTTAATGATTAAATAATACATGTTCCCGAGCATATAACTTTAATGGTAAAAATGCCAAAATATGCGTCTTACATCTTCAAATGAAACTTCTGGAACAGATGTTGATGCTTTTGCCACTGAAAATTTCCATAAAATCATGTGTGAAATATTTTTTAGAGATAATTTGGATTTTGGAATACGAAATTTAAACAAACATTTAATCAACAATTCATTGATCAAAATTTATTTAAGAAACAGTATATATATTATTTTGCTTGTAATATTAATTAAAGTAATCTTGTTATTTTCTTTCATGTTTGTTTGTATATCAAAATAATTAACTTAACATAATTAATAATTCCTAACTCAATGATAAAATTGTGACACGGTTTCATAATTGAACTTGATTTCTTAAAGAAGTTAGAAAAATTGTTATGTAAATGTTAACTTGTAATGTTACAAAATAAGAGCTAGCTAAAGTAATATCTTTTTAACAATAGCCAATAGAGATTATTAAGTGACATAAATTACCAGCAAACAACTACTGAAATCTCATAATTTTCTTTCTAAGCTATTATTAACATAATTTTAAACTCTATAGAATAAGCAATTAACGATTTTATATGTGTTTGAAAGTGACAAAGACTGGAAATAAATTGTGAAATATTTCTACAATTGAAGGATTTTTAATCTATAATATACATCGCAAATATTTTTTTCGAATTAATTATTAAAAATAATTTGATTGTAAAAATGACTTAAATACAGGAAAAGCAATAACAACGAATTTGAAACATAAAATTGTATCCTCTATAATGTATATCTATTTCTATATCTATACTATTATAAAATTGTAAGTTTGTTTGTTGGTTTGTTTATTTGGGCAGCACGTAAGAACTACTTAACTCATTTTGCTGAATCTTTTTATTACGAAGCCTATAGTTTGACTTAAAATCTGGTATACTTTTATCTCCCTAAATTGACAGAAACGGTAGATATAGCGAAAAAACTTCTACCATGTTGGGTAATTCAATTACTCAATTAGTTCCACATCACGCACAAAATATTAGATACTGGCATCAGCTTAGCTTTTATTCAAAATTCGGAATGTGCAAATGTAACATGATTCGATTTAACAAAAATCAACATATATCAAGCGTAATTTTACAGGGTGTTCTGCATATAGGAAACTTAGAGCGGAGTAGAATTACATGGATTTAAAAAATCTAAAAAAGTTATATTTGGTGTCCTATAAGCAGCTGGATATATTCGATGTGGTGGGAATAAGGGAGAGTGGAATTAGGTATACGGGGTGGCCAAAAAAGTTATATTGAGTGGGCCATAAATATTTCCATAAACCAAGTGGTTGAAGAAGGGTAGAATATTTATACAGTGAATAAAAAAAACTTAAAAAAATGTCTTAGGTAAGCAGTTAGGATCTTTGAATTATGTTCATAAGATACTATAGTTATGAAATGGTTTGAAGAAATGTTAGAAGCAGTTATTTATACAGGGTGTTTGAAATATAAAATGGAGTGGAATTATAGTTTATGTTGTGGTTAAAAACTAGTTTTACATCCACAAGTAGTTACATATATAGGATGGTTGAAATATGTAGCGGAGTATAATTACAGCTATACAGGTGGGTTAAAAAATATTTAAATGTAATGGTATGATCTTTTACCGGTTGGTTGAAATATAGGGTGGCTTACAGTTAGAATTATATAGGGTGGGTAAAAAATGCTACAAGAAATTTGTTATATACCACTTGCATATATAGAGTACCTAAAGTATGGTGCGCAGTAAAGTTATAGTTATACAGTGTCATTTAAACAAGGTTTGTAAATGAAGGGTGGTTTAAATGAAGTGTGGAGATAAATTATACTTTAATTTATCTTGAAAAAATATAAGGAAAAATGTGAAATAGCGTAGTTCATAATGAGTTGCAAAGATAGCATAGTTGAAACATAGAGTGAAGAAGTGTTATAATAATTCTTTACAAAATGTTATATTGGTTGATCAATAAACAGTAGCGTATACAGCGTATATATCTAGTGTAATTTTACAGGGTGTTCCATATATAGGATAGGTAAAATTAAATGGATTTAAAAAATCTTGAAAAAAAGGTATTCCTAATATACCTTTTTTTCAACCTGTAAATAGTTGCATATATACAATGTGGTTGAAATAAGAGGAGTGGTGCAAAAAGATATACTGAGTGGACCATAAACAGTTGTATATACCAGGTGGTTGAAAAACGGGTGGAGTTGTGAATTATATTTATAAGGGCGGATAAGAAAATGTTATATTGTTAGGGTCAGAAGTAGTTGCATATACAATCTGGGTGAAACAAGGGTAAAATAGAATTAGATTTATACAGGGTGGATAAAAAAATATATTATGTACGCAGTTAGGATATTTGAATTTTCTTGAGATATTATTATAGTTATGAAATGGGTTAAAAAAATGTTAGAAATAGTTGTAGAGTCGTTAAAAATTTGTTTTATAACCACAAGTAGTTCACAAGTTCAGAGGTAGCATGTTATAGGATGATTGAAATAGTAGCAGAGTATAATTACTGCTGTATCTACAGGTGGGTTTAAAAAATATTAAACATTTTATGATTAACAACCTGTTTCATATACAGGATAGTTGACTAGAATTCTAAGTATACAGGGTGGTGATAAAATGTTATAAAGGGTGGCCTATAAGTAAATGCATATACAAGGGTTTTGAAATATTGCCTGAAGTAGAACAATAATTATACAGTGTGGGTAAAAAAATAGATAAATTTTGGACTACCTGAATTATGGGTCAAAGTGAAGTTATCGTTTCACAGTGTGATTCAAACAAGGTTAGAAAAAGTTGCAAATGAATGATGGTTTAAATGAAGTGTGGAGAAAAATTATATCTCATACTTTTCTTCAAAAATTATGAGGTAATAGCGTAGCTCATATTTAGTTTCACAGATAGGATATTTGAAAAATTTGTTACATAGGGTGCCCCATAAGTAGTTGCAGTTTTGGTGAAATTTATTGGGAATTGATGAATTTATATTTATACAGGGTGGTACATTGACAGGAAAGGTAGATATAACAAAAAATACTACTACCATGTTCGAAACACACAATTAGTTAATTGGTTCCACCGCATGCACCAAATATTAGATACTTACGTCAGCTTAACTTTTATTCAAAATTTGAAATATGCCAATGTAACATGTTTCAATTTAAAAAAAAATTCAACTGATACATCAAGTGTAATTTTACAGGGTGTTCCATATATAGGATACTAGCCGTTACCCGCGGTTTCACCCGCGTACGGAATGTTCAAGCTTTCGCAAAAAGAATTAACTTATGGATTATCCTAAATCAAAAATTTTCTAACTTGTTTAAATCACCCTACTTAACTATAAATCCACCAATCCCGAATATATGTCACCCAAACTGAAAGTACTTATGCGGACTCTATATAACAATTTTATTCGACATTTTTTAAAATCATATTGAATAGCTGTAACCCTACTTCACCCTATATTGCAACCATCCTGTATAAACTGCTGTTTATTTGTCACCCAATATAAATTTTTGAACACCTGACTATAACTCTTTTCTACCTTATATTTCAGCTATGAAACTATTATAGCAAGAAGTTCTTTTCTGGTGACGCAATAATTTCTTTCTGGTTTCGCGAATCCACGGCTGTAGTACTCTATCACCTTCTATTCACCATCTTGCACCTGGGATAGGACGGCCCCCAAACCGGTGTTGCTGGTGTCGGTGTCTAAGATGAACTTGCCGGACTGTGTAGGAAAGGCTAGGATTTGGCTGGAACATAGTGCTGCCTTCAGTCGTCTGAAAGATGTTTCGCAATCCTGACTCCAATGGAAGGTCTCCTTCTCTGTGGTCTGCCGATGTAGAGGGGCGGCAATGGTGGCAAATCCCTCAACAAAACGCCGGTAGTATGAACAGAGGTCCAAGAAGCTTCGGAGTTCATGCTTGTCTCTCGAGACTGGCCAATCAGGCTTCGCTTCTATCTTGTCCTCGTTGGTGCGGATTCCTGACTCGGAAACGACGTGGCCCAAAAACTCTACTTCTTTTTGGAACATGGAGCACTTCTTCGGGTTGAGTCTCAGGTAGGCATTATTAATTCTGGAGAATACTTCGCCCAGGTTCTTCAGATGGTCGTCGAATAACTGACCCATAGTCATGGGTCGTCGAGGTATACTAAGCACGTCCTCCATGTTAACCCGCTCAGTACATATTCCATTAGCCTCTCAAATGTAGCGGGTGCATTACATAACCCAAAGGGCATGACTGTGAACTGAAACAGCCCTTTACTGGTGGAGAACGCTGTCTTCTCTCTGTCGTTTGCGTGTAGACCAACCTGCCAATATCCACTTTTTAGGTCTAGTGTGGAGAACCAACGGGAGCCTGCTAGTGTGGTCAAAGTGTCATCGATTCGGGGTAGTGGATAGCTGTCTTTCTTCGTGGCGTCATTCAGCTTTCTGTAATCCACACATAATCGGATGGTTCCATCCTTCTTTTTAACTAGCACGACGGGAGCAGACCATGGGCGGATGGATGGCTCAATAACTCCACTCTGTGACATGGAATCGATGTTTTCCTCGACTGCCTGTTGTTGCCCCAATGGTAGTCGTCTAGGTGGTATTCTGATGGGTTGAGCCTTTCCGGTATCTATTCGATATTGGATAATGTTTGTACGGCCGGTTGTTTCATTTTGACTGTTAAAAATTTGCCAATGCTTTGTGATAAATTGCTTGGCTTTCTTCTGGTTCTCTGGTGTCAGGTGTGTCAAATGGTCAGCAAACTATTGTAGGAACTCTTTACTGGGCCCTGTCTCCTTCACCGACGTCTGGTACTCTTCTTCGCAATTGATAATGGTCTCTACTGGTTAGAAACAAGCTATCTCTTGACCATTGGTAATTCTGATGTCGTGGTTGAACAAATTCATGACTCTAATTGGTATTTTTCGTCCGGTTTTAACTCTAGCCCGTCCAGCTAAGTAGTCATGAGCTGAGTGTACGGGATCCACCACTCCAACACAGCTCCCAAGATTGCTGATTAGCTGCCCGTTCGACCGGGAATTCTAACTGAGGACTTTGCCACAATTTTTATGGAGGTGACTGAACTGTTGACGGGCCGTGTCAATACAAATTCCTCAATTAGGAACCGAAGAACATCATATCTCGGGTTGAACATAAATCCAAGCTGGCTAATTAAGTACATTCCCAGTATAAAATCGTCCTCAATATTCGCTACCAGGACCTATGCGGGTCATGTTGTCCCCTATCTGTAACACGACATCTGCCTCACTCTGCATTGACATGGACTCGCCGGTGACTGTTCTGAGCTGGATGTTATTGGTAACTGGCCGAATTTCTGATGCTCTCAAAACCCTGGACTTGGCAAAGGACACAGCGGCGCCAGTGTCGATGGTGATGGTAACTGCTCGCCCATTGATGGTGCCTCTGATGACTAGGCTGCCGCTATCTCAGCAAAATCCCCGGATGGATAACGTTTTGGGGGCTGGTGGAGAGTCAGTCAGCATTCGCCCCCTTAGGCTGACTGGCTGACGGTCCCTGGACATGTGGCTGTTCTGTTGGTTACCCCTGGTCGGTGATCGTTCAGGTAGCCTGACTCGACAATCACGTTGGAAGTGCTTCAAATGGTGACTCTAACTCTTTCTGGTTAAAGGAAACTGCTCGGACCCTCGGCTTGGACATGTTCATGACGGCCTCTACTTCCAAAGCCCGAAGTAGAGCTTCATTACTTTTCTTGACGCCACTTAGTCTTAGATTTCGTTATACTTCCAAATCTCTCATGCCGTTTATGAAACTCTGTGTGGCCAACTGGTGTTTCGTTTCCTCTGGCAGGTCTGGATAGGACAAGTGAACTAACGGTCTAATCTCTGCTTCGAATTCTTGGAGGCTTTCACCGGATTTTTGCGTTTTTCCATTCAGTTGTACTTGGTATACCTGGCTCAAGGATTGATTGTCGTATCGTTTGTCTAGGATGGCGATAATCTTGTCGAAATTGCCTTGTTCATTGACTGGAATGCTTTGGAGGAGTTCTAGGGCCGGACCTCTTAACTCTTAATTACCAGAGAAGTAGATTTTTCGTGATTATCCCATCCATTAGCTGTAGCCACGGCCTCAAATTGCCGTTTATACATGGGCCAAGATGAACTGCCGTCAAATGTGGGTGGTTTACTAAAGAAACCTTTGGTACTCACGGTGTTCTGGTATTTTCCTCGCTCTAACTTCTGTTACATTTTTTTAATTTCTGTTTTTAGTTTATTTTGATTTTATCTTGTACTTCACTGTGTACTATTGGCTTGATGGAACTGATTTGATCTTAAACTGTGTCTTGAATTGAAGTGATTTCAAATTTTACCTGGCTTTGGATAAAATCGAGATCATCTACTTTTGTTTCAAGAGTATCCACGGTATTTTTTATGGTCTTAATGTCATCATTTATCTCTTTTATATGTGACTCAACTATTTGCATTCTTTCATTATCTGTTTCATTAACTTGTCCTACTATTTGCATTAATTGTTCGAATTACAGTTGTCTTTTCTGTTCAGTTTCGTGTCGATTTAATTCAATTTGATCTTGTTTTTGTTCAAATATTTTAAAATCATTTTGTCTCTGTTCATCTAATAATTTAAATTTCGAGAACAATCCAATAAATTTTGTTTATTTTCTTCCATCATAGAAACAAGATTTGTTGTTTTTTCATCAAAAGATTTCAGTAACCTTTGTTGAATTTCTTCTTGAAGTTGTTTCTCCTTCCTGTCTCGTTTTTCCAGAATCTGACTTATTTTTTCATCCAGTCCCTCCGTAACCTGTTTGATATATTTTTTTGTAGTTTCGTCGGTTTTTTCCATACTACGAATTTCCATAAATCAAATTACGATTTTAACTGCACTTAATCCTTTACTTCTGATCACCAAAGTGCAATATAGTCCGTGGGTTCAATTTAAAATTATAAAACTAATATTCACTTTCTCTTTTCTAGAAACTTTTATTTACATCGAATATACAACAGCTGTTTCGAATATCACAACAATTTTACATATAAGCTCTTCGCTCCACCAACTAACTCGCGATCGTGTCCTGCTTCCTTTTTAAAACCAGCATAGAAAATTCTCGCAAAAATGATCATCACTCCTACAAGTGCCGAGTCTTTTCGAGAACCATTTTTTATCTCAAAGCGATTGTTGTCGTACTGAAATGAAACAGGGTCGGCTTTCGGTAAATTTCGTAACAATAGTATAGATGTGGAACTTAGAGCGGAGTAGAATTATATGGATTTAAAAAATCTTGGAAAAAAGGTATATGAGGTGGTCCGTAACCAGCTACATATATACAAATTATATGGTTCAAAAAAGGTATATTGTCTAGATCATAAATAGTTGCATATACCAGGTGGAGATGAATTATATTTATACATGTAAGCAGTTAAGATATTTGAATTTTCTTGAGCTATTATTATAATTATAAAATGTGTTGAAAAAAATGTTAAAAGTAGTTGTTTATACAGGGTGGCTGAAATATAAGATGGAGTGTAATTATACTTAATAGGGTGGTTAAAAAAATGTTTTATATTCACAAGTAGTTCACAAGTAGCACATATAGGATGATTGAAATATGTAGGAGAGTATAATTAAAGCTAAACAGGTGGGTTTAAAAAATATTAAAATGGAATATTATAATTTGCAAGCTGTTCCATATACCGGATGGATGAAATATAGGGTGGACTAGAATTCTAAGTATACAGGGTGGTGCAAAAATGTCACATGGCCCATAAATACTTGCATATACAAGGTTGTTGAAGTATAGGGTGGAGTAGAATAATAATTATACAGTGTGGGTAAAAAAATGTTATATAGGGTAGATACATTTATCTTATCGCCCCATATTGCAGGTACTCCATTAGTACCTGCAATATGGGGCGATATCAAGTTATAGTTACACAGTGTGATGCAAGGTTAGAAAAAGTTGCAAATGAAGGAAGATTTAAATGAAGTGTGGAGAGAAATTATACTTTATACTGTGGTTCAAAATAGCTCATAATCAGCTACACAGATAGAATAATTGAAATATAGGGAGGATTAGAGTTAAGTATTTAAAAAATTGTTACATAGGGTGCCCAATAAGCAGTTGCAGTTTTGGTGAAATTTATTGGGAAGTGATGGATTTATATTTATACTGGGTGGTACAAAAAATCTTATACTGTGTGGCCGATAAGTAGTTATACATACAAGGTGGTTGAAATACAGGGTGAAGTAAAAGTATAGTTTAACAGTGTGGATAAAAAATTGTATGAAAAAAATTCTAAAATAGAACATGAGCTGTGTTGCATATATGCAATATCTGAAACATAGGGTGAAGTAAAATTATAGTTATACAGTGTGATTAAAACAATGTTAATAGAAGTTGCATGTAATGGGTGGTTGACATATAAGGTGGAGAGAAATTATCTTTTCCAGGGTGGTTAAAAAATATCAGAAAAATTATTTACCGTACTCCATAAGCAGTAACATAGATAAGATAGTCGAAATATAGATGGGATCAGAATTATAGTTAAGTGATTAGAACATGTTATAGGTATATAGTGACCCCTAAGCAAAATGCATATATAGCGTGGTTGAAATATTTTGTAGAATAAAATTATTTTTATACATGATGGTTTAAAAAATGATAGACAAATAAGTTATAATGATTGACTAATTGGCAGCAGTATATACAAGATAATTTAAATAAAGATAGCAGCTCAAAAAATATTGAATAAAATTTTTACATAGGGTGACCATATAAAGTTTGGGTAAAATATGTATAAAGTAGACCATGAACAGTTGCATCCTAATATGTGGAATACCTGACATATAGGGCGAAGCAAAATTATAGTTATATATTGTGTTTAACACAATGTCAGAAAAAGGAACATATAAAGGATGGTTAAAACATACGGCGGAGGGAAATAATTGTTATATAGCGTATAGGTTAGAGTAGAATTATAGTTAGGAAATTTAAAAATGTTATATTGGTTGACAAATAAACAGCAGTATATACAGGATAGTTGCACCATAGGGTGAACAGAGTTACAGTTATACAAAGTGGTTAAATAGAATTATTATATAGGGTAGTCCATAAGTGCTTGCAGTTTCGGTGAAATATATTCGGGATTGGTATATTTATAGTTATGTAAGGTGGTTCAACAAAGTTAAAAAAATTGTTATATTGGATAGCCCATAAGTTTCATAATTTTTTTTTTCAAAGAATTCTACATTCCATACGCGGTTGAAACCGCGGGTAACGGATAGTATCTTTATATTAATGGTATCATCATTTATGGGTTGCAAATGACGACAGTTCTATTTTGCGTCTCACGTTTTCTTCACATAGCGCCATATTGGATTCATTCAAGCTACAAATATGCTTCATCTCTTTCAAGCTTTATAACGCGAAAAGAAGTTATTTTATAAAATAATTATTGACACGAGAGAAATAGAGGTGATGATTCTATTATTTACATAATGAATAAAAATATTTAGACGAATTTAGTCGCTACTGTTGGACCATTAATACAAAAACATTATCCTGTTATGCCAGAAAATTTGAGCCCAGAACAATGGTTTGGTATTGACCGTTCAGCCATTATGCATGATTGGATAAAAAATTTATATATACAGGGTATATATATATATAGGTATATATAACATATATATAGTTTTGCCACTGTAGCCTATTACAGTCTTCAACTATATGTAAATACTCAATAGCCTTTACTGTAGCTGACCCTACGTTTCTCCGCATAACATTCTCAGTACCCTGCCGCTATGAATGCTTTTTTGCTGCCCGGTTCTTTTAAGAAAGTGATCGTGACATGTAGCGTACCTGTTGTGAATTGTGAGTTCGAGTGTATTATTTTGTGACAAACAGTGGCAATCATACAATAAGGTAAAGACCTGACATAAATTTGTGGGGAAAGCAAATGTAATAACAAGATTCTATTATCCGTAGAGCTGTTGCTGGTTTTTATTTGGATATAATATTAATTTCTTAAATTATGTCTCGAAGAATTTAACACATAAAAGAACTACCATTAATTACAAAGATGTTTATTATTTCATAATACATAGCTTTTTGATAATATTTCATAAAATTTTATGTATAAATAAATCACACTCGAAACTATGAAATTATTTAATACAAAAAAATAACAGGTGTTCATTTTTTGTGGTGACTCATTCCTCTATTATTCACGCTTCTCATTTTTAGCGCGACGTTGCCTCAACAATAATTTACTTAACATGTATTTCAAATTTTCTTGCTTATTAAGCCCTTTAGACTATAGTGTTATAAGAGTTTTTTGTTTTGCTTGGTGGGTACTATCTGCACCTAAAATATATGCAGTCAAACTATTTACACCCTGTATATATATATATATATATATATATATACTATAATCAACATTTATTGCCTACTAGCTGACCCGGCAAACTTCGTCCAGCCCTATAATCAAGAAATATCTGTTACCTTTTTATCTGAATTAAGTTAATTTATTTATTAAGTGTTGCTGTTGGTATATTAATAAATCAAAATTATTCCAAAGTGTTTATTATTCTAATGCTTTATGATACACAATATTCTTAGTTTTATTTTCTGGCGCGTATATAAATAGGGTTGTTGGTATTCCGACACGGGAACAGGCGACATATAACTGGCCATTAGAAAGTTACTCCGGTATAAAACAATATCTCTGTTTTCTACATTTTCACCCACAATGACAATAGCGAGTTCATCGATAGTTGGGGCATTAAAACGTCTTATGTGTTGCCCTGCAGGAGTCTTATCGGCTTTGATAACAATTTTGTGGTTTTCAGATGGCATGTGATCTAACGCGGTCTTGAATAATGCAACCAATGCGTTGTGTTGATGGAAAAATAATTGGAGTTGTTCCACAACTGGGCTTTTTACAGAATTGTTGTGTGCACAACGCTGATCGACTTGTCTTGCTGAATCGCCCATGAAATAAATTTGCAAAAATTTATAGTCACTATCCGGCACTGGCAATAAGGAACCTGTCCGATGATATATTTGTCCTTGAATCTGCAAAGGTAAACATTCCTGTATTACATATACATATTGTAAAGTGAATTGTATTGTAAAGTGAATTGTTCAAACCACCAAGTGACTCTCAAAATACTTTGTCAGTACTACCATTTCCCCCATCAACTTTTTTAACACAATTACTTCTGGCTACTTAAAGCAATTCACAGAGCTACATATGTACTTTAAGCCATTTCAAATGAGACACCAATACAATTGAAAACTGCCAACAATAGTGGAAAAGTTTTTCAATATACTTACTTTAAAAGTTGGCATAAAATTTTCTTGAATAACTTTTGTAGCGCCAAATGATGTCATTTGAAAGCAATTATTGTATTGCTGGATATTATTTAAAAAATGTCTGGAATCTGGCCCATTTCCGGAAACCAATGAATGTAATGGCTCTGGTGGCGGTACCAACGGCGTCAGTTTGACTTGACCGTTCGAGCAACCCAATCCAGGGGCTTCATTTTTAAACTTAAATGCCTTGCAATATTGACAAACAACGTTCATTGGTCCAATAGCAACTATATGCAGTATTATGTAGTCAATTTCTTTGTTATAATTAAATGCAGCCCTATAGGGGTTAAACGCAACACTTCTATTTTGTTGGTTCCGGTTCCATCGATTCCGTTCAACTTCATTCCGCATTTCACGTTGCTCATCAGTTTGACTTGCTCTTGTATTTCTTTGACTTGCAGCATTACGGGTTCTGCGACTTAAGTTTGTACGTCTAATTGCCGGCATTTTTAGAAACAAAAATTCAACTGAAAATTAAAAAAAAACTATAGTACCTATTCTTTTGTAAAAGTATCAAAATGGTCTATCAAAACTTTCCAACACTATTTAATTTGACTAACCTTGTTGAACAAACAACAAATTATCCTGTAGGAACCAATGTGAAAAGTACACTAAGAAATGGTAAATGAATTATGTAGGTATTTTGTTATTATAACTCCGACCACAGACCAACTCAGACCGATATATTTGCAAAGAGCATGTAAACCACGTTTCTTTGTTTTAATGTCAACTACGTGAATATTACTGCCAGTTACCCTTAAAAAAGTTTGCAAAGAGCATGTAAACTACGTTTCTTTGTTTTAATGTCAACTACGTGAATATTACTGCCAGTGACACATTATTTTATTAAAAAAGTGAAATGTTCTAGTTTCCTGCGCAACTTTCGTAATTTTTTTCTTACATAAGAACCTTCTCCTAATAATAACAAATACAATAAAAAAAGAATTAGTGAAATCGGTCCAGCCATTCACGCGTGATGCCGTGACCAAGAGAAAAAGGGATTAATTTTTATATATATAGATAATTGTCATACATACTTGAGTATTATAAATAATTTATATTTATAAAAGAACTGACTTCAACTGGCTTAAAATAAAAACCGTTTAGAAACCGTGTGCAATCAATAAATAACATATTCTAGCGTTTTCCTTATCTCTCCCTGTCTCTCTCCAATTTGTATTTTTTTCTACATTAGGTACCTACATATTTTTTAAAATTTTTTATTTGTTTTATTATTGGGACCACTTTCTGTAAGTGTAACTCTAATTCATAGGGTGCAACCACCCTGTATATGTTTTTGTGTATTGGTCTCCCATATGAATTATTTGTCTATCATTTTCTGAATCACCATGTACAACTATAATTCATCTCTACCCAATGTTGCAACCGCCCTCTCCCCCTCCATTGACTTTCTATATTTCTATTGATTAAATCACCCTTTGAACCTATAATTTTACTTCGTCCCATATGTCAAGTATAACCAACTACTTATGGTCCACACTATATAATATTTTTTTAACCACCCTGTATAACTATAATTCCACTCCAGCATATATTTCAATCATCCTGAATATGTAACTGCTTCTAACATTTTCTCAACATTCCGCTTCATAACTCGAATATCCTTAATGCATATTGATCCACTGTATAACTATAGTTTTACTTCACTCTTATTTCAACCACCTTGTATATATAACTGCTTATGTGCATCCCAAATATGGAACTGCTTATATAGCACCCAATATATCGTTTATTTGTAAGACTTTTTGAACCCACTTCTTTATTTCGCCTTATATTTCAACTGCGCACATTGCTTGTTGCTTGAATTTCACACCTAACACTTTTTCTTTTCGATACAGTAATGGAATATTTTGTGCCATTTCACTCGACTGCAAACACCCTGTACGATATACCTTCATGGCATATCTTGACATTTAAGCTAGATATTTATGATGAAAACCTGACATTTACATTGATGTTTACAGTTTTTTGCACATATTTTTACGATTTTCAGAAAAACGATATGTTTTACGTTTTAGAAAATTATACGATGTGAAGCTGGAACATCTCTTTGTAGAATACAATTTAAAATATTAAGAGAAAACATTGTAGATTCATTGAAATTCACTGAAGTGTAGTCCCTTAATTACTGCTTTTTCTGATTTTCTGGAAAACCGTAAATCTCACGACATAGAAAATTGTATGGTATTTTCTGTAATGTTTCTTAATACGCCTTTTAAATTATCAAGCCGTTTTTGAATAATCACTGAGCCTACATAAAAACACGTGCCGACGAATTGATAACCTACTCCTTTTTGGAAGTTAATTAATAACAAATTAAAAATTTTAGAGGTCTTGCAGTTCAGCTAAATCGGTAGAAAACTTTGTATTACGGTTTTGTTTGAACTGCTGAAGTCGCCATTATAAATAAACACATGTCATGTTTGCGTCTTGCAATACGCTTTAAGTAATATCATTTTGCCACTCAAGCTGCATGAGGATTGCATGCCACTAGGCAAATGCGACTTTGCCTCCTCGTGGACACAGTTCAGTTTAAGTGATATGCAAAATTCAAATGGAAAATTACGAAAGCGTGCGATGAAGCGACGTAACGTGCACAGAGTAGATCTTAACCTAAATGTAAACAAAAATGGCAAAACTTATCGGTTCCTAGCATAGCTATGAATAAAGAAGATATGTATACCTAAAGATGCGTACAATATGGACGCCTGTGCAACTGGCATCGTAACCAGGATGAAAGAGAAAGGAAACCGAGTGGACGTTACTATACTGACACAAACAAGCACCAATCAAAAGCAAACTTAGACAGAATTCCCTACATTTATTTGGTTTTTGTGTCTCTCACCGTGCGGTACATTTGTCTAGGGCCCTGACGTACTCTATATTTAAGTAATATCTCTATGACTATGAAACATCCTCACTACAAAACAAATATAGCGTATGACCCCAATCACTATTGGATTCTGGAAACATCTAGATTCCGCAATGTTGACTTTTACTTTTTAGACCAAACAGTTGAGTAAATATAAAATGATAAATTACATTAAAAACACTAGATAATAGTAGCAAACCATCTCTCATGATTTAAAATACGCTCTAGAAATTATTGAAAAATTATATACGCTTTTAAACCACTTTAAATTGGACATAACTAAACCGAAAAATAAAAAATAATTAAACCAGGTTTCTGTTTATCGATTTTGTAGTTATTTCTTTGAGAAGTATCGAAGCTCTTGATTTACGTTGTGCACGAAAGTTATAGAGAATTGAAAATCTTTTAAAATGAGCTTTTGTAATATCAGATTGGTGCATTTTTCATAGTGCAAATGCAATTGTCTCTTTGTGAGAGTTCATATATATATGCCGTATGTCATGTGTCGGGACGCATTATAACGAATTTAGATTGTTTTTTTATTTTTCAATTTTATTATTGGTTAAAATTATAAACAAGCATTCTAAAAATCAAAGATCTTTCACAATGTAATACCGACCTTACTCATTAAACAGAATAAGTCAATAAAATATGTCTGCAATAATTCGCAAACTCGGATATTGTTAAAGATATAGACATGTAGTTGTGACCTGATCGATGGAGAGCTGGCTGCCTGTGTTTGATCTGTGTAAACTTGAAATTTATGAAGAGCATTAGCGATCCGAAGGACCGGCTGACAAGTCTGCCTACGCGCATAGGAAGATTAAGGCGGGCACAGCTTTGTTCTTCCCCATAAATAAACATTATTTAAATTCTTTCGTGTAAAGAATAAACCATTGTCGAAATTTGATGGTCAGTATACAATGAAACCATTACTAATAATAAACTGTTTACATTTACAGTCGCAAAGATCTTTCGCAAACCATTTAAGGACTTTTTCTCACTTGTTTATCTCGGTATTTATACTCTTGTTTTTTCAATTAAATTCTAAATTCATTTCTCTGTAAAAAATAATTTGATTTTAAAAAATGATGTGTCAAAAGATTGACAAAAAAGAGACATTAAAAAAGAGGTATCACATGATACCCTTTTGTATTTGAACTTGTAGAAGTGATACTCACCGCTTAGGGGTTGAAAGTGCAGGGTGACCGTTGAAATTCACTCCACCAACTATTTGACCAATAGGAGCGATCACGTCACAAGTCACATGCCCCTGATCAATAGCGTACCTCGACCAAGTGAGAGGCCGTGCCTTGAAAATTGTTCCATTCTCAAGTGGGGCAACTGAAATGATCAATAATCTCATATAGTTCCCCATCTATTAGCGAGTCTTTCATATCTTTATTGCAGGAAGACATCTGCAAATAAATATATTGATATGGCAAAAACCTCGTGAAGTTGCAAATCTGCAACATAAGAATGCATGATGCATTGCTAAAATGGTAAATATAATATTTTAATGAATGTATACATAAGTGCTTAGTACGTACCTTTATTATTGCATTTCTTCTTATTTAAGGGTTCCTCTGGGAAAAGTGGGTATGGGTAAAGACCCTTGAATACCATATACCAGCAAAAATATGTAATATTAATTTATTTCACAATTGTCTAATGTCTTTCAAACTCCGAGTAAAATATTTAAAAAACTGCATCTTGAAATAAACTAAAAGTTGAATCCATAACTTTTTGTGAAATAAATGTCAAATAGTTAGGTTATGTACAAACTATATTTATAAGGCGATGCAGCCTTGGATCTCGGGCTTATTCACTAAAACTAACACAAACCGATCATTTTCTGAACATCTGTATCACTTTTATAGCGTCTTTTGTTGAAAAAAAATATTTCGTTTATATCTTATCAATTAATCTTTCGATTTTCCTAAACCTAACACACGCACACACGCTGGTATATCGCCATCTTAGCCAGACATTTAGTATTGCATTTCTCAAATGTAAACACTAACCTATACAAATATCACTAGTGCAGGTGGTAATTTGTTTGTCTTCACTATCAAAATGCCATCTAGTACCACATTACACAATTTGGCTTCTATACATGTTCCTTTTAAACTCATCTATATTCAAACTATTATGTGGCAAATATGGAAGAAATTAAAATGAAGGGTTACAAATAAGTGGCATTTTTATAAAAATTCTTTATTTCATTACATAATTAGAAAGGATATTTAAAGACAAGGAAAACAGTGTACGTCAACATCTTATATATAACAACATCATATATATATATATATATATATATATATATATATATGATGTTGGTAGGACTTTTGTTGTCCGGTTGTAATACCACATTTTCCCTTGTTGTATTTCATCTGGTTAAACCAAGTACCTGTTTAATCGCTTCATAAATGTAAATGTACTCCGTGTATGATACCATAAATTTGCACTTATAAACCGCAACGTTTGTTAAAGCTTCTGTACACATAACATTAAGCAGATGCCCGCCATTAACCTGGATATTAGCCTCCAAAGTTTGGCAATAAGAGTTTTGGCAAGTAACTGCGAATAAATTGTCCGTCCTGCGCCCGAACCTGGCACTGGTTTGGTGTTTCCTTTTGCCACGATTTCGTAATCAGATTATAAGATGAAATGTTGAACTTTATGGGCCGTGAGACAATTAAAAAATACAATGAAATGGGCATGAAAAGATATCCTGTTGAAATTCAAGGTTTTAGAGATAAAATGAAATCATTAAACGTGAAAAATACTGACAAAATTCATTTAATGTGATGATGACTTTGCAAGGGAAAAGTATTTTCTTCAGTTTCCAGTTTTTGCTGTAAAAAACCGTTATAAAATATTTCTTGGAAACTTTGGCTTTCATTTCACACCAGCTTAAGCTCGTTTTAATTGCTCCAAAAGTTTAAAAGTCAAGTTAGTAAAAATCTACAAAACAAAGATTTATGAGAGTATTAAAAAAGTTTTTCTGGAATAACAAGTTCACACTGCTGAACCAAATTCTGCTAATCCAACTCTTGATAATAATGTACAGGATTTTTGAAAAATCACTTTGCCTTCTCAGTCAACGAGTAAATGTGATCGAGAGCGAGTAATGTAATGTACACAGATTGGGCGATATGTGGTTGATCGATTATTTTCTCTTAATACTGTTAAACCTAAAAAATAAATATTTTTGAACTTCTTGTTTTTAAAATTTAAACTTTACAATTTATGCATCGAGTATAAGAGCAGACTCCTGGCTGCTCATCAAAATCCATAATTTTTTGACAAGCGCAAAATGGTAACAGCATCATGAATTTTAAAGATCACCAGTTTAATTGTCTTAAGTTTAGTGTCGTAGATTTTATCATTAATATATCTGTTAAAAAGCCAACTGATTTTTAATGTCGCGACCTTGATATCTACATGTTTTCTGAGTAATAGTTGTGGCATCTCTCCTTTATGTTTATGCCCTGTTTGGGCACCACAATACTTGAAATTACTGCATAGTCCTTTGAAAGATACATATGGAGTTGCAAAACTCTGACCAATCAATTTTGTTTTTTTAGAGTTACATAACATTGGAGAAGTTTTTAATGAAAATTATTGTAAAATGATCAGAAAAAAGTAATAATGACCAAAATACAATTAGTTCCCAATTTGTTATCTATTTTTGTTAATAACGTTGTTACTTTTAGTTTTACGACTAAAAGTTATAGAAACAGTTGTGCAGAATTTAATTTGCAACAAAACATATTTTTACAAATTTTCTAATACGAATAGCATAAAAACTATTTGCACCCTTTTTTACAAGATCACGACCGTGGGACAAGGGACACCTTTATACTAGCCCCCCTCTATATATATCGAAAAAACAAATTTGCATACTCGGACTTTTGCACGCTAAGCCCAAAAAGATGTAATATTTCAATGGACTAGCGTATTACCAAACGTAACTGGCTCATCATACTCCGTGGTCAACGGCAATAAAGATCCTATATGAAAAAAGTACAATTGTATAATTTAAACTAAAATGTTTGCCAATATGATGTGCCACACGACATAAGAGAAGCTAATTTGATAAGCACCGTCTAAAGATCATATAGATTCGTTCAAATTGGAAGAATTTGAAACAGTTATTTTCAGAATTTTATGTAGCGCTCCTAGGTGAGAGTTTGCGTTGTTCTTGATAACACAACACGAAACGAAAACTAGAAGGGTTTAATGAATTTTCAACAGACTTCAAAAAAGGAGGAGTTTCTCAATTCCGTTGATTTTTTTTAGATTTTGTTACCTCTGTACTCTGGCAATTATGAACCGATTTCGATTATGCTTTTTTTATTTGATAGAATAGATATCCAGACTGGCCCCACATTTTTTGTTTTCTTTTCAGTGAAATGGAATAGCAAATTTTGCATAAAACGGGAAAATCTGGTAAACCTACTTCCAAATTTAACAAAGCAAGATTGGCTAGATATCGAGACTGTTTACATATAAGACACCATCGTCATTATGACCATAAAACATTTGAGAATCTCGTCTATCTGAACAACGCTAACCTGAAAAACTGTAATAAATTTTTTAGGCGTGATCAGGTTCACCAAAGTAAAACAGTCTCTCTGCTCATATATAGGCCAACTTATGAAAACTTAAGGAGTTATACTAGCACAACGATAGCTAACAGGGAAAAATCCATTTGCAACAGCGAACAGTATTTGGGCTGCTTATGCATATTTAACAGCGACTACAGAATTGTCCCGCCAAAGGGCCAATTTAAAGCTAACCATTCATTAGCCCTCTAGACAGTTTAGCGGCCGTTTAGTCATATAAAGTACTAACAATGGCAAAGACAGTCAGACTACATTCGACACTGTTACTGCTGAATTCATTGTAAAATCCACAATTTTGTTTCCATTAAAAATTCAGCCGGTTGACTATAACGTCCATCTGCGAACTGCCACCAGCTGTTTAATATATAACAAGGTGGAGGAGAAGTATGTAAAGCTGACATCTGGTCATTTAGACAGACATTGAAGTTAATTTCGTACTATGCATGAATTTAATTCGACAGCCGAATTCACATTTAATGCTGGCTATGATGTACTACTGTTTGAATACGGAACTTTAATTGCGTATGGCTTCAGTGTCTTTCCACATAATCTTCCACAAATTTTCCCAGTGGAGTTTTGCACTTCGCCAAGAAGGTAAAGAAGGAGATAAATATTTAAAAGGACAAATTAAATTGATCCTACTTCCGTAATTGACTGAAGAACAGTGTAAATGGGGATTATTTCTTCGATAGGCATCTCTATGAAACCGCCCTTAAAACAAAACCTCCTAAAGAAATTACCCATGATGTAATTAGATTACAGAAAATAAACAGAAAATTTTGACCGACTTCGTACTAGGCTAATTTGTCCTACCGAGACGACTGCAATCAAGAAGGCGAATGGGGGGCCAACTTATAGGTGAAACTTTCATAGCAATTGGAATATCTGGATTATTCGAACCGAAAAAGCACTAGTCAAAAGTGACAATCATCCGGAATAAGCAGTTTTTTGTATAAGAATATAACCTGTAAAAGGACAAACCGATATTGTACAGAGTTTTTTAAATAAAAGTAGTCGATTTTTTACATTTGGTGTTTCATTTTTTATTAAACGTTAAGTTGATTAAATTTAAATTTAAAGGCAGTTTAAAATAACTCATTCATTCATGGAACCCAAACATTAAACAAATGATAACGATAGTCATTATAATCAATGTTTGAGCAGTTTTTGGCAGAAAAACTATTATAAAGACATCTTATAACAAACACGCACCTAGAAGCGCCACAAAAAATGCCAAAGATCACCCCTTTCTAATTCTTCCAATTTGAAAGGACCCTTATTATTAAGTGATCTTTTGAAGTTTCTGTACTACCCCGTACATTTTCAAATTAAATTCTCATCGTTACGTCATAAGTCAAATACAATTGTCAAACATTTTTATTTTAAACTTTAGAATGTGCCTTTTTTCATGGTTCCTTTGCCATTGTCAACAGAGTCTGACCTAGACCCCGAAACGTTTAGAAATATACAGTAATTTTGTGAATTGTGATTTCATTTCCCAAACAGTGCATTAAACATTGACAAACTATACCACAACTATCATTCAGAAAACAATTATCATCAGTGCCTTACTTATTTATTGCTTGATTAAGTTTTATGCTGCAGCTCTATTTTTTAATAGTTGCTCTTAATTTTTTTCCTCAATTATTATTAACCTGATCCACCCTTTAAGCGATTCGTTACTCTCCTATAAAAGTGCCGTCAAACTTTTATAAAGAATCTTAGTCGGCAAACCGGCCTAACCTCATCCGATTAATTAGTATAGCAAGTAATAAAAGCTATAGTAAAAAATCTGCGGTATTTATGTACTTATCCCGTTACTCTATAAATCGGCCGTACTTGCCCTGAAATTTCTAATATTAAGCCAATGTTGCTTGCTGAAATTAAATGCTTGGAAAGTTTTGAGAAAATGAGTGAGCAAAATTTCAAAAGCAAAAAGCATTAATGAACTGACTAACTAATTCACGAAGTTGGAAAACTTTATATGTTTTGTGCAAGATGCTACAAAAACCTTCACGACTTTTAATAATGCATTTCTCTTTGCCAACTTTGCCTCAACAAAGTTATATTCATGTTTTGCTACATTATAGCGACTTCCACCGTAGCTATCTTCAATTATCTTGCGAAGGTGGAAGGTTCAAGAACATGCACTTCACCCCCCCTCTTGCCATCTAACTCTATTCAGACTGAATTCCGAGGCTATGTTCGAGCATAATTATCGGTCCTCTTGTGCACAGCGCGTTAAACATATTAACCAGAATACTTAATTAAACAAGATTGAAATTCCGAGAGGCCTCAGGAGACTACGTAGCTGTTCCGAAGGTGATATGGGTATCCCTAAAAAATTCTCTTAAAAGGTTTTAAAATGTGTTAAAGATATTGTTATCTTAAAGGATTATAAACGTAAAATATATTTGATGAATTTGCAATAAATAATATTGAATACTTTTTTATCGACTCATGTCAAATTTCAGAAGATTGTAATTGTAATATTTGAAGTTTGTCATTTTATATAAACATGCTATGTTCTACCAAGGATCTGTCAAAAAAACTACAACGGACAAGATTAGACTGTTCTTTAGTGTGTCATTCAATATAAATTTTCAACAATTTAGGCCAGTTTTCATTATTTTAAAGCAAACCATATGGAATTCTTTTGTTCGTGAGTGTGGTCTTATTCCCGAAAATACAAAAAAAGAACAGCGACACTACGTGAAGTGGCTAATATCCAGATAAAAACTCAACGAGTACAGCTGCTGTGAGTCGTGATAACGTGGATATTTTGATTTAAAGTTACTGGAATTGTATTTGTATATTAGAAGTGTTTTTGCTGGGTATTTGTTGGGTTGTTGTTTGCTGATGATTTCAGATTATTTAAATCCATTAATGGCATAAATGATGTTATTGCACTTCAAAATGACTTGAACTTTGCGCTCAACTAGTTTAGAGAAAACAATGTTTGTTAATATCCAAAAATATTGTGTTGTTTCCTTCCGCCGAAAAGTCAATGTAGCTATTGAAGACTATTACATTGGATATAATAAGGTTAAGAGATGTAACGAAATTAAAGATCTGGGGGTGGTCTTTCAAGATACCTTCAAATTCAATACGCCTTTCAGCTATCTGATAAAGAAACCATACAAAGTTCTTCGATTTGTCATACCTAATAGCCAAGATTTGAGTGTAAAAATAACCATAAGACTTTAATATCTATGGTGAAGCCTCATCTTTTGCCTCCTACATTTGGGCCCCAAACTGTTACACCCACAGCAATGAAATTGAAAAAGTTCAATAATATTCCTACGCAACCTCTATATCAAAAGTAATGGCATATATCCCTTGATGGTATATTGTAGATCAACGTTGGCAATCTTCCATCTGTGTTCTTTGAGTACTAGGAGAAAGACCCATGCAATTGTATTTATATATAACATTGTAAATAGCAGAAATATCCCGATTGTGGCTTGATCAATAGCGTTAAGTTTAGGATCCCCAAAATTAGCTCTCATGTAATCTCTTCACGGAAGTCAGTCGTATTCAATAACATAGTTCCTGACCTATTTAAAATCAATATTGGTGAGCTTAGGCGCATATTATTGCTGCATCAGGATGCAAACCCTTTATGATATTAGCATATCTGTGACATTGTCAAAAACTTCTGTGCTGTTTAACCCTTCACATGTAATTACCTATTTGGTGTTTGTAAAGAGAATAAATTAAGAAATAAATAAATAAATATAGATTTTAATGTGTGTGCTCAAATAATTTATTAATATTCACGTAATTAGACGATTATTTATAATTTGTTTTCGTTTGGCCTAGATTAATACCAACTCAGAAAAATAATTTCAACGTAACCTATCATAATAAACAAATAACTCTTTATAACATTAAAAAAAGAGTAAATTAATTGGTATCCCAGAACACCAAAATTAAAGTAGATACTTATTCCCACGCAAATTGACTACATACATAAAGTTTGAAAAATAAAACGATAAACATGATCCTCCAAAATCATGCGTCATTACAAATCTAACACAATATTTAGGAACTAACTAGTACTGTCATTTCAATATTCTATCGAGATTTCCGTGTTTTGAGTAACGGGTCTCGCTTGAAAACTATGTGGTTATCATGATTCATTAAATAAACTACAGCATTGACATCCAAGTAACATAATAGCTGCAAAAGTTTCAGTTTAAGATTAGAATTTGGATCCGTAATTTATAAGCTAGGAAAAATCACAGGGTAATACCATATTTTTGAGTTTTTTAGTTGCTCATATCCTGAAACTCATAAATGTCGCTAAAAGATTTGCTCAAACATTTAATAAAAACATAATAAGGGAATGGATAATTTGGAAAATTATATATATATATATAAATGAGGACTAAAATAGCCTTTTTTCACGTTGGAGGAAAATAACTAATGTTCTTCTTAATATTGTACCGTAATGTAACGATATGCAAGGAATCTTGAATGGATGGCACTTTCAGCCCTGCTACCCTTGACAGGTTTTACAACTACCAGTAGAGCCTGTAGAGGTGTTCAAACCTGCATAATTCATTGTATCGCATAATTCAATTAGAAATATAAATATTGTTTCCCAAATCATTAAACTTGGGCTTCTCACATGAATAGTAATTCATTGGAATTGATTTTTCGATGATAGGTTTACCAACTTTAAACTATAGTCTATTTACATATACAAGATAAGTATAGTTTTTAAACTTTTGTTATACAGGATAAATGTCAATACTTTCTTATCTCACTTTTTAAAGTATATCACAAAATGCAAATCATTTAATGGTACATGCTCCACCAATACTTGTAGGCCTTAGTGACAAAGAACGTGAAAAACAATAAAATGCCCACAAAGACATGGCCACCAATTATTTTTATAAAAATTTACTTCGCAGACGTTACTTTTTTATACGAAAAATACGGTTACATATACAAAAACTATTTTCTTGATTACACAAATGTATTGTATAAATGATTTACTACAGCTTCACCTACACCTACAGAATGCTAGCAGCTGTAAATTATTCTTTGTAAAATAAATATATTGTTTGCATGTTGTCTAAATTGTTCAAGTAATACAGTAGAACAATAATTAGTTTTATAGCCTCGAGAGTTTTACTTTACCGTTTTCAGATTTAGTTTTTGACTTAAACTGTTCACAGCTAGATGACCACCGATAAATCCATAGTAAACGACAAATACCTTTTCTTTAGGACTGCCAAAAAGTTCTATTACTACCTTAAGGCTTGTTATTTTTTCCCATCGAAGCTTAGGTCGCCTTTCTTTGATATTATTGGTTTTGTTCGATTAGCCATTTGGTCTGTATACGCTAGTAAAGTATATTTGCCAATAGGCATTTGCGCCATCTCGTGTTTTATTTGTGGAACGCTGGTTCTGTCAAGGCCGTACTTTATATTTGCTGTGTTATAGATTAAAATTTATTTATCCCATAAAAACATCAAAACGATAGTGCGGTGTAGTTGATTTTGAAAATACATCAAGGAAAAATAACAATTACAATTCTACCGTTTTCTTAATTTCTATAGCAATCAAAGAAGGAATAAAATGATTACAGCAGTTCGTCGTCAAGAGCAATTAAATTAAATTTCCACGTTTTTATTATAAATACATAAAATTAATCACAATTTTGTTCTGTTAACAAAAATAAGATTCAATAACTCTTGTAATAGATAATCATGAAATACTTTTCTTTCCAAAGTAAATTGAAATTTAAGGTTAACATAATTTTTTATTTTTAATTAATAATATTTTCTTTTAGAATAAAGAAAAAAAGTAACGCTTAGTACAGGAGGGATGAAAAGCCATGGCAACCAGGAACATATTCAAGGATTCACTGTGCTCATAGCAGAAAAATCAAACAATGTATATACTAAGAAAGTCACAATACATCTTTCCTGTATTATCAATATTTAAACACTTTTAAATAAATAACACTTTTTATTCTCATTATTTTATTTTTTTATGAGGGCGCAAAAGCAAAATAATATATAATCAATATTCATTTCTTTGGATCCATATTTGCATCTGTTGTTGCTTTAAGTCATAGATAACTTCATCGATATTTTTTATATAATGAAAAAAGTTAATTTGTTTTTTTCAATATATTTACTCTGATTTTGGAGCCAGTTGCAATAGTTAAAAACTTTAGGACATGTACACCATCTTATTGAATTAGATGGAACGCTGGAATAGAACAACAGTGTTAATTTTATACATACAATAATGACTCTTCAAATTTAATACATGCTGCACATTTTTTCTTCATATTATTTTTATGTTTTTGGGTTTTTTCTTGTGTATTTTCATAACACCACAATTAACTAAATTTTAATCAATAACACAGCAAATAAAAAGCTGACAGAACCAGCGTATATTGAAAGAACTTTATTAGCGTATAGGTGGTTCGGTTGTTTAAATACAAAACATTATTATGTTATGAATTAATGTTATTATCCAAGAACAATAGATAAGACGATTCTGAAAATCCTATCACAATACAATTGAGAGCTTGGTTTTCAATGGCTTTAAAATATGTACTGAAAATGTAATTTGTAAATTGAAAGGCTTTAAAGTATGTACTGATTTATGACATTTAAGTTGACATAAGAAAATTTTTGTTGTTTTTAAATATACAGGTAGCACAAAAAATTCTAAAGATCATGTATTAAGTTAAACAGCTTTCAATTTGGAAGAATTTGAAAGAGTTGTCGTTAGAATTTATAAGTGGGGTTCCTAGGTACGACTTTCTTATAAGATAGCGCATTCGACAAAAATGCGATCAAAGAATTCTGCTGTTTCAGTGATCCCATTAACATATAATATTGCCGTTAAAAACCCATTAAGTAAATTCTAAACGAGGTTCAATGAGCTCCCAATGGAGCTGAAGCAAGAGAGTTGAACGCTTTGCTATACAAACTTGCTTCGTTATACGTGTCATGTTTCAATTATTTTTATTCATAAGAAAATCACGTGAAGAAGGCCAAAAATGTCGCTGCCAAAATTGATATTGCCCTTAGCTGCACTATATCATCTTTTTGTATTTTTAATGATGAAAACTTTTATCTGTTACATTGGCAGCAATGAGATCATAAATAAAAAATTCTTAGTTTTTTTGCATCAAAACGAAATATTTTGTATACAGTCGGAGTTTCCCAATATTAATATAAATGATATAAGCGAGAAAATCTTTGCAAGTTACGTGATTTTTGAGCAAAAAACACCTTTTTATATTATATAAATATGTCGTGCACGTAGCAGTAGATGATTTCAGTTACGTCAGAATGTTGAATAACTTTAACAATTTCATTTTTAATTAAATCGAATGGGTTTTTAATAGAAAATATTACCATTAATAACAAGAAAAGAACGTTAACACTAACTCGTAGTTTAGTTAAAGGAGTTTCAATAAGCACCCATAACGCTCTAGCAGGGGCTCATATTAATTAAACTTATTTTCTGAAGCAGGAGGTCGGCTGCTTTGTATATATTGTTTCATAAGAACAGTACACAACTTTCAAATTTGTTAAGTTGAAAGAAACCCTTCCATACAAATCTAATTACTGCAATCGCTTTACATAACATACTTTGACGGAAGAAGCTTTTAGCCATTAATGTCGACTTGTTATATCCTAGAATCTCGCGGCTTTAACCCAATTTCAGTAGTCAGTTGCCAGTGTTTAAATATGACGTTCGCCACCACCCAATTACATCATTTTCTGTAAATTCAGTCTTCAGAATTTCTTCTATATAGAAATCATGAAAAGACTTTTGGGACGTGCCATCGCTTCCAACCTCAATTTTAGTTTTTTTATGACTGGCGTCTATTGTGTCTTCAACAAGGCTACTTGGCTCTTATTTTACTGGATAACCAATTGGTTCTTTCAGAATTCTTTATAGTATGGTATGTTTAAACAAAAAACAATTTGGATAACTCATTAAACAGTTGTGAGCAAAAGGTCAATGTAATCTGATTTTCTAGAGTCAAATAAAATTGTTTCTTCTTTGTTCTCAACAGAGTTACTAAATTATCACCAACAAAAATACTACGATTACATTATGGTATGAGGCAAAAATTACATCCCAATGAACGCACCTTTTCGCCAGGATATTATTTAAATATGTTAATAGTTTTGCCAATTACAACAGCGGAAAATAATTCATAAGTCTAAATATCCAGTATAACTAATTCCGAATTATTATAAATATACATAGTTTAAAAGGCCATTTACATTAGATAAAGTCCGAAAATTTAAATAAAAGATATAGTGAAAGAAAAACTAAGCAATTTCCTAAAGCAGGTTTAGAACTGTGTACTTTTCCTCTTCAAAACAGAAACAGTGGAGACTATCTCAGAAATCGATACAGCTGTTCCCTATTGGCGTCAAGAGCATTAACGTTAGGATATATGTCCTTTGTTTCCTGGAGATTATAATACAAAATCAACCAATAACAATTTACCAAACCGCAATTACGTTAATGGTTTAAGGATTATTCCGGCTTTCGCACCTCGTTATTGCTCGATGTGCATTGCTTTTCTCGAGAAAATAACTACTACTAGCCTGGTTGAAACCTTTCAGAATTAATTAAAACTTACATCCAAGCCTTCAGCTTTATAATTTATAATAGTAACAACCACAATATCCCAGAATAGTGTTAATAGAATGTAGTGAAACAAAACAAAATGGAAAATGGGTGAAAACTCAATAGGAAACTCTGTTATAAGTTAACCAAAAAAGGTTTATAAAAGTGTATACTGACTACAGAATAGTTATTAAGCTTTTTGGGTTATTTTTTTCGAATTTTTCAAAAATATTTCTAATAAGTAGAACTTTTTTACTTATTTCGAGAGTGAATAATGTTTTTTTAATATTAATTGCTCTAAGATATTGTACTTTGCCACTTAGATCTCGAACTTCTTTATGTTAATGTGTTTATTTGCAATCATACCCAAAGACAATTGTTATTATTATATGGTATGTATAATGAGAAAATATAAAAGTACAATTTTTTTAAATATTTTCATACGGAATAAATATCTCGGAGATTCAGCCAAACCTAGCTCACAGAGACCACCAATCGGGAATCGGGCTCTATATAACCCGTTTTCCGTGTTATTCCTCAGGGAGAAATCACAGTAATTTCAATATCTGCTACCTAATCTTGAATTCTTCTAACCGCAGTTGTACGTTCCTCCTCAAATTTAACATTGACTCGCCGCGCTCCATTCAGATGAAATGTCTGATTTTACAATGAACAGCACCTGTGTCAAAAATAATGGCTGGGCCTAGTCGGCAATCGTTGTGGCAGCCTAACTCTGCATTTTATATTAACGTAACCCGTGCAACCCCAGTGATATACAATCTGCTCTGCTGGATTTAGTTTGTTTGTTCTAGGTTGTTTGTTGTAGCCTCTTCTTCAGATCGGATCGTAGTTCGTTAAACAAGTCTGTTATCTGGGCAATTTCATCTTATTTCCCCTTGTCAACAAAAACTGCTATTAGTTAGAACATGTTATTGACGGGTTCGAATTCTAGGTTTCGATGTTGCTAACGTCATTGATGAAGACCTATTTGTCAAATTGCTCTTTAAATTTCTTAGGAGCATCTAGATCATCGAATTTCTGCGTTCAATTCCTGCTAGTTTTCCCTGAACTTGTTTTATACTGAGCAGTACCTAGTAAACTTGACTTAAAGTTTCATTGCTATATCTATTATTGAGGACTCAATGCATGACAATTTCATTGTTTTTCAAGTTTTGAGTACTTAGTTTTGAGTGATAGAACTTCAGAATTTTTCTCCCTAAGTTTCTTTGTGAGTTCCACAATTTTAGCTGCCGCAACTTGATTAGAACTGGGATACGAAGTTTTGCTTAAGGCATTCTCGTAGTTACTAAGTTTTTCTTGTAACTGACAAATTTTTGCTTGGGATACTGCGTATTCACCTTCAAGGTCGGATAAATTCTGCCTCACCATAGCGTTTTTATGAACATAGTATTGAATTTGTTCCCTCAAATAAGAATTTAGCTCATTCGGAAACATAATATCTGACGGGATTTCTTATGGGAGCTAAAATTGTGGAACTCACAAAGAAACTCAGGGAGAAGTAAGTTGAATCTCTCAAAACTAAGTACTCAAAACTTGAAAAAACTACTTCTAGATTTAAAGGATTCTCACGAAAATGTTGCAGTTGTGAAACCAACAAAAATAGATCCACCTCTAAATACCTCCGAAAGTGAAGTGAAAAAGTTACAAGATAAACTAAGTCAAACGTCTAATAAATTAACTGATGCCAGAAATTTATATTTAATACTAAAAATTTCATTATAGTTTTGCGAGAAAGCTCCCTGTTACTGTAGAACAGCGCCTCTCATTGAAATAAGAAGTGATGTGGTTTTTCTTTAATATCCCATCAATTGATATTAACAAATTATTCAAATTAACTTTTATAGGTGAACCGGAAAGAATGCTTGCTATGGGAAGTAGATAGTTTTACAGTAGCACTTTTATAATTACTCTACCTTGCCTATTACTTCTCATCTTGTCTTTTTTGACTGTATCAGTTTCACTTGTAATTGAGCTTGAATTTATCCTTGTACTTTGTTTTTATTTAATTTAATTTCAACATTATTAACCGAATTGTTGACATAATGAAACTTTTTTGTTTTAGTTATTGAATATCGGTATACATTTTATTTCATTTTAGTATGTGCGACTGTGATAGCCAGAGCGCGCTATAGACCTGCAACATTTCCTCAAATTGTTTTTTTCAGTTTAGTTAATTTTTACTGATCTTGTCTTATTAATTTTTTTTTTCGTTTTTGTCTCAATTAATTTTATTATTTTTCCTCAAGAAATTTTGGTTCTTCTTGTCATTTATTATCTAATAACATGCTCGGTTTTATTATAAAATCTGTTGTTGTTTATTCAGGGATTCTATTAATCGATTATGGATTTTATTTCTTAATGAGTCACCTTCTCTCTAATAGGTTTGAGAGTTTTTTTTTTCTTGAGCTCATTTTTCCAAATTTTTTTCATCAGATCTCATTTTAACCTTGTAAATTAATTTTTACGAACTTGGTAATGAGCCCAGATATTTGCTTAAAAATTAAGTAAATATAACACAAGAATCATTCAGGAAACAACATGTATAATTTATATTTAAAAAAGAACCGTCTGCAGCTGACTTAAAAACCGTTTAGAAATCGTGTGCAATCAATCACTATTTTCAGACATTCTTCTTTTTTATCTAATTTAAGGTCTCTGTTTGTCCGTCTCTTATATGTATTCTTTTACTACATTTTCCACATATTTTTTAACTTTCATTATTTGGACCACTTTCTATAAGTGTAATGCTAATTCACTCAATATTGCATCCACACTGTATATGCTTCTGTGTATTGCTTACCCCTATACAACTATTTATCTATCATTTTCTGAACCACACTGTACAACTATGAATTAACTCCACACAATATTGCAACGGTCCTAATATATTTAGAACCACCCTGTATAAGTATAAATCCTCTACACACTATTGACTCTTTCTATTCTTCCATTTTTTAAATTATTCCTGTATACCTATTATTGTACTTCGGCATATATGTCTGGTATTCCATTTATGCAACTGCTCATTCACATTTTTGAACCACATTTTATGACTATGATTTTACTCTACCATTTATTTCAACCATTCGGTATATGCAACTGCTTCTAAAGTTTTTTGAACCCATGTCTATAATTATATTATACCCTGTTCTATAATTCAAATATCCTAACTGCTTATGCTTATATAACAAATTTTTGATACACCATGAATAACAATAATTTGACTCCATCCTTACTTCAAACACCTTGTACAAGCAACTACTTATGTTTCACACTTATTTAATCAGCCTTTATAACTGTGATTCTACTCCACCTTATATTTCAATCATCCTATATATATCCTGTTTCTAACATTTTTTGAAGCCTTGTGTATAACAGTAATTAAACTCCGTCATATAAGCAAATATCTACACTGTATAATTATAGTTTTGCTCCACTCTTATTCAACCAGCTTGTATACGCAACTACTTATGTGCCACCGATTACAATATTTGTTGAACCTACAACCATATACCATACAGAACAGATAGCCGGCATAACAAATTTTCTGCCATTTCGCGCAATTATAAGCCCCTTAACTTAACTTTGCCTCCAAAATAAACTGACTTCAAATGAATCAAAATGAAAACCATCACAAACACCCTGTACGATATACTTTCATGGCATATCTTGACATTTAAACTAGATATTTATGATGAAAATTTAACATTTAGCATGATGTTTATAGTTGTTTTGCATATATTTTTCCAATTTTCAGAAAAATGGTATGTTTTACTTAATAGAAAAATATACGGAATTAAACTGGAAAATATTTTTGCAGAATACAATTTATGATATTCAAATTGCTTGAGCAGTTTTAAAGAAAACAGTGAAGATTCATTGAAATGTAGTCCCTATTACTGTTTTTCTGATTTTCTGGAAAACCGTAAATCTCACATTATAGAAAATTATATGATACATTTTCTCTAATATTCCTTAATACAATGCCGTTTAAATCATTAAATTTCTCGAAGCCGTTTTTGAATAGTTAAATTGAATATCGTCAATTAAATAACTTATACACCATCTCCATCTGATGAGGAGATATAAATGCAATTGTCTGATGGGAGAGGTTGAAGTTATTAGATGGCACCTCCGTTATCATCGGTATTACTCACAGTTGCTCGAAGTAAGTTTATATTGAGTGTAGTAATTTGTGATTGAACCAAAGGGAAAATTTAAATTTGTTGTCAGAACTAGGATTCGTACACACGCCTACATAGTATACTGCGAATATCACTTCTGACACTATTTATTATACATTTTTCGGTGTGTTTTAAAACAATTTAGTTTACACCAAAAATTCACAATTCACTAGTATGAGACTTCAAATATTACAACGATGAGTCAAACGTAACGGCCCTTCCACTACTACTCTGAACCGCTTTTGTGGCACGGCTGAATTTATCCGGTGTCCGTCGTTCTCCATCACCCAGGTAGCCTACTTGTCTGTCTAGCGTGCAAGACGTGCCACTTCGGTAAAATACTAGAATAAGTTTGCTAAACGGTTTGTTTATCGGTGTTAATTTTTTTACTACTGTGGATAATTTCGAGAAAATTCCCCTGTTAATATGGTCACTTAAATATTGTAACTATGCTTTGGTGACGAGCCTATGTTTTGTAATGGTGGCCATGAAGAAGGCGTGAGAGACCAGCGATTTCGAGATGTAAGACGAAATACAGATTTGGCTATTGAGGCGCCATATATGTTGGAAGCAGATCACCCATCTTCTTGTCAACAGGACGGCTCGGTGATATGTTAATGAAGTACTCCAACAGTTTCACATACCTACCTACAAACCATACCTAATGCAATCATTTCACAGAATAACGTGAGCTTTTATGCTGCAACTGACACAATCGCGTTATTTCAAGTCTCAATCATACAGACTCTGGATTTGTCTCTCATCAAACATGTGTTGGATATGGCAGGTTGCTAGGATTGATCTATTGCGACGTCCCCCTGTAAACTTGGATAGCCTCTGACAAGCTATAAGGAGGATTGTGATAAAATAGATAACTATGGAGGAGCTACTCCATCAGTATTTATTTTATTAAAATCATTATGAAAAATATAATTTATTACTACCAATATCATAATGAATCTTTATATTATAGTATAATTTGTCCTTCGGGCTGTTGCAATTTTTTTCTCTAAAATAAATGTGTTGTTTTTTCAACCGATACACTAGTGACCATTAATCAATCAAGTGTTTGCGGATAATATGATTAGCCAATTTATTGATTAAAGACCACTATTGAATTTCCGCAAACACCCTTTATTCCCAGAAATTTGACATATACTGAACGGTGTTTTTCCGTCAAATTTCACAGAGAAAACAAATTCTGTGCCAAGATACCTTTGCTTTATTCCTATTTGGATCGGCTCGTGAAATATAATCAGGAAACACAACTAACGCTCTAAAATATTCCAGCAGCGGCAACCGACACCAGGTCACGAGAGAAAGCGAGAAAGAATAGCATAGAATGGAAAGTGAACGTTGCGAATCCTGCGAACCGTGCCACTTTTCCGCTGAGTCGGATGAACGGCTAATGCGATGCATGTGTTGCTTTCCGGAATCCATTTATGCCGTTAGAACGATTCTTGTAGGGTTAAGTGCATATCCGAGTCTGTCGTCTGCTAGCTGAGCGAATGACGAAGTTTACAAACCTAATCGAGTTTCTTTCGTTTCCTTTTTTATGTATGCCATCGAAGAATTCATCTGCTTTTCGTAAAACAATTCGTAAAATTACATTAAAAAGTTTATATTGGATTAAATGCTTTCGCAAAGATCTGAATAATGTCAGCACCAAAGAGGAATCAGTAGGAAATATTATAGCATTATTGAATAAACTACTAAAACAGTCAACATATTTTATTTAAGTTAAATACTAATGTCCATAAAAAAAACATCAGCTATTTAACATATTATCCTGAGGCTAGCTGATTTTGCCATGGTCTTGCTGTGCTCTGTGCTCTACCTCTTGCACTATTTTGGGCTCGATGTATTGCTGACATTCATCTTCCAGGTGTAATATTAGAAATCTAATGTTCGAACCTCTAATATAAACGTTTTCTAAATGAGCTGTACTCTCATCTCTAAATGATCCATTAATGTGAGTCGTTTTACAATTCACCCTGTCAATCCGGTCAAAGCAAATTTTTTTTTGTTTTTCGAATACCGCTATCTACAAATCATCATATTAGCTGATTCTGCTTTTTCCGGATTTGAACTGAGTCATTTTTTTGAATTAATATATATATATATATATATATATATATATATATATATATATCTGAACCAGCATATAAACCAACGAAGAAATAATAATTGCCTCCCCTAAAAAAAAAGAAGGGTAGGAGGCACTTAATGGGATTATTTTGCAATGTTTTATGGTTGTGATGATATTTTTGTATACATTCCTCGAGTTTTATTAGTAGGTAATGTAAGTGATTTATTTTGTTGATGAGATTTCTGTTGAAATGTTGATACAGAAATGGGCGAAAGTTCAAGGCCTTTGTCTCGGTTGAAATTCTTTGGATTTTTGGCGATTTCAACGGCATCACGGAATTTTCTGGTGAAATAATACGGAGATTGGGCCACGACAGAAGAGCTGTCGAAGAGAATTTGGTAGCCCGTTTCGTGATGGTGTTCAGCCACAGTAGAGATTGAAAGCAGGCCCGTTTTTAAACAACGTTTGTGCTCACATAGACCAGTATTTGTAGGTGAACCTGTTTCACCGATGTATACTGCCACACAAGAGCATGGAATGGAATGAAATACCCTTGGATAAAAGAGGATTTTGTTTTTCCTTATTATTCAACCTAATAATGGACAAGGTAATAAGAAATGCTACGAAGGTAGAAGATATGCAATAGGAAAAAAATTCAAAATACTATGCAACGCAGATGATGCAGTACTGACACCCCCAAGAGAAAATCTATACAAACTAGTACACATATTCAACAATACTGCAAAACAATTTAACTGAATATCTAAAAAAAATAAATCGAAAACTGTGGAATTCAATTAGTTGGGGATTACACTATCCAACTATGGAGAAATCGAATAACATTATTAGAAAATTTAAAACCGCAAAAATGCGAATAAATGAAGTATAACCGGAAAGATCGAATGAGGAGGAATAAAACAAAAATAGGCAATGGGGTGTCAATAAACGACTGGAAACTTAAAAACTTAACAGAAGGAGAGAATGGAACAACCTTATGAATAGAATTACAGAAGACGCGCAAAAACGGCAGAAAGGACTTTCGATTATGTGACTAGATTGCCGCTGACTAGCTCAGTAGTAAGGCGTATGGTGGTGATAACATTAAGTTTTTTATGAGTCATCGTTCTAGAACAGACAAGATCTCGCAACAAAAGTTAGTATTTTAACTTTAATTATTATGTTATATTTTGTGTTTATTAAATGTCTTATTTCGTGGCTTTTACGATTAAAGTGAAAGATAGATGATTTAGCTGTATATTTAGGTTAGTTTTAGTAATTATAAATTCTTAACCTTCGGGTAATTGGAGCTATCTGCACTCCCATTACCTCGACCTGGCTCCTATTGCCCCTTTCGAGAAGCTGTTGCAATAAGTTTCAGTTTACTTATTCACGCTAGAAAAACGACGACCTGACAAGTCTCTATACCACGCTGAAGAAATTCTAAATATTAGCAAATTGCCATGATGTTACAAATGTTCTCGGCTGGTTTGTAGAAAAACTTGTGTTTTCCAGTTAATGAGAACAGATACTTGTCGACCATGTTCTTGATATGTCTAATGTTTTATGGTTTAACAAGAATACAACTGTTGAAAATGTGCTATATGACTTTGAGTTATCGCGTTGAAAAAAGTTGTAACACTGAAAAATAATGGAAAAGATTAGCTGTTAAAATTCATGAACCGACTGAACCGACATCTTGTATTCAGAAACTCCTGCATTATAAAGAAGGAAGCGAGCAACATTAATTCTGGACTTTTATACGAGTGAAGTTATATCTTTCTTTAATCTCGAATCAGACCAAATTTAAATTTGTACAACATATTTAACATGGCTGACACCGAATTTTTCTACAATCTAAAAGCCATATAATATTATTGCTCTAAAAATACAGAAGTCTATTTGTACAATGCAGCTGTAACTTGAAGGACCACCAGAAGAAGCTTATATTTGTACCCATAAGGGGTGGATTAATTAGCAAATATTCGTTACATGACTTCACTTTATGAAAATTGCGCAGCCTACTGCAGGACCATGAAATCAAATAACATGAGTATAATAACTCTACACGAAATAGTTGGACTCTAACAAAGCGAACTTGAAACTAGCATATTTATACAAGGTAATATCCCCCTTTAGACCACCAGAACGTATGTGATGTATCCATATATTTTTTCAGACGAAGATTTTACAGCTCTCAGCGAGAATGAGCATGGTAAAAGTGACGTAGTCTCAAGGGCAACTGCAAATGCCCACTAGCAGGCTATTCTATACCATGAATTAACCACCCCAAGGTGTGTATACAAAAGACTCTCGAAAATCTCTACGCGCTTTATTGATATATTCAATACCGTAATTCCTCCTCCATATATATTTTTTAAAAACTCAAAAAAGAATAATAGAAACAATCAGCATTCAGACGTTTGGACTGGCACAACAACCACATTAGTAAAATATAATCGAGACGTAAAAGAGAAGAACAATAAAAAGTATATGTGATACAGCTTCTTGTTTGTTGTTGTTTATCCAGTGTTTTGTCAACTATAGATCCAATTACTCAATTTTATTTGTCATGCATATTTCTCATTGTCGGGAGTTTTCCCTTCCACACGTCTTTGTCAAAATTACCACAGCAGAGATAAATGCTCACGATAAACTACTATTTACTAAACTAAATTCTATTCATAAAACATAAAGTCAGAGATAACAATAACAAGAGAAAATATACAAATAGGCAAGGACAAAACAGTACCATTTCCTCCGGTGTCCCTCAACTGATTTTCTTAATTTTGCTTTGTTAAGTAGCTATTGACGAGCTTCAGTGCAGAATTCTTACATATTTTTATATAATATTGCTTCATTCATTACATAAAATAAATATTCAAAATTTACATCCACACTGTCAATGACAAACAGTGGCGACAGATTGCTTAGAAAGAAAATCGTAAGACGGATTGAAAAACAAACTAAATTAAACAAAAAACTAACAAATTTTGATTGGTACCGAAAGTTATTCCACATTATCACGCTATTCAGATCTCAGGCATAAGAAATATATTATATGATATTAATCATTTATTTGGTACTCGCAAGTGTGACACTTTCATTTCTTTCTAAATATGGTTTCTCAATTAAAATTACTATTGTGTATTGTGTGGCAACTGATCAATGTATTTCCGATAATATTTTATTATTTTAACTTTATGCTGTTTAACCGACTTCCAAAAAAGGAGGAGGTTATCAATTCGTCGCCACATTTTTTTTCTGTATGCTTAGTGATTATTTAAAAACGGCTTGGGCAATTTTGATGATTTAAACGGCATTGTATTAAGGAATACTACAGAAAGGTACCATATAATTTCCTATAATTTGAGATTTACAGTTTTCCAGACAATCAGAAAAAACAGTAATTAAGGGAATTCAGTGAATTTCAATAAATCTTCACTGTTTTATCTAAAAAAGATATTCCAGCTTGAGTCCGTATAATTAATTATCTGTAATGTAAAACATACCGTTTTCCTGAAAATTGTAAGAATATTTGCAAATAATATAATTTAAAATAGAAAGTGTTCCTTCCAGTTCTTCACAATCGTTAGCAGTCAGTTTTCAGAAATGAAGTCGATTTAGTTATTTCAATTAATATTTATATCAAAAACGTGACAGTGATAATTTTATATTTTATTGTTGTAAAGTTCATATATAATAATTCAGTAGTTTTAATGGCCACTATCAAATATCATCTTTAAGTAATAATGATATTATTTGACAATTATTTATCATTTCTATTTTATTTATCGTAGAGTATGAAAATCTTACAAGAAGTTAATTATTGTTTCAAATTAATATTGGCAATTTTTATGAGTTGCCTTTGAAATCAAATGGTTTATACATTTAATTTAAATAATTTATGTTTAAAAAAAGAACCGACTTCAGCTGACTTAAAATATAAAGAAAGAAAAGAAACCGTATGTAATCAATCACTATTTTCATAAATATCTTCTTTAAGTTAAGGTACAATTCTATTGAAAATTTTAGCGTATTCTTATCTCCTCTCTCTCTCTTTTTCTCCCGTTCTCTTTCTCTCTCTATTTTTTATTCTTTGTCTATAGTCTCCAAATATATTTTAACTTTTTAGTTGACTTATTATTTGGACCACCATATTGCATCCACACTGTATATACCTATGCTTCTGTGTCTTAATCACCCCTATATAACTTATTGGTCTATAATTTTCTGAATCACCCTGTACAACTACAATTCAAGTCAACACAACGGTCCTGATATCTTTAAAATCACCCTGTATAAGTATAAATCCTCTCCAGACTATTGACTTTCTATTTTTCTATTGTTTAAAATATTCCTGTATACTTCGCCCCATATGTCTAGTATTCTATTTATGCAACTGCTCATAGTCCATCCTATATAACAAAATCCACCTTTTAACCACAATTTAAGACTATAATTTTACTCTACTATTTATTTCAACCACCCGTTATATGCAACTGCTTCTAAATTTTTTTGAAGCAATGTCTATAATTATACCCCCTCATACGTCCTATACTTCAAATATCCTTACTGTGTATGCTTATATAACAAATTATTGATACACCCTGAATAACAATAATTTTACTCCACCCTTACTTCAAACACCTTGTCTAAGCAACTATTTATGTTCCCAAAAATATAACTTTTTTAAACCACACTCTATAACTATAATTTATACTCAAGCTTATATTTCAACCATCCTGTATATTCAACTGCTTCTTATAACGCAAATATCCGCTCTATATAACTATAGTTTTGCTCCACTCTGATTTCAACCACCTAGTACACGCAAGTTCTTATGTGGCACCCAATTCAATATTTTTAGAACCACCCTGTATATCTAAATCAATTCCAAATTATATTTCAACCATCCTATGTATACTACTGCTTATTTACCACCTAATATTACATGCACGCACACACTCACCTACAACCGTATACCATATAATTCGGGGACCTAACAATTTTTCGTTTCCATAAACTAGCGGAATATTTTCTGCCATTTGACGCAACTAGAAGCCCCCCAACTTAACTTCGTCTCTAAGAAAAACTTACTTCGTACGAATTAAAATAAAAATCATTACAAACACCCTGTACGATATACTTTCATGGCATATCTTGGCATTTAAACTAGATATTTATGATGAAAATTTGACATTTACCATGATGTTTAGAGTTTTTTGCATATATTTTTTACGTTATAGAAAAATATACGAAATCAAGCTGGAACATATCTTTGTAGATTATAATTTATAATATTCAAATTTCTTGAGCGGTTTTAGAGAAAATCTTGTCACTTATTTACTTTTTTTCTAATTTTCTGGAAAATCGTAAATCTCATGTTGTAAAAAATTATATGGGACCTTTCTGTAATGTCCCTTAATATAATGCAGTTTAAATCATCAAAATTGCCCAAACCGTTTTTGAATAATGGCTCATCATACATAAAAAAAGTGCCGATAAATTGATAACCTCTTCGTTTTTGGAAGTCGGTTAAAAAACGGTAAACATTAATGTAAAATTTTCATCATAAATATCTAGCTTAGATGTGAAGATATGCCATAAAAGTATATCGTACAAAGTGATTGTAAAGCTTTTCATTGCAGTCGGGTGAAATGGCACAAAATATCCAATTAGTGTAAAGTTATACAAATTAATGTGATATTGGGTGGTACATAAGCAGTTCCATATATAGGACGGTTGAAATATAAGTTATACAGGGTGGTTGAAAAAATGTTAATGTTATTAATAAAAAATAAAACATTTTTTAAAAAAATATAACCGACTTCTACCTATAACTAAAAAGCTAAAGATAATTATAACAACATACAACTCTAGCAAATAAATAACACATTCAATGTTGTAAGGTACTTACCCAGGAAGTAAAAAATGTAAACATTAAAAGGTGCTCATCTTGTACAAATTAATTACCTACCAATCTAGTATATTTTTGAAGTCGGTCACAAGCAAATCTAAAATCCTTCATTGCGTACTTATCTACTAATTCCTCAAAATTGATTGCTTGTTGCTTGGCACCGACTTCAAAAATATACTAGATTTAATGTTTACATTTTTTACTTCCTGGGTAAGTATCTTACAACATTGAATGTGTTATTTATTTGCTAGAGTTGTATTTTGTTATAATTATTTTTAGCTTTTTAGTTATAGGTAGAAGTCGGTTATATTTTTTTTAATGTTTTTTTTTCAACTTTTTAGTTTTTTTTGAACTCAAGTAGTTTTCATTCTTTATTTTTTATTTTGTATGTATAACCTTAATAGATAGAACCAGGTAACATCGAAAGCCTCAACATTACACAATGATACTTTATCATTTAAATTGACAGGTAAATCTTTACGAACAAAATGTACTAGTACGCGTTGACTTAATAAGCCCAAAATATATTTATGCCTTATGGACTACGCCATGTAACCTTTTTTGAACTTTTTTTGAAAACCCTGTATAACTAGATAATTCTACTCAAACCTATGTACCAACCAGCCTGTACATACTACTGCATAAATTTGTTAGCTGCCTTCTGTAAACTATAGGACGGAGTAGAATCAATCCTATATTTACGGAGTCAATATATTTCAACCATAGTATATAACTCCATGTGGGCTACCCCATAAATTATTTCCTTTTTAACATTTTAAGTTATTGCCCTGTATAACATTAATTACTCTCCACACTTTATGCAACTTCTTATGGGCTATAAAAGATATAATTTTTAATCACACTGTATAAATATAATTCAACTCCAGCATATATTTCAACCATCCTGTATATGATTTGCTTATGTCCACATCATATAACAGTTTTTTAATCACCCTATATAATTTTAATTTCACATTTTTTCCAAAATTTTTATACCAGCAAACGTCCAGTCCACCGTATATTCCAACCATCCTGTATATACGGCTGCCTACGGACCACTATCATTCTAGTCCGTCTTATATTTCAATCTTCATATAAATGCAACTCCTTCTACCATTGTACGTTGTGATTTTGTTTGCTATAACTAAACACCCTGTCTATAAGCCACCAAGTACCAGTTTAAAGTTTGACATGTGTTGTCACTGAATTTTCTATTAGGCCGGGAGAATGTGACAACCAAAAGACCGTCTTCGCTAAATGGAAAAATTTGCATTTAAATAGGTATTTGCCTGGTATACAAACAAAACAACCTTGGTACTCATTGATTTAATGAGCCGAAAATACTATGCTTTACTACCTATATGGTTGAAATGTACATAGAAAATTTTCAAATTTGCGATTAAAACTTCCAGTGCCTAAAATTACTGCACTATTAAGTTGGAATTAAAAAATTTATGAGAAAATGTCCGTTATGTCATTTCGATGAAATTTTTGATAAGAAGTTTGGAATTTTCGGCGATTTTCTGCAAAACTGCAGGTTGCACGTCATAGAAAAGTATATGAGATCACCTCAGGATCTTCCTTAATAGATTAAACGTTAAAAAACTATACACATCCATAAGGAGTTATCGAAAAATCGACTAAAATATTAGGGATATTGGTAGATTTCCATGCACGCATGTGTTCGTTCACAAATTTTATAACTTTATCAATAGAATTCTTTTCCAAAATTTGAAGTTTCACCAATCCGGATATATACTCTATTAAACAAGGCCATATGCCATATTCGTTCAAAACGGTGCAAATCAGGTAACATACATACAAAAAAAAGCGAAAAAATACGCGACGAATTGACAAACTCCTCCTTTTTGGAAGTCGGTTAAAAATTATCAAACGGCCAACATTTTCCGTTAATAACAGTTATTGTCCCATCTATTCCATAATAGCTAAACTATCGCCATTAAACTTTCCACCGCTAGAAAACAAAATTATTTCATATATTTTCTAATAATTCAAATCAACCCTTTTTATAAATTCTTGATATTTATTGACGTTTTGATCTCTCGAAGTGTATTTGTATTGTTAATTTATTCAATAATAGTATGTATGTATGCTGGCATGAAACTTTAGACATTCTTTTTTATTCTGGAACAGAACGTTATTTGATTTTGCTTATTGAATATGCCTTAGCGTCGTACATATACATTAACTGGAACCATAAGACAACAGAACTGAAATTATTATTCTTTGCGAAATAGTTTTTTACTTAAATATAATGATAGTGAACCATTTTGTATAACTACACAAAGAAGGGTATAATAGTAAAAAAATTTTGGAAATATACGAATTCAAATAGGTTATATTATCTTAACATTTTTAACAATGTTTTTGGTGGAGTTTCGACCACTGGACGACCGCTAGTAGATATAAATACCTCTAAATAAATGTATAGATTAAAAACAAAATTAAACAGTTTTAATTTAAACGTAACTTTGTAACAACCGTGTGATGTTACAAGAGCTTTATATATAACATAAAATCATCAATACATATTTGACGGTTGACAGTATATATTTCAGTTACCTTCATCTCCCTTGTGGAGAAATAAACTCTTTTCGACACTTTATTTATCCCAAAGAAAACGAGGCAAATTTCCCAGAAAATGGAAAACTTTTCAAGCGACAACAATCCAATTAAAAAGTCGAAGAATCATTTTTCAAAAGTGTTAACAGCTTTAATATACCCTGTCAAAAATGGTCTTTAATTAAACTGCGAAGGAAACTTTGGATAGTGACGTTTTTGTGCAGGAATGTCATTAATTTTCTAATTAGTTTCATGGTCGAAAGTTAGAGGATTGCAAAATTTTTGCGAGCAAAATTAACACGGGCTAATTTAATTTTCGGTAATGTTTGCAGTAAACTATCAAACTTAAGAGCCCGCTGGAGAAGTTTACAACACTGATTAACGAATGTTCACAGCGCCAATAATCGAGCTATTATCCAACATGGTCAAGAAAATAAATCTTCCAGTTTTACTATTTAAACATGATAGGGCTCTCGAGACAAATAATAAATAAATCAAGTTTCAAGAAAGGCCCAACCAGTAAAGTAATGATGAACTATTACCTTATTAGTGGTTCAAAGACGGTAATATCTTCAAATATTTTTAAGTAAGTGCTGAAAACTTTCTCTATTTTAAACTTGATAAAAAAAGTAGTATGAAATCTATATCTTAACCCAAAAATAACGAAAAAATCGATTTAGAATAAAACAGTGAACATTGAAACAAATCACAGAAAAATTAGACGAAAAAATAATCTCATTACTGACTGTATTTGCAAACAAGAAGAGACACTCACGAATAGAGTGCACGATGGCAAGGAATCGAATATCGAGTTAGTTAAGCCATTAATAGGCGGTTGTAAGTATAATAGAGAAGAAAACTACACTTGTATTTCTCGCGACGAGCTCTTTCATTTGATACATTACATGATGAACTTGAAAAATTTTAAATTTTTTTCAATTTTTTTTATTAATCTTCTAATTTTTTGCCCAAAATGAACATATGGTTTGTCGCAATATTTGTCCAGTAAACTTTGAGCGAGTACCCATATTTTATTTATACACAATTTTAAGAACAGTAGTTTCGGAGACACAGGTAAGCGAAACGGTTAAATTATCATTATTTTCTTTAATACCTTTTAACCAAATTAGTTTTAAAATACGACAAATGTTTCTATTGTTTATTACGAGAAAATAATTTTTCTTTTATTTTTAACCGACTTCAAAAAGATGGAGATTCTCAAATCGTCTCTATCTATTTTTTTTTGTGTTTGGTCAGCAATTACTCGCAAACGGCTGAAGCAATTTTGACCGTTTATACTGGATCCTGTTCCGGGGTATCGCGAAGTGTTCCCATATTTTTTTCCACAACATAGCTTGTACCGTTTCTTAGAAAAACGGAAAAACTTTTTTACCGACTTTCTTCTACGATAAGCTTCGGTGGAGTCGCTAATATTAAAATATTGAAATATTTCTATTCGTAACATGGGGTATAATAAATTGAATAAATTGAAAATTGAAATTGCATTGTGATCCCGAAGTGGTCGCACATTATTTTTACAATAGCATAGCTTCTATCGTTTCGTAGAAAATCGAGAAAAACTTTTTTACCGACTTTCTTATACAGTAAGCTTTGGTGGAGTCGCTGGATTAAACATATTTATTTTTTCTGTTCAGAACATGGGGTATAATAAATTGAAAAGAAATTGGATTAGTTTTGGAGGATCTCAAAGTGGTCCCATATTTTTTCAATAACATTGTACCGTATTTTTAAAAAATCGGGTAAAAATTTCATATCCAGTAAGCTTTAGTGGAGATGGTGAAAAATATTAAATTGTTTCTTTTCGGAACTTGGGGTAAATTATAAATGAATTGAATTAATCAAAATAAATGTCAGTTAATAAACTTCATGGTGGAGATTTTCAATTAGTCTGTATATACAGGGTGTGTTCATAATTGAAACTATTTCTTTTTATTAAAAAATTTAAGAGAAAAAGCTATTCTTCATAATTTTTTGAGAGTAATATTAACCCTAGGGTGTTGAAGAGAATGGTGAATAATTTTATTCAAAAAGTGCAGTTTCACAGGCAAAGTCAGACCTGTTTCAGGATTTTTCATTTGCATTCATCTTTACGTAGAAAATGTATTTATCAGTTACTTTACGACCTCATTGTACATCTTATTCAAGGTCGATATCAACGATATCAAAAGAATATCAAAAGAATACAGACAAGTGGGGTTCAGGACAGAAGAAACTGGATACAAGGCCTATGTCCAGCACTGGACAAGACAAAGTTGAGTGTTGATAAATGATATATATATGATAAGGCTAATTATTGGGGTTGATGTCTCTATATTAAAGGTATACTTCGTGGGTTCAATTAAAAATTATAAAACTAATATCCACTTTCACTATTCTAGAACTTTATTTACATTCAAACAGCTGATTCAAAAATACAATAATAATCCATATAAGCTAGTCGTCACGGTATCACTGCTTGGCGATCGTGCCGTGCTTCTTTTATATCACCAGCGTAGAATTCTCCAGTAGAAATCCTCATCGCTCCTTCCGCTGCCGAGTCTTTTCGAGAATCGTATTTTTTATCGTAAAGCGTTTGTTGTCGTGCTGAATAACACAGGGTCGGCTTTCGGTAAATTCCGTAACACTGCTCCCCCTTTAATTCTGATCGTCCCGATCAGAAACATCCCCTCCATGGTAGGGAGCGAGTCGATCTAAGTGAACCACCTTCAATTTAGCCTTGGGGTTTCGACGGATCCGGTAGACGACGTCATTCAGCCTCTTGACCACTTCGTATGGACCATCCCAGGCGGGCGTAAGCTTTGGGGATTTACCCTTGCTCCGTTGGGGGTTGTACAGCCAGACTTTGTCCCTCTCCTGGAACCCGACTGAATTGGGCTTGAGGTCGTATCGCGTCTTCATCCGGTCACTGGTGGCCAACATCTGCGTTCGGGCTAATTCGTGTATTGCCAGCATGTTATGTCGGAGCTGGTCGGCATAATCGTCGATGTCTTGGGGAGGTTCTTCAGGGGAGCCAAATGCCAAGTCGCATGGTAGTCGCAGCTCCTTTCCGAATAAGACCCTGGCTGGGGTCAGGCCTGTACTATTATGTACAGCAGAGCGATACGACAACAGGAATAGGGGAATATGCTCATCCCAATCACGCTGGTTATTGCTGACGACCTTGGATAGGTGTTGTTCCAAGGTCCTGTTGAATCTTTCTACTATTCCGTCTGACTGTGGGTGTAATGGTGTTGTTCTCGTTTTCCTGATCCCCAACATCGTGCAGACCTTCTGGAATACATTCGATTCGAAGTTACGCCCCTGGTCTGAATGTAATTCCATCGGGACGCCAAACCGGCTGAATAGTTGTTCTACTAGCACCGTCGCTACCGTGGTTGCCTCTTGGTTGGTATCGCATATGCCTCAGGCCATTTGCTGAAGTAATCCGTTGCGACTAGAATGTATTTGTTCCCCCTCTCAGACTTGGGAAACGGACCGGCAACATCGATGGCAATCCTCTCAAATGGGACGCCTACATTGTACTGCTGCATTCTGCCCTTGGTTCGGGTTTTCGGGCCCTTACTGGCGGCACATGTGGCACATTTGCGGCACAAGCTCTGATGTCTTCGAAGTAATTCACCCAGTAGTACCGCTGGCGAACTTTGTCTAGGGTTTTATTCATGCCCAGGTGGCCTCCGGTAATTCCATCATGTACTTCGGTCAGGATGGCTGGTACCTTTTTCTTCGGAACTACCAGTTGGGACTTGGTTTCTCGTCCATCAGCGCTTTCCCAAACTCGCTTGAGCATTCCATTGTCTACTCTTAGAGAGTCCCACTGAGCCCATAACGATTTTCAGCACGCCGGAGTATCTAGCTACCTCGTCCCATCGTGGCCTGGGTGCCCCTCTCATTTTGAGTGACAAGAGGTTCCATGTCTGGATCAGCCATTTGGTCCTGGATGCACTGTTCCGTTGTCCAGTCTTCATTGGCCTGCACTCGGATCTGCTTGATGGAGATACCCTCTCGCTGTTCCGTCTTCAGACAATGCTTGCATTCCGCTCTACAGGGTCTTCTGGATAGGGCATCGGCATTATTGTGCAACCGACCGGCACGGTATTCCACCTTGAAGTCGTATTGCTGTAATTTCTCCATCCATCTGGCCAGTTGTCCTTCCGGTGTCTTCATGTCCAGCAGCCATTTGAGTGCGGCATGATCTGTTCGGATTAAGAAATGGCGACCATACAGGTATTTATGGAAATGGTCCACAGCCCTTATTATTGCAAGAAGTTCTTTTCTGGTGGCGCAATAATTTCTTTCTGGCTTCGAGAATCCACGGCTGTAGTACTCGATCACCCTCTCTTCACCATCTTGCACCTGGGATAGGACGGCCCCCAAACCTGTGTTGCTGGCGTCGGTGTCTAAGATGAACTTGCCGGACTGTGTAGGAAAGGCTAGGATTGGGCTGGAACATAGTGCTGCCTTCAGTCGCCTGAATGATGTTTCGCAATCCTGATTCCAATGGAAGGTCTCTTTATCAGTGGTCTGCCGATGTAGAGGGGCGGCGATGGTGGCAAATCCCTCAACAAAACGCCGGTAGTATGAACAGAGGCCCAAGAAGCTTCGGAGTTCATGTTTGTCTCTTGGAACTGGCCAATCACGGATGGCTTCTATCTTGTCTTCGTTGGTGCGGATTCCTGACTCGGACACTACGTGGCCCAAAAACTCTACTTCTTTTTGAAACAAGGAACACTTCTTCGGATTGAGTCTCAGGTTGGCGTTATTAATTCTGGAGAATACTTCGCCCAGGTTCTTCAGATGGTCGTCGAATGTCTGGCCCATGACCAGAATGTCGTCGAGGTATACTAAGCACGTCCTCCATGTTAACCCGCTCAGTACATACTCCATTAGCCTCTCAAATGTAGCGGGTGCATTACATAACCCAAAGGGCATGACCGTGAACTGAAACAACCCTTTACTGGTGGAGAACGCTGTCTTCTCTCTGTCGTTTGCGTGCAGACCAACCTGCCAATATCCACTTTTTATGTCTAGTGTGGAAAACCAACGGAGCCTGCTAGTGTGGTCAAAGTGTCATCGATTCGGGGTAGTGGATAGCTGTCTTTCTTCGTGACATCATTCAGCTTTCTGTAATCCACGCAAAATCGGGTGGTTCCATCTTTCTTTTTAACTAGCACGACGGGAGCAGACCATGGACTGATGGATGGCTCAATAACTCCATTTTGTAACATGGACTCGATGTTTTCCTCGACGGCCTGTTGTTGCCCCAATGGTAGTCGTCTAGGTGGTATTCTGATGGGTTGAGCATTTCCGGTATCTATTCGATGCTGGATGATGTTGGTGCGACCGGTAGTTCCATTTTTACTGTTAAAAATTTGCCAGTGTTTTGTGATAAATTGCTTGGCTTTCTTCTGGTTCTCTGGTGTAAAGTGTGTCAAGTGGTCAGCAAACTGTTGTAGGAACTCTTTATCGGGCCCTGTTTCCTTCACCGACGTCTGGTACTCTTCTTCGCAATTGATGATGGTCTCTACTGGCTCGAAACAAGCTATCTCTTGACCATTGGTAATTCTGATGTCGTTGTTGGACAGATTCAGGACTCTGATTGGTATATCTCGTCCGGTTTTAACTATAGCCCGTCCAACTAAGTAGTCATGAGCTGAGTGTACGGGCTCCACCATTCCAACGCAGCTCCAGATTGCTGTCTAGCTGCCCATGAATAATCTGTTCAGTTCGACCGGGAATTCTAGCTGAAGACATTGCCACAATTTTTATGGGCGTGACTGATGTTTTGACGGGCCGTGTCAATACAAATTCCTCATTCAGGAACCGAAGAACATCATATCTCGGGTCGAATATAAATCCATGCTGGCTAATTAGGTCCATTCCCAGTATAAAATCGTCCTCAATATTCGCTACCAGGACCCTATGCCGGATCATGTTGTCCCCTATCTGTAGCACGACATCTGCCTCACCCTGTATTGACATGGACTCGCCGGTGACTGTTCTGAGCTGGATGTTATTGGTAAACTGGCCGAATTTCTGATGCTCTCAAACCCTAGACTTGGCAATGGACACAGCGGCGCCGGTATCGATGGTGATGGTAACTGCTCGCCCGTTGATGGTGCCTCTGATGACTAGGCTGCCGCTATCTCGGCAAAATCCCCGGATGGATAACGTTTTGGGGGCTGGTGGAGGGACAGTCAGCATTCGCCCCCCTATGCTGACTGACTGACGGTCCCTGGACATGTGGCTGTTCTGTTGGTTACCCCTGGTCGGTGATCGTTCAGGTGGCCTCACTCGACAATTACGTTGGAAGTGCCCTGTCCGTCCGCAGCGGTAACATGCCCCTCTGGTGCCAGTTCTTTGTGACCGGTCTAATAATTTGTTCAGACCAGCCAGCAGCGCTTGAAATTGTGACTCTGACTCTTCCTGGTTGAAGGAAACTGCTCGGACCCTCGGCTTGGACATGTTCATGACGGCCTCTACTTCCAAAGCCCGAAGTAGAGCTTCACTACTTTTCTTGACGCCACTCAGTCTTTAAATTTCTTTGTACTTCTACATCTCTGATGCCGTTTATGAAACTCTGTGTGGCCAACTGGTCTTTCGTTTCCTCTGGCAGGTCTGGGTAGGACCAGTGTACTAACCGTCTAATCTCTGCTTCGAATTCTTGAAGGCTTTCACCGGATCTTTGCGTTTTTCCACTGAGTTGGACTTGGTATACCTGGCTCAAGGATTGATTGTCGTAGCGTTTGTCTAGGATGGCGATGATCTTGTCGAAATTGCCTTGTTCATCGACTGGAATGCTTTGGAGGAGTTCTAGGCCGGACCTCTTAACGAAATTACCAGACAAGTAGATTTTTCTTGATTATCCCATCCATTAGCTGTAGCCACAGCCTCAAATTGCCGTTTATACATAGGCCAAGATGAACTGCCATCAAATGTGGGTGGTTTACTAATGGAACCTCTGGTACTCACGGTGTTCTGGTATTTTCCTCGCTGTAAGTCCTGTTGCATTTTTTAATTTCTGTTTCTACATTGTCTTGGATGGCACTGATTTGGTCTTGAACTGTGTTTTGAATTGAACTGATTTCAACTTTTACCTGGCTTTGGATGGAATCGAGGTCATCTACTTTTGTTTCAAGAGTGGCTACGGTATTTTTTATGGTCTTAATGTCATCATTTATCTCTTTTATATCAGACTCAACTATTTGCATTCTTTCATTAACTGTTTGATTAACTTGCGATACTATTTGCATTAATTGTTCAAATTGCAATTGTCTTTTTTCTTCCGTTTTACCTTGTTTTTCTTCAAATTTCGAGAATAATCCTTCAATTAAATTTTGTTGTTTTTCTTCCATCGTGGAAACAAGATTTTCTAATTCTATTCTACGTTTTTCATCGATATTAGTGACAAGATTTCCTAGCTCAACTTAAGTTTTATCATCAAAAGATTTCACTAACCTTTGTTGAATTTCTTCTTGATGTTGTTTCTCCTTTTTGTCACGTTTTTCTAGAATCTGTGCAATTTTTTCGTCTAACTTTTCCATACTACGAGTTTCCATAAATCAAATTACGATCTTAACTGCACTTAATCCTTCACTTCTAAACACCAAATGTCGTATACTTCGTGGGTTCAATTAAAAATTATAAAACTAATATCCACTTTCACTATTCTAGAACTTTATTTACATTCAAACAGCTGATTCAAAAATACAATAATAATCCCATATAAGCTAGTCGTCGCGGTATCACTGCTTGGCGATCGTGCCGTGCTTCTTTAATATCACCAGCGTAGAATTCTCCAGTAGGAATCCTCATCGCTCCTTCCGCTGCCGAGTCTTTTCGAGAATCGTATTTTTTTATCGTAAAGCGTTTGTTGTCGTGCTGAATGACACAGGGTCGGCTTTCGGTAAATTCCGTAACAATATTAAAGGTATAGGGCTAAGAAAAGACCTTTCTTAAGACGTTGAGATTTAGGAAAATTTAAATATCGATTTTACCCGCGTGAAACAATTATTTTTTATATAAAATTTGACCACTGGAATTGATATAATGTTGTAAGAGATAATTCCAAAAAGTATTTTCAAGGCAAATTGATTTCTATCAAGAACCAATTTGGTGACGTCATGGTGTTTCCTGGATGCTTTAATAAAGTCTCACCCTCTATTAGAACGAAATATTCTCCCACTTATCCAATTTGAAGCTTGTACGCATGTGTGGCGAGTGGCACACAGCGCACGCATTCAATGCACAATGTCACATTGGCCTGAACATGTTGCAAACAGGAATAGGCGTTTATTGGTAATTTTCTTTCGAGGTGAAAATGTAATTTTTATTAGCATCTTGTGTTTTTGTATAGGAAACTTAGCAATTTTATATTTTAGTAATTTTTATTCTTGTTTCTCGTCACTGTTTTCATACTATTTTAGATTGTCTTCATTGTATTCATTTTCCGAAAGCGATGTTTTTATAAAGACCTTTTCTTAGCCCTACAGCTTAAATATAGTGACTTCAACCCCAATAATAGAGACTTATCGTTAGTAGTTCTTCAAAATAGACCAGCCTAAAAAATTACACACACTTGATCCGTACGCTCCTGTATCGTGTACATCATTTAGAAAGACCTACTTTTTAAATATATTATAAATAAAGGCAAACATACAGAATAAAACTACCATAAACAAAACATGAATCATGTTGAACATTACTCAATAACAGCACACTATCTAGTTGAAGTTTCGGAGTGGTAATTAATCGAGAGATTGCAAATTACTAACTTACTCTCTTCACTCAACATATAAATTCATCAAACAGTCCTACAAACAACAGTTATTAGGCTTCATCGGAAGTTCTAAACCATTCAGCTGGAACTAGTGACAACGATTTATCCTGAATGAGTTCTTAATTGGTGCATGTTAACAAAGTTCCCAAAAGTTTATTAATAGAGCTCGTACCGGATTGCCCAAGTTCAAGATCTGATCAATAAACCAATTTATCCTCTAATAGAATACATAACAGCATGTGAATTAAAAGAAAGGTCCGAATTAGCCAAACGGTTGGAACTTCTGGGAAGTTAACACACGAACTAACTTATCAGAACTCATGAAGTTTGTATTCATTCGATATACCGATATACGTTATACAAATGCAAACTCTATCAGTTTCAATCTGCAATACTGTATTCAAAAATTTTAAAAAATAATTAAATAATGTAAAAAATTGAAATCAAAAAGCAAACTAAAATAATCAAGGGACTGAAAATGAATATAAAAAATACATTCATAATAAAAGTAAAATATCAGTAAGTAAATTCTTATTATTTTCAAAGTTATGTTAAACACAAATTATTTAATGTTTTTATTTTATTAATAAGACCACATTTTGAGAACAAACAACTGCTGTATATTCAACAACAAAACGTTTCAAGTTCATATTCTAACTTCTTATCAATGGCAATAAAATCCGAATAAAATATAAATTTTAATTTGAAAGCTAGATCGTTTCTGACAATTTTACATGACAAATCTAAGTAAATTTGTTATGCTTTTAATAAGCAGGGTGAAACAGAAATATGCTAAATGTCATAGACAATGTTAGCTGTTTTCTCCAGAATTTATACGTGGTGCTCCTAGGGGAGATTTTGCTATAAATGCTTCGTCAAACATTCGATCAAAGAATTCTGTTGATTCAATGATCCCATTAATGTTATGAGAGACAACCTAGGAATAATCTTATGACCTGTCCTTGTATAAAGTTGTTCAAATGATTGGTTCAATAATGGTCATTTGAACAACTTCATCCTTAATTACCTACTACGAAGTACGAATAACTTATACGGAAATAGAAGTGATACAATCATCATAATTTAACAGAATTAAGGCATATTATTTTAATTCGTCTTATATTGTGTTCTTCTTTGTATAATATTATTGAATCGTCAAATGTACTTTATGGTCGAGGTTCAAAGCATGTTCACCAATTTTAGTTTTCTCGAAGTATCGCTTCTTTATATAACTTTTATGTCATTTATTTTTACATTTAAAGATCTAGATATTTCCCCACTGTAAAATATCTTAAATTCGGAAGGAATTTTGTAAATACAATGTTTTGAATTTTAAGTTTTGTTTGTTTTATTTTCGATAATTATTTTTAGTGACATTACAAAATACAATATGACAATTCAACAGTGCTATACAAAGAGGAGGACTACATAAATCGAAAATTAAAAGAATATCGGTTACAAGAAAACAATTTTATTCATTCTACTTTCAATACAACTTACTAATAAAGTTATAGAAATTAAGTGTAGAATTGATGTCAAGCACTGGAATTTATAGCAGCAACTTTTTTCGAATCTTCTCATTTTTTGGAATATGGATGTATGTACAGAGTGGCACTAATCACCATTTATAGAGCATTATTCCGTTAAAGAAATTTTTAAATAATCACAGCACAGACACACATAGTACCAGTACAATATAATGCAATAAAATGTTCAATGAGTTCAAGGATACGATCGTTAGTCACATAAATCATGTTACTTACGCTTGCTTTGTATTTATTTGAATTGTGAAAATATTAAAAATTATAAAGAGAAAAACATATTAGAAGCTTATTATAACATTACTGACAATTTATGATGGTTTGCAAAACAGTCCAATGCCCAAATAAACCATTTCTGGTTGCCAACAATTAAGCATAAAATTAATAATATATCTCCAAAATAACAAATGTCCTGAGATTTGTCATGTAAAATCGTTAAACCAACCTAGTTCTAAGAAAGCCATTAAATTCATTTCATGTGGTATGGATGCAATAGACTCAAATGATGTGATAAACATTTTTCTAATCATCCAATTATAAATAATAATTGTGTCTTGGTGTTCGGATTTAATAATAATAAATATATAATCTTTAAACGTAAATAGATTGTTATTTAGGTACACCAAAAAAATTGTAAAAAAAAACTTAAAAAATCCAACAACACTACCGATATAGGTGCACTCTGTATACAAACACCCTGTATACTTACAGACTGTACACTTACATCAGTTCTTACAGCTTGTATTTCACCCTGTATGCGTACATACATCAATGGACATATTCTATCTCTCTGATCTCTAATACAAAAGCTAAAAGACGTTACCTTCAGTTAACTCAGGTAGAAATTGGAGCTTATTTCTTAAGGAACATCCTCTTAATCATTTTTTTGTTACTAGCCATTTACTTGCAAGAATTTTTGTAAAATCAATTAAATGTTCTATTTATTTTACATTGATTTCAAAAACATCCATATTTAAGTCAGGTAATCACTTTACAGAATAACTAAACTATTACTAACATATTTGCTAACATTATTGTAAGAAAAACTGTAACATAGCCTTCAATAAAATTTTCTGGTCCTTCAACGCTTTCTGGTGGTGCAACTGATGCTTTCTTTATTACCTGTAAAACCGTAATTAAGGAAGGTTTCTGCAGTTTTGACTGTACTCCCTGAAAAGACGAGTAACAGTAGCTGCTTTGTGTATTTTTCAAGCTTCCCTTATTGGTAATTTCATAAGATCCTTTAAAAAAAGGGAAATTTTTTGCAGATGCTCTGGCTACCTCCGACATCAATGTGGTTCCCTTTGGATTATACGATTGATATGGTTTCTGTAGAAAAACAAAGCGCTTTGACGTATTAAGCTCAGAGTACCACGAACAATTCTGTTTAATACAGATATCTTCACCTATTATGTCATATAATTAAGAAAAACACAGGTTGTACCTCTTGAACAAAAACAACAATTTTCATCACATACAGTTCAGAACAATGTGTCTATGTCGTGTATTAAATGGACTGAATATGACTGGCTGTTGATTAGCGAGATTTGGACGCAAAAGGTTTAAGCAAAGAGTAATTTTCATATCTACTCATGTGTTTGTTGACAGTCATTTTATAGAACGCAGATAGTTTTGAGCAAATCTAATTTCTCACCTACGGTATTTTAAAATAAGTCTTTAGGTTATGTCCTCTTAATTTTTAATAGTGAGTGGTACTCTATCCTTCCTATCACCTTCTTCGCCGTGTTGAGTGTTTCTCCCATTATGGTGTGCATTTCTAAGTGTATTCGTAGTTGTGCTGATTCCACACCAGTTTCTTGATATAGTTGTTACGTTTTCGATATTCTGGATTTAATATGGGTCTTCTTCCTGGTGTTTATTTTCTGAATATAACACAGATCTTGAAAGCCTACATTATTTAATATTTAAGTGATTACAAAGACTTCATTTCTTTCAACAAGCATAATAAAGGGGTCCATGTCCTAAATAGTTGGTTAACACGCGGTGTCTTAAAAGTTAATCATTTCCAAACCTACATTTATATGAAAGTTTTCTCCAGTTTTTAGACAACGAATCTCCAGCCGAGCTTTGGCAAATAGTTTTGGAAACACCCAGTATAAGGCCTGAATATTTTTTTCCTCTTAAACCTTATACCAAACTTAAAAGTGATGCTTAATAATGAAAGCATCCTCTTTCTTTTATATTTTTCGAAATACAAACAAAAACACTTTGTTAAATAGCAATTTCCATCAAAACCCAAAATATTTTCTTCAACCGTGAGTCTCTTTGTACAGCTAATAAATAAATAGGATGAGAACAAACTTCGGATGCCTTGTAGTAAGCGGACAAAAGACAAAATTAATTGCCATTCTGCACTCGACTCTCGACCAGCAACGACCCAGTAGCCGACGTCTCGTCCGCAGCCCTAGACCATCCGCAAACAATTAGGAGAAAGATTCATCGTTCACCCGCAGAGCGCATAATTGAAACGTCCCTGCTTCGCAGGGAATGTTCTTTGGTATATTCCGGTTCGGACACGAGAAATGAAGTCGTCAAATTCATTTCAGTTGTGCTAATGCTTCTTTAATGTCCCCTTACACTTGATGTAGGGGTTTGTGGGGCATGAATTATTGAATGCAGATTAAGTTTCCTTGTTCCTATTCCATTGAGATTTACTCATCAATAAATTTTTCGGATATATTTCGATGAACGGTTTTTAATATATTGATAACAAGCAGGTGTTTACTCGGATTTTGTTTTATATAATCACCAATTTGGCTAAAATGTTGACAGTAATGTGGGAAATTAGTCAAAGATCAAAATGATCGATAGAAAAATGATTTCTAAGCAAAAAATGTATTTCCGTAAAATTAATACTTTTCAAGTTATTCCCGACTGATAGTGTCAATTTTTCATCGAAAAAAACCCACGTTTTTAAGAAATTTCTTGCGAATAACTAGAAAAAGTTATATTTTATTGAAAAAACTATAAAGCAAAATTTATCTTGTAAAATAAAAGACAATGTTTTTTTGCTTCTGTACAGTCAATACATACCCAGTTATAGCTTGTTGAATGTTGGCTCTTATTCATCGCTATGGATGATTTTAGCAAAAGGACTGAGGCATATACAATACCCTAGTCAAGAGGCTATCACGGTGACAAAGGTGCAAGTGGCAGCAGGACAAGAGCCGAACTTTCCACGATTTGATGGAGTGGTGGAAGTATTCCACAGTACCTTGAGACTATATCGATCTAAGTTTGTTAGCAATCATCACCTGTTGCCCTATCGTCCACAACAGAACGGGACTGACTCCAGCCAGAATGCTTTTCGGAAGGCAGCTAGTACGTTGTGATTTGACCTTTGGCTTACTAGAAGAACCGACCAATGAAGTTAACACAAGACAAGCTACGCTGGCCACACACGAACTTGCCCGAACGCCGATGTTGGCAACCAGAGATCGAATAAAAACACGCTATAATCTCAAGACAAATTCAGTCGGGTTCCAGGAGAGAGTTAAAGTCTGACTGTAAAATTCCCAGAGAAGTAAGGGCAAGTCTCCAAAGCTGACACCAGCTTTGGATGGGCAATATAAGTAGTTAAAAGATTCAACGACGTGGTGTCGCGACTGGCTCTCTATCATGAAGAAGACGATTCTGACGATCAGAATTAAAGTGTGGGCAGTGTTACAAAATCTCTCCAAATTAATTACCGTAATAAAAACCAAACAAACAAATGTCCGAAATTTATAATAATAGTATTACAACTCTAACTAACGTGACCATCACCAACGGAGTCAAATAACAAGGGGACTCCGGCCGCAGAAAATGTTGCGCAGGATCAACAGTCAACGTTCACTCAAGCGGGGCTGAAAAGACAGCCAATGAAATGAACTAGCGCCATGAATTAATTTATGAGGCGCGCGTTTTACAGAGTGATGAACCTTGGCCAGGACAAGACTGGATATCGCCGAATACTTCAGCAAGAATTCTGTCGTGAGTTCTGTCGTGAGTACCCAGAGCTACAAGTTACCGAACAGAGAGCCGCTGATCAATATCGTGTCATCTTGAAAAATTGCCTTAATTTGGCTGAACAACTAAACACCATAAAGAGCGAACTTGAGCGCAAAATATTTGGTCGAAACACAACACCTTTGGCATAAAGAGCGGGCGAGAAACAATAACTTCAACAAGAACAGCCAACCAACTCTGATCTGCTTGAGAAGATTCAAGCAGAAATGGAAGGAGCTCTTATAGAGTACAGTGGAATTGATCCACTGATTAGACCAACTCTTCCCAAAGCCAAAACTTCAAAGAAATTGGGTTTCGTATTGCAGGCAATGAACAATTTCAACTTGCCAAACTATATTTCAGATGCTAATACGTTAGAGTCGCTACACACAACCATCTACTGTGCTGCAATAGCCCTCCCCAAGTTAGACAAACGCCTCGAATACCACCTTGGCAAAGAAGGCTAGAAGAGAAAATCAATTCTCTTCGGAAAGACATTGAAAGACTGACCGATTACCAACGAGGGGTCACGAACAGCAGAATAGAAAGACTTGTCAAGACTATCATGGACAATAACCTAATACACTCTCAGTGGAAGGGAGAAAATATCACATTTCAACAGTATCTGGACAGTCTACGACAAAAGCTTTCCGCCTACACAAGTCGATTAAGACGGTACAAAACCAGTAACCAACGGAAACTAGACAACACACTATTCCGGCAATCAGGAAAAGGACTTTTTAGAAAACTCAATGACAACAATAATAATGAAGCCCCTAGCTACCTCAGGAAAATTGCCATCTCGCAACTCTGAAAAATACAGCTTTCCTTAATAATTTCCCATAACTCTAGAGCCAGCAGGATTAATGAGGAGAAGGCTGCATTTCAGAATTCTGAAAAGATGCATCACCAACCATTTACAACGGAAGGCACATCCAACATAATGAAACTGGAAAGCACCAGGACCAGATATAAATGACATAATTATCCACCACACGAGATGCCTAGTTCCCTTACGCATGGTACGACATACCTCTTACCAAAGGACAACCTATGTACAGAAGATCCAAAAAAGTACCGACCAATCACTTGCCTCCCAACCTTATAGAAACTTATAACATCGTGCATTAATCATCGCCTTTTGAAACATTGTGAGCTGAACAACAGAATTACTAACAACAAAAGGGATGTTTTGTGAACGATAATTGTGGCGTTTATGTGGAGTTCTTTGGGAATAACACCACATAAACTTGAAAGCCTGTATATTTCAAAAAGTCCAAACGTTTCAAGGTCTAATTCCGTGGCGAAAGGTCATACTAATAAATGCATTGGAATAAAGAAGGCTCAACGCATTGATCTAACAACAAAGTTCTATAGAAGAGTAAAACGTCTGTTGAAAACCAAACTTAACAGTAAAATTCTGTTTGAGCATATTAACACCTACGCGTGTTCACTGCGCAGCTACTCTTTCGGTATAGTTAATTGGTGCAAGACTAACAATGAACAATTACAACGGAGAGTTCTAGTTCTACTAACAAAAGCTCAAAATCACCATCCAAATAGCTCTGTCGAACGTTCAACTTTGCCAAGGTATGATTATGGCTTTGGTTTCCCTGTAAATATTGGCAAGCTCCTTAATATGTGGCTTATCTATACCGACCTTGCTCACTCAGGCCATTGATTACTGTCTTCGGTAATATGGTGTCGAAAGTCTTACGTTCGACATATTACTTCCCTTAGAGTATGTTATCTCTACGGTGCTGAGGCTACTGCGAAATCCAACTTTAACTCGTGACTGTACTATCAATAGTGTTTTGTGTGCTCTTACTGTAATTTGAAGACACCGGTATGTACTTCCGAATGTCTTCGTTATTACCCTTCTGGTTTTTAGACAACGTTGCCTTTAAAATTTGGCCAAGCGTTTCACTCTCTTATGTCTTGGCATTCTTCATATTCTTAACCGCTTCGACGAGTACTTTTGTTGTTGCTTATTCCGTCACCTGTATTTAAGAGTTTCGGATCATCACCGAATGAAATTTGGTGATGTTCTCCATTATTGTCCTATCGTTTTGGTTATTTCTTCTTCGAGTCGAGTATTCGAATAATTAGAAGCGAAAGCAGAAGGCTACGAAAATTATGCGAACCGACCTGAAGAGGGCAGATGTGACTGCCGAAACGTTGTCATTTTACCACCGATTCCGGCAGGCATCAGTTATCAACTACGCGGTTAAATTCCCGGAAACCACCTAAAACATATATATATATATATATATATATATATATATATATATATATATATATTTCACATATGAAGGGTTAATGTTGCTATCTAAAAAATGGTTAGAGATACAAACACGGTAGAATAGAAAAAAACTTGCATATTTTAGAGCCCATTCGACTATGTCTAAGTACTTCTTGGGAAATAACACGACTGTTAAGAAAATTGCTGTATATTCCAAACGTTTCGGGTATGACCTAGACACCGAAACGTTTGGAATATACAGCAATTTTCTTAACTGTGGTGTTATTTCCCAAGAAGTACTTAGACATTGAAAAATATGCCACAAATATCATTCAAGAAACAACTAAAAATCACCCATTCGACTACTTAAAGTAAAATTAAGCTCTTACCGTCATACTTTTATTTTAAAGAATATGAAAGAATGTTCAAAGGAAAAGTTTTTTGATATATCATCAAATCTTCACTGCTACTTTTCGTTTCTTCTGGGTCACCAACAACTATTTTTTTTTTAATACAGCCTGTACTTTTTTGTTAGGATATCAATAAAACATTGAAAGACCAATACAGTGGTATATCGTATGTTAAGTTTTATACTACTTTTTGGTGCTGCTTATAGTCTAAATAATCGAATTAAAAATGTTTTGCATGACAAGAAAACCTCAAATTTTATTATTCGTTTTTCTTGCGTAGTAAAGCGAAAATTCTAAATAATTAAAAAGTGTCAGCTTTGTTTTTTTTTTTACAAATGAATTAAAAGTTAGTGAAATCGAGAAAGTCAAAGTTTTTCGTTGATGACTTCTAAAATCTATATTATAGTTAAAACAAATGCTTATTAAAGTAGTATGTAGATAAAAGTCAGGTAATCGAATGACACCGTCAGAGTTGCAAAATATTGTTTTGTTGCTGTGCAAATTGCAAAAAAAACATTGACCACTGACGGGTGAGTTTCCTTGCTAAAATACTGAATATTTTATCACGAAATTTTTATGTAAATTTAATAAGTAACCAACCATTTATTTAAAAAATATATTCAGGTGTTATTGCTTTTTCTTGTCCCATGAAACCATATTTGTAGCTTTTTTAATAGAAGTAATTAATGATAGCAAAAATTATATTACTTGCAAATTTGTAAAGCATCTAGAAAAATGTGTCGATTGTATTTCATAGATCTTGCTATTACCTAGAATTTTTGTATTCACACAATTCCGTTACGACTTATAACTCAGACCTTATCAAGAAAATACTTGTGTTTTAAATTACAAAAAACAAAACCAGTTTTTTATATCTTCGATTGTTTCTTATTACATCGTTTTACCACGCAAGAAAAACAGGCTATAAGCAGGACAGTACTAAATTTTTTTAAGCTGATGACAATTTTTTTCTGCAAAAACGTCGTACAAAACGCAACATATAATATACCAATGCCTTATCGACATTCTAACAAAAAAGTGCATGTCCGTATTACTAATAGTTGATGATGGCCCAGAAGAAAGGAAACGTGACAGTGAGGATTTAATGACACCTTATTGTGTAAAAGTATTTTCAACAAATTTTTCCCTTTACCATTTTTGATAAGTAGTAGAAGCAAAACAAAAAAATGAAACGTTTGGTTTTTCTCGTAAGAGATAGCGTATTTTTGCTTCACGTAGTCGAATGGGCTCTTTTTCTCCATTTAATCTGTTACCGTTTCTTAGATAGCAATGTTATTCTTCCATATGTGAGACACTATGTATATAGATATACCTAATTGTAACTGATTACAAACAGACAGTATGTACACTAATTATATTTTAACAAGGAAAATGAAACATTATTTACAACAAAAATTGAAAGTACTATTGTTTTCCTAAACCGAAGAATAAATATCAACAAAATTAGATGAAAGCGACAACAAAAACTGTATAATTATGAGAAGGTTGTGATTAATGTATTTGTAAGCAACAAGATTCAAACATCTATTGTCAATAAAATTTTTAAAGCAACATTAATATTTTAGTAATATTAAGACTGCATCAAATAATTTGTAAAACAAGATCGATGATATTTACTCTACAGCCTGTGATTTAACATTCTTTGAAATTAAAAATATTAGTGGATGCGGCAAAAGTCCCTTTTTGCCTAATACTGTTTAACATCTGTGAAAATATAACGACCTCTTCGCAATCAGTATTCGAAAATAAAACAAGGAACATCCCAATTCAACATATCTGCATTTTGAAGTCTTTCTTACGAATAAAGAGGAGATTTATATTGTTCTGATGTTGATGAATTTAAATGAATATTCATGACCTTTTATTCTGAGCTTATCTCTTTTCCAAACTGGGAAACAATGGACTTTAGCCATTAATTATCGTTTGATTTACCATGGAAAAGGTTTTCAGTTGAATCAATATTACAAATCAGTGAAAATGAATGAATAGGAAAAGATTCAGTAAGTAAAGGATTTAAAAATTAAAAAAAATAATTCCATGTTTAGTCTTTTCATATTTTCTGGATTATAATTGAACAAATGCTTTAAAAATTTAATGAATGCTCAGGTGGAAGCAAATCCTCGTAAATATCCTCCTGGCAGTTTTTTTTGATAATTAAAGATGTGATCTAAAAATGATTCATATCTGAAATATCACCAAAACTCAAAACAATGAGGCATTATTGCCTCTCTCCTATTTCCTATTTACTACTGAATGGAACAATATATAAAGAAAATTACAAAATATTTTTATCTAAGAAAAACGGTCACTAAACTATCATAATAAGGAACCTCAGTTCGACAAAATTGCAATTTTTTCTGAAAATATACAACTTGCAACAAAAGCTTTGAAAAATGACAGTAGTATAAAAAATATCACAGTTACTTTAAACAAAAATGTTAAAATTGACAATATACTTAGCTAAAGTCACTAAATTAAGCAAAGATGCAACAAGTTCCGGAGAAAACAAAAGATACCGCTTACTATATAATCACTGATACGAATTTACTGAACAAGAAGGCAAAACTCTTATTTTGGATATTCAGTTGGGTTTTTCTACTTAAGAATGCAAAACTCTTACTACACACTATTTTAAGCCACCACAATTCTATGTTTTACCTAAAATTCATAAACCCAACAGCGTTTTAAGATAATACATTCATTTCTATAAATTCTCTTTGGGTGAACTATCACAATGTCTTCTAAGGATCATTTCCCCACATATGGAAAATTCCATTTCTCATCTTGAAAACAATGCACCTTTCTTAGACAAATTATCCCATTTACATTACAAAAAAACTTTCACAATAACAAGTTTTGACATTGTAAATCTGTATAATAATGTTCCTGTCGGCAAATTACTTGCTATAGTAAAAGAACGATTATGATTCCTAATCAAATTAACATACACAATTATCCACTGACAATAATTGAATTACTCACATTTTGTACGAAAACAAATTTCCAACTCAACTCCTCTGCCTTAAGCAAGGTTTTCTTGTAAAAATTATTTTTACAAATTTAAAGAAAATTTGTTATTTCACATCATCTTTAGAATTTTTTATGTGCACCATGTATATATCCAATTAGTAGTAAATTATTTTAGTTACATCAGTTTATATTCTCAAAACATATGATGTCAAATTGTGAATGGTAGAATTGTCATTGCGAACTTTTTTAACAGACTTCAAAAAGAAGAAGGTTCTCAATTCGTCTGTATCTATGTCTTCAGCTATTACTCGAAAATGGCTCAAGAAATTTCCACTTATTATACTGTATCCTGTTCCGCGGGATCCAGAAGTGGTCCCATATTTTTTACAATAACATAGCTTGTACCGTTTTGTAGAAAATAGGGAAAATCTTTTTTACCGATTATATAGTAATATTTGGTGGAGTTGCTGATATTAAATTTCTCATAGTAAGATTTGGTGGAGTTCCTGGATTAAATAAAAAATATTAAAATGTTTCTCTTGAGAACTAAGGGTTTAATAAATTGGATTAATTCCGGGGGATCCCGAAGTAGTGCCGTATTCCTTACAATTAAATAGCTTGTACCGTTTTTTAGAAAATCCAGTACAAAAACTTTACCGATTTTCTCATATAGTAAGCTTTGATGGAGTTCCTGATATTAAAAATATGTTTCTGTTCGGAACTTGGCGTAAAATAGTTTATCAACTTTAAGGTGAGAAATCAATTAGTTTGTATATACAGTGTGTCTTCATAAATCAAAAGAATTTTGTTATAAATTATATTAAGAGAAAAAGTTATTCCCCATAAACAGATTTGCATGGTCTAAAAACGTAAAATGTAATCATTACATGTCACTTTTTAACTGTACGTGAGGTGTGTTAGCAAATAGGAATGTTTTAATTATCTACAATTGTTATCAAATAAAAGTAATTTGAACTAAAAACTGCAACTATATACTAGATTTTGTTTAAAACTGAGGTATCTTTATTTCTTTATTTCTCTATAATCAAACAAAGTCTATTAGAATTGAAAACTACATCCGATTATGCTTTATCGCTAAAAATTTGATTAAATTGAAAATAGGTGGGAATTAAATCAAGATAAATGTCAGTTAATCAACTTCACGGTGGAGGTTCTCAGTTGGTAGCTATATATAGTGTGACTTCATAAGTTGAATTCAACAGAAAAACGTTCTTATGAATATTATTTAGAGAAAAAGTTAATCTTCAGAAAAAGATTTGTATTGTCTGAAACGTATACTGTAATCATTTCTTGTCACTTTTTCAACTGTATAGGAGGTTTGTCAGCAAATGTGAGTTTTGTTAAAAGTAAAACACTTACCTTTATTTTTGATAATATCTAAAATCCTATCGAACAGAAATAATTAGAATTATATAATGCATCTATAAATATCACTAAAAATTGTATATTAAATATTTTTATCATTTTTTTTCAAATTGTATATTAGGTTTGACAAATAATATATATTATGTTTAAAAGTGAAGCACCTTTGTTAACAATAATGACTCAAATTGTTACCAAAGTTTATTAGATTTGAAAACTGGGTCCTATAATGATATATCACATTTATTATAAAGTTTTATGTTTACTTAGTAAACGTACATAAAACATGCCCAAAGGCACAGTTATTTCTTGTGCCCATTTGTGTGAGCTAGTGCTGTAATTAGAAAACTTAGTGCTTAGCACTGTGCCGCACTGTGCGCAATTGTGCGGTAATTGGAAAACATATTATAGGAATGTCAATTTAATTAGCAGACCAAAAACATGATGATACTCAAATCGACTACAATATAGTGGATCTACCTAAGTTGGAATCATATGCAAAACTTTCTTAATACATATACGTATTTAGAAAACAAGTTACTCAATTCTATTCGCAAGTAATCAAGATTGGTCAAAATGTTGCTTAACAGCAAAATACCGTATCTTAGGAAATATGGAACATGTTAATTAGATTTGAAGATGATAGATGTCCAAGTAACCTTCGAGGAACAAGTTACTACAAGCAAATAAGCCATTACATCACTAAATATTGTGAAATAAATACATTAAAAAACGACTTAAAAAAAAAGCATGAAATAACTGTTTACTGCAACAATTAAATACTTTTTCTGAAGTCGGTGTCAAGCAAAAGTGAAAATAATTCGAGTAGTACATTTATAAGTTGTACTTCGGCACCTTCGCTGTTCTTGGCACCGACTTCAGAAAAAGTATTTAATTGTAGCAATAAAAAATATTTAATGCTTTTTAGTTAAGTTACTTTTTTTAGTCGATTTTTGTTTTTTTTAATGTATTTATTATTTTTTTAGCTTCTTTAATTGCGTTGTGTTAATTTTTTATTGAAAACGGAGTCTGATTCAGACCCTGAAATGTTTGTAGCATTTAAAATAAAACAATAAACAATTCTAGAACACCACTGACACTACACATTGCTACTTTTACGACCAAATTCCTCCTTTCTGATAAAAAAATCGAAATAGAGAAAGAACTAGACACATCAAATGGGTCCTCATAGGTGTAGGTAAAGTCCAAGGAAAATATGAAAGACTCTCAAATCAAGAGAAGAAAAGTCTGTTGAAGGGGTAAGCTTCTTAATAAACAAAAAACTCTCCAAAATGTCGCATTTGTGTAAATCGGCTTAATATTAAACCAAAGTTATACGTTAAAAATAATTACGGTATATACGTCAACATCATCTCACAACGAGAAAGAAGTACCTCAGTTATTCCTTCTCATTTGTAATTAAGCTATTTCTCAAAAATTTTAGTAGCCTTTTGCGAAATGAAAGAGACACTAACTCTTTCTAATAGGAGTGTCTTCATCAAATGAATACTTGTACTTGAAATAGTACAGCAAATGGCCCTGGTGAAGTCTAAACGATAATACAACAAATTAAAATAAGTCGATTACTTCCTTACATATAAGAAATACATAAAGAATTACTAGTGTATGTAAAGAAGTTAGCGACTACTTCACTTTAATTTGGTTAAAGCATTATTTGTAGAAAAGTGGTTCGTTAAAATGTTAAATGTATTCAAGTTTTCACATAATGTTAAATGAAATGGAGGACATATCAGTATATCTGAGGTGCCAAAAAACAAAAACATACCTGCTACAGATCGCTTTTATCTTTCCTTTTCCCTGGACTATCTACCAATGTGTAAATTTTCAATAAGTCTAATTTATATCAGTAATTAATTAAACAACAAAGCTGAGAAGAAAGTATGTTCCTTCCATTATTAAAAAGAATTATATGTTATTCTGAATATTTACATTAAATATTGATGTAACTTTGTGTTATATAAAAACATAAAGACATGCCCACGTTTTACTAATCTGGGATATATCAGATAAACCATGTAATAATCATGACTTAAACAGAAGCTCTTCAAACAAAATTAATCACGTCTAAATGTGAAGCTACATCTCGCATTACATGGACAAGCAAGATCACGAACAAAGCTAGACATCCATATAGGAATTCCCATAGTCAAAGAACACCGCCTATGGGAATTCTGTTGTACACTATGAAACAATTCAATGATAATCCGCCTTGAAATTGTACTGCGCTGTCTGAGACATACTACATATTGTTCTGCGTGGTGATAATTGTATGAAATAAACGGCGGCGTACAATGTTAGAGCAAATAAAAAAATATATGTAAAACAGGGATCGAGATTAACCAAAGGTTCAGGTCAATGTCTTGAATATTATACTCTTCGGCATATAAAATTAAAGGTTTGCAAGTTGATGGAAGTGTTAATGGTTGCCTAAGAAGTTGTCCTTCGGAGAGGTCTTTTTTGTCTATTGTGTGTGGAATTACTTTGGAACAGTCACTCAGGTCTTCGAAAGATGCGTACAATAGCGAATCGTCATCTTTCGCGATATATTTTAATTTTGTAGGAAGAACGTAGTGATTCAGGATTCAGGATTAACTAAGGGAAATTTTAGTACAAAAATAATTTTAGTATTGATTTGAAAAGCTTCCAATTCTATCAAATATTTTAGAAAATTACAAATGTGGGATACTACTTTTGGTACATTTTTGAAAGCATATTATATATTTCTCAGCGGTTAGCTCTAAAGTTAGTGTTGCCATACGGGAACGTTGTACAAATGGGGGCAATATATTTCATATTTCCATATTGTGGAAATACGAAAGAAATAACCATACGTATTAAAAAAACCCAGTGTAGTATGTACTAAAATTCCTTCAGATAGAGATGATTCACTTATGCATTAAGATAATAGGCCCATAGATGTTTATGCTCATATCATAGCAGTAGATGATGATATTGAGACCTGGGATAGTAAAGATGAACATCTACTATCATTATTATTTAATGATTTCAACTCATTTCGTCAACTTTTTATTTGCTCTTGTGCGATCGATATTTGACACAGATAATTGGGTGAAAAAATTATGAGTCCACAAATGGCGAGGTTCCATAAAAAATTTAAACATTTATAACATAACAAAAAAAAAGCACATCGAAAACTTTGTAATTAGTATCATACTAAAATTTGAGATTGTTACAAGGTTAGAACTACAAAAAACTGGCTTCCACCGCTACGGATGCAAGTGCGACATCCTTTTGTGACTGCTACTGTCGTAGTCTCTAGTTGCATTCATTCCGAATTGTTTCAGATGCAATATTTATTCTTTCTCTTAACTGCTCCTTGGTATCTATTTTTTATCTCGTAAACGAACTGAATTTTGAATGAACGATTTCCGATCTTATTAGATGAAATCTTATTTGAGAACAGACCAATAATATTCCATAACGATGACTATACAGAACATTATAGACGAACTGTCAGAGAGTTCCTCGACAATTCATTTCCAAACGCTTGGATTGGAAGAATACATTAAAAAAAAACAAAAACCGACTTAAAAAAGTAACTTAACTAAAAAGCATTAAATATTTTTTATTGCTACAATTAAATACTTTTTCTGAAGTCGGTGCCAAGAACAGCAAAGGTGCCGAAGTACAACTTATAAATGTACTACCCGAATTATTTTCACTTTCGCTTGACACCGACTTCAGAAAAAGTAGTTAATTGTTGCAGTAAACAGTTATTTCATGCTTTTTTTGAAGTCGTTTTTTAATGTATTTATTTCACAATATTTAGTGATATAATGGCTTATTTGCTTGTAGTAACTTGTTCCTCGAAGGTTACTTGAACTTCTATCATCTTCAAATCTAATTAACATATTCCATATTTCCTAAGATACGGTATTTTGCTGTTAAGCAACATTTTGACCAATCTTGTTTACTGGTGAATAGAATTGAGTAACTTGTTTTCTAAATACGTATATGTATTAAGAAAGTTTTGCATATGATTCCAACTTAGGTAGATCCACTATATTGTAAAAAAAAATTACCCATTCCCCCCCTTATCTCCGAAAACATAAGCTGAAAAATTTTGAAAAAAATTGAAGTATAGCCCCTTACCTGAACTGGAAAAATAAGGAGAAACCCCTAATATTCATTTTGGGGAGCAAATTATAGAATTAAATGAAAAATTAAAAATTATAATTGTTTCTAACGGGTCCTGTATATATCAATCAGATCATTATGAAGAATAAAATATATTTTTTTTAATTTGTTTAATATTAAAAAAATATTTTTAAAATTACCCATT